>CM044005.1:77379170-77709170 GCA_024085815.1 Flaveria linearis
AGCCCATGCGTCTAAGATTTAGACTCAGACGCCTAAGTATGGACCAAATGCCTAAATAGTGCCCATGCGTCTGAGATGATCCAAACGCCTAAGTATAGTCCAAACGCTTAAATAGTGCCCATGCGCCTAAACAGGCCTCATGCGCCTACATAGTGCTCATGCGACTAGAATACTAAAAACATTTTCTGAAATTTTGAGTAAAACAGAATCATTAGAGTTTGACCCAAGTTTGACTTAGGGTTTTTAATTGCTATTATATTTGCATTATTATAAGTTGTTCTTATGGTCATAGTGATTATTATTGTGTGACTTATGTGGTGTGCCTATGATCATAAATACAAGTATTATCCTTAACAAAGTGAAAGAGTAATGATAAAGAAAAGTGGAACTTAATTAAAATATTAAAAAGTCGTGCAAGCATATAGGAGTTGCACGGCCATGTTGTCGTTAGCTCAACTTAGATGCGGGTTAGCTACCCCAAAGGATGCACGCGGGGCCAATCAATTGAGATTGGCGGACCTTTGCAGCATACCCTAGGTGACTGGGCCAGCCTTGTGTACAGTGATCATAGCCCATTGAGAGACAAGAGGCCCAGCACTAGTTTCCCCGCGCATATAGTTTAAGGTATTGATCATTGGGCCATATAGACAGTGAAAGATAAAGTTAAAAAGAGTACGAATTGAACAAAGGCATACAGTAAAGAAAGAAAGCATTACCTTGTTGTATAGTGGATGCGTGCTCACGTACAAGAGTAAGAGAAGTATTTTTATAAAAAGAGTATTTTCATACATATACATTACACAATGTATTTTAATACTTTTAAAACTAGAACTCACTGAGCAACCCTGACTTTTATACATTTTCAGTTGGCAGGTAATTATTGCTGAGGATGGCATGAGGGTGAAGGTACTCGACAGAGAAAGACTGACATCCATTCCTATATTATAATAATGTTGTTTTGTAATGCAATTAAACAATCTTTTGTAACTTGAACATTATTGTATTGCTTAACAACAGTATCTTTTAATAATAGAGAATGACTTTTGCTAACGTAATTCGGCTGTCTATTCTATGAAATGTATATTAGTATGTTTTATGTGAAATGAATGGCCAACTATGAGGTGCTCGGGAATGGGGCCTTACAAGTTGGCATCAAAGCCATAGTTTAAGTGAATTAGGTAAATTATTTTCAAAAACCTAAACTTAAACTGAAAAATGGGACAAATAGAGGGATGTCAGCCCGAGTAGCTACATGCCATTAGGTATTTCTTTTCTTAAAGTTAATTAGTATTATGTGCGTGTGCTATTTGAGTTATGTGTTCTTAGTAGATTTAGATACTGATGTAGTTAGGATAGAAAATGCTTGGGGTGTGAAGAGTAAAATAAGTGGCTAATCACAACTGACCACTGTAATTAGGGACTTACTATACTTGACATAAACTGAGCCATTGCCTTGAATGACCGTGTTAGTGTTTGAATCTTATAGGGCTTAGGAAATGGCTGGAAAAAAATCTTCCAAGACTTCGAGAGGTAGAGGTCAGCCACGTGTGACCAGGAGTAGTGCTAAGGCACTTGAGACGACTCATGAGAACCCTGAGGTTCATAGCCGAAGTGAGGAGAATGAGAATGCTAGCCTAAATGCCTCAGCTAGGGAGGTGATTGCTAATGAAGTACACCAGGTCATGCAGACAGTCTTACCGTCTGTAGTGACCGAAGTCATCAGAGCTGTGAGGAATAAGGAGAGGAAGGAGATGGAAGATAAGAAAGGGTCAACAGGCAAGGGAAGCAAGGGGAAGAGGAACGACAGAGCCTGAGACTGTATTGTCTGATGAAGAGGAGGATGTAGTGAGGATGAAGACCAAGAGGTGCAGTTATGGTGCATTCCAAAGGTACAAGCCCCCAACCTTCGATGGCAATGGCAATGCTTCTGCCACGCACCGCTGGGTGAGGGAGATGGAGGCGGTACTGGATATCGGTGAATGTTGCGAAGACCAGAAAGTGAAGTTCGTGACTCACTCTTTTATCGACTCAGTGTTATGTTGGTGGGACAACATTGTCCAAGCTGCGGGTGCCAGAGCCATTGGAAAGATGCGATGGAAGGAGTTGAAGCAGTTAGTGATCGAGGAATTCTGTCCTCACAGGGAACTCGGTAGGATCGATAGGGAGTTCCTGCAACTTTGAGGCGGGAACCATGACCCACCAGCAGTACACCACCAAATTTAATGAAATGGCAAGGCTGGTACCGGATCAGGTGATGCCGGTGTCAAGGAAGATCAAGAGGTACATCCAGGGACTGCCGGCTGATATTCACAGGCATCTGATTGCTGCTCAGCCAGGTACCTTTCGATCGGTGGTGGACTTGGCGGGCTAGTTGTACGATGAGCGAGAGGAGACTGTGGTGGAGGTGAAGAAGACGAGTAATGGTGATAAAAGCTGGAATGGGAAAAGGTTTGGACGTGGTGGTTTCACCCTAAACAATAAGAGGATGAAGGTGCACGACCGTAGAGTGTCGTCAAGCTCAGGGCTGAAGAAGTGTGGCAAATGTGAAAGGGAGCATACCGGCGAGTGTAGGTTGGGATTGAACGTATGCTTCAGGTGTGGCAAGCATGGCCACATCGCTAGAGACTGTAGGGTGCTGAAGTGTTATAACTGTGGCGAGGAGGGCGACGCGAGCAAGGACTGCAAGAAGTCGAGGGCGAAGAGCTCTGGGGCGAAGAAGAGGCCGAGGGAAGGAGGGCAGAGGGTAAGGGCTAGAGCTTTCAGCATGACCAGGGGAGGCCAGAGCTGATCCCGATGTCGTGTCAGGTATGTTTCTAGTAAATCAAACTTGTGCCTCTATATTATTTGATTCTGGTGCTAGTAGGAGTTTTATTTCTTCTACTTTTATGATAAGTTACCTGTTAGCAGTAGAAGTATTAATGATCCATTCGAGGTAGAAATTGCTATTGGTAAGTCCACTAGAATTACTAATGTGATAGAGGACTGTGCCATAGAATTAGAAGGTCATAAGTTTACTACTAAGTTACATGTGATGCCCTTAGGCGGTTTTGATGTAGTCCTAGGAATGGATTGGTTAGCGGACTATGAGGCGAACATTATGTGTCGTAAGAAGATGATTAGATTGACAGCACCTAACGGAAGTTCGGTAACGGTATATGGTGATCGGGTTACGACGATTCCGAAAGTGATTTCGATGACGGTAGTGGTGAAGTGCATGAGACGTGGATGTAGTGCCTATCTGGCCTACGTAAAAGATGTGGACATATCAACACCACAATTGTTCGATGTACTGGTGGTGTGTGACTTTCCTGATGTGTGAGGACTTATCAGGTGTGCCACCGGATTGTAAAATCGAATTTCAAATTGACTTGATGCCTGGTGCTCAGCCTGTAGCTAAGGCACCGTATTGGTTGGCTCGATTGAGATGAAGGAATTGATGGAGCAACTGCAAGAGTTACTTGATAAGGGTTTCATTAGACCGAGTATCTCTCCTTGGGGTACTCCGTCTTGTTCGTGAAGAAAAAGGACGGTAGTATGCGAATGTGCATCGACTATCAAGAGCTGAACAAGTTGACGGTGAAGAATCGGTATCTGTTACCGAGGATTGATGACTTGTTCGATCAGCTCCAGGGTGCCAGTTGGTTTTCGAGGATAGATCTTCGATCTGGCTACCATTAATTGAAGGTGAAGGAGCAAGACATTCCTAAAACAGCTTTTCGCACGCGTTATGGACACTACGAGTTACTCGTTATGTGAAGTCGCTGGATCGGTTGACATCCGATCGTGTTCTTGACGGAAGGAGAAAAACCAAAAGACAAACAATAGAATGAACCATAATCAAATTATTTCATTGATAAAACCAAATGATTACAAGCTCGTTAACAAAAGAATCATGACTTTTGGCAAGGAGAGATCAAGCATGATCTCCCCTCTCATTCGGCCGCCCCTGCACGCCGGGCACTCTCTCAAAACCTTAACTCTTTACACCATGAAACTGGTATTTATAGGCCTCAGTCCATATCAGATACGACTGGGCCCATTCGTACGATTGGACCATGCGTATGGTTTATTCGTACGAATGGTCCAAAAGCATCTCTCAGTCGCACGAATGGTCCATTAGCATGGCTCAGTCATATGACTGAGTCCCATTAACATATGCTCCTGCGAATGACTCAGTTTCACATGTTTACAACATATCAGGTGTATTACATTAAGCCTAGACTATTCATCCAGCGACGAACACACTATATATGACAATATATGCTACAAAAAATTCCCCCTTGGACGTTGCTAGCGAATAGTAGATAACACCTCTTACAATCTTCAGTCAAATCTTTGCTCTGGTCTCCAATAGAATCAAACATAAAACCATATTAGCCAACGTTGCTGATCCGTCAGGTTGCTACAGTATCCCTGTAAATGAATTTAGGCACAACAGCTTTCATTTACTTTGTAGAACACCATCATCACAGTAAGATTCCCCATTTGACTGTCAGATAATGACATGAACAGTTTTCCATTGCTCCAATCTTCACACAAGCTAACCTGATTAACATTAACAACTGCTGAATTTCCCCTCCGATTCAGCATATCCTAATATATAAACATTGTGCTCTCCTGGCGTCTTCATACGGTGTATTGGGCAAAAAGTAGAAGGTTCCAATCCACAACTGACAATATCAAACAAATCAGCATGCATGCAGATTCATTATCAGAAACCAGCTCACATCATCACTTTCTGATTGCGTCTTTAATTTCTGTAAACATGGATTACTCCTAAAAATCAGAATCCTCTCTGTGCAGATAAATATAACTTGATTGACCCATAAATAGTCAAATTCTCCTGACTACCCCACATAATCATCACCGACTGTTGATATCTTCTCTTTTCTCTTTTGTGTTCTAACTACACTCACCAATTCTGGAACTCCAACGAATAATGGGATGTTTATCGAACTTGTTTGACAAAAGAACCTCAGGGTGAATGTGCTTTGCTCATCCTCAAATCTGTGCAGAGGAAGATCCAGTTTTTTTTTGAACACCGTTCATTCGTATGACATGGAGGACAAATAGCACATTCGTGCGAATGGCTGATACGAATGATATATTCATGCGACTGGTCCAGTCTTACGAATAGACATAAGACTGAGTCCATCCGGGTGACTGGACATAAGATCGGTCCAGTAGCATGACTGGACATAAGACTGGTCCAGTAGCATGACTGGACATAAGACTGGTCCAGTAGCATGACTGGACATAAGACTGGTCCATTAGCATGGTCCAATCGTACGAATGTTCCATTAGTGGTCCAGTCATACGAATGCTCCATTAGCATGGTCCAGTCATACGAATGGTCCATTTGCGTGGTCCAGTCGTACGAATGGTCCATTAGCATGGTCCAGCCGTACGAATGGTCCATTAGCATGGTCCAGTCGCATTAGCGGATCTGCATGTAGATTTTCAGATCTGCAGCCGCCATGGCTGCCAAAACCCTAATCTGATGAATTTTACATGAACCGAAACAAGATAGACAACATAAGATTCACAAGGGCGATGAGAACGTGATCTCGAGTTCGATTTTAACAGAGAAACAACACACGCCACGAGATCTTAGCAAAACACGAAGAACACGAAGTGGGTTTAACGTCAAACAACATGAAATAGATCCAGAAATTAAGAGCTCGGGTTGCTAGAATGATTGTTAGATCATTTTAGCAATAACCGGCTCTGATACCAATTGTGAAGTCACTAGATCGGTTGACATCCGAGCGTGTTCTTGACGGAAGGATAAAAACCAAAAGACAAACATAGAATGAACCATAATCGAATGATTTCATTGATAAAACCGAATGATTATAAGCTCGTTAAACAGAAGAATCACGACTTTTGGCAAGGGGAGATCGAGCATGATCTCCCCTCTCATACGGCCGCCCCTAGGCGCCGGGCACTCTCTCAAAACCTTAACTCTCTACACCATGAAACTGGTATTTATAGGCCTCAGCCCATATCAGATGCGACTGGACCCATTCGTACGATTGGACCATGCGTATGGTTCATTCGTACGAATGGTCCAAAAGCATCTCTCAGTCGCACGACTGGTCCATTAGCATGGCTCAGTTATACGACTGAGTCCCATTCACATATGCTCCTGCGAATGACTCAGTTTCACATGTTTACAACATATCAGGTGTATTACATTAACCCGAGACTATTCATCCAGTGACGGGCACACTATATTTGACAATATATGCTTCAACACGTTACGTCTTTCGGATTAACTAACGCGCCAGCCGCTTTTATGGACTTGATGAACCGAATGTGTCGGCCAATGTTAGATAAATCACTAATAGTATTTTGTTGGGTTTGTTGGCCTTTAACAAACTAGTTTAACCATTTAAACTAAGAAAACGCAGCGGATTAAATTGATTATTTCATGTCATATAATCTGAAATATTAATTCATTTCATGGCAACAACAAACCCAAGATTGTAAGGATCTTTCATATGTGTATGAACTAGCTATCAAATGAAGGAAACAACCAAAAGAACATCAACAAACTACCTTCCAAAGGCTGCTGAAAAACGTGGATGATACATCATCCATAAAGGGCTGAAAAATGTGGATAAGATGAAGATGTAGCTGCTATTGGATGACCAAAACATCAAGTGTAGATGTCCTCAAGTGCTCATACCCACAAGCCTTCAACAAACACTCTTTTGTTAGGATTTCTACACCCAAAATCAACCAAGAAATGGCTGCTGGAACACCTTCTAGCCGTGATTTTCTTCCAAAAGAAAAGAGAGAACCTTTTCTCCTTTTGGTCTTTTGCATGTGTGTGTGAGAGAATGAGTGAAAGAGTTTTTTTTCTTGTAAAATGGAGTGCCTTGTTTCAAGAAACAAAAGGGCCCTTAAACCCCACAAAGGGGCGGCCGATTTTGTTTATCCAAGGGGTTTCCCCCCAAAAACTTAAACACCCATTTTATTAGTTTTAACTAGTCATTTTATTTGAGTTATATAATCAACCTTTTAATTGTATAACTCACACACTCATTCTTTTATTATTTGATGTTATTTAAGATACTTAAATAACATTACAAACAATACATATGAACAAAATATCCCTATAAATTGTTCAATCTCATATGCAACTTATTTAGAAAACCCATTTTCTAAAATGGTGTAATTATTTAATTGTATGATCATATCATCAATTAAATATTAATTGGTGTTTTCTAAGCTTGTTATTGGGTATGACCCGACTTGGATCATGACGTACTAATCACATCAATATTCTATGTGTCTTGGGCATTCAGCATCCAACAATCTCCACTTGCACAAGATTCATAGAAGATTGATGCAAGCAGTAAATACCGCCTAACAACGGTTTACTACCCTTAATACGCATGACTTAGAAGCCATTCAATAACATCATCCCCTTCAAGTATCCAACTTGAAATGATTTAGGTGAATCAATCATTTATCCTTTTGTTACAGATGTCATGTTAAATCCAAGAACACAGAATGATCATTCCTTGTTGATTTAACTTAATCAGGCCTTAGACATCATACTCTCAACGAATAAGAGGAACAAATCCCATCTTGACTACATACGTTTCTCACAATCACCTTATGTCATACCTGAACATAGCCTTATGTACTGACAATTATTTCATATCAGTGAAGAACTAGCTCAAGGTATAACACTTGGTGAATATCAAAACCCAATATGTATCTCAGGTCGGAGGATACCAAATGATATTCGCCTTTACTCAAATTTACTTATGATCAATCAATAAGATTCTATGTAGTAAGATTTGAGATGCGGGTCAGTCCAATATTCGTATCCCACGAATATCTATGAACCTTGGCAGCAACCAATTGCTCTATATTCATGCCTTATGAATATCCACCAATCCAAGTTCATAATAGTCTTACATTCATACTTGTTCCCACAAATATGACCGACTACGGACATTTAGAATAATAAAATTATTTATGGATGTAAACATGCTAAAAGGAACATCACTTAAAATATCGTAAATACATAGATAAGTTAAGCATTACAATTGTTCCATATTAATAATATTAATACTAAACAGATCAATTCCAATCACTAGAATATCAAGGTCCTAAGGCACAAGTATGACTTTCATGCTTTGCCCTTTCAAGGAGCTTCGTGAGTGGATCCGCAATGTTTGATCAAAGTGAACTTTGCAAATAAATATCTTTCCCTTTTCAACTTCATCCCTTATGTAGTTGAATCTCCGCTCATTGTGCCTAATCTTTTGATGAGAACGGGGTTCCTTGATTTGAGTAATCGCACCCACGTTGTCACAAAAGATTTCTAAGGGGTCTTGAATGGTAGAGACCACCCTTAGATTGGTGATAAACCTCTTTATCCATGCAGTCTCCCAAGCTGCTAATGAGGCGTCTATGTATTCGTATTCTGTAGTGGACAATGCTATCCTATTCACAGTGGAGACATACCCCGATTATGATCGAGGATCATCTCGATCAGTTTGGAAACTCGCATCCATGTAACCCTTTACAACGAGTTCCTCTTTGTCAGATCCGTATATTAGAAACATATCCTTAGTCCACCTAAGGTATTCCAATATACTTTCAACAGCCATCCAATGGCTGTTACTTGGATTTTGCTAATATCTACTTGTCATGCTTAATGCGCATGACATGTCCAATCTAGTGCATATCATCGCATACATGATGGATCCTATAGCAGACGCATATGGGATGTCCTTCATGCGATCTTGCCATCCTTTGAGCTTGGACATTGAGATGCACTCAATATTGTCCCTCTTTGAATAGGTACTATACCTTTCTTAGAGTTTACCATTTTGAACCTTTTCAAGATTTTATCAATGTATGCACTTTGGTTTAACCCTATCAACCGCCTCGATCTATCCCTATAGATCTTTATTTCCAAAATATAGACGGCTTCACGGAGATCCCTTTTGGAAAACCAATTTCCAAGCCAGGTTTTAACACCTTCCATGGTTGGAATATCATTTCCAAATAGTAGTATGTCATCAACATACAATACTAAGAACGTAATTAGACTCCCACTAGCCTTTTTATACACACAAGTCTTGTCAGCGTTCTTGATGAAACCAAATTTCTTGATCCCTTCATCAAAACGTTGATTCCAACTACTCGATGCTTGTCTCAATCCATAGATTGATCTCTTTAACTTGCATACTATAACAGGATGATTTGGATCGACAAAACCTTCAGGCTGAACCATATGGACAGTCTCTTTGAGATGTCCATTAAGAAAAGCGGTTTTGACATCCATTTGCCAAATATCATAATCATAATGAGCAGTTATGGCAAATAATATCCAAATAGACTTTAGCATTGCCAGAGGCGAGAAGGTTTCATCACAATCAACCCCTTGAGTTAGAGTGAAACCTTTTGCTACAAGTCTTGCCTTGTAAGTATCCAAGTTTCCATGCATATCAGTTTTCTTCTCAAAAGCCCACTTGCATCCAACCGGTTTGGAGTTAAGTGAAGGGTCAACCAATTCCCAAACTTGGTTTTCATACATGGATTGCATCTCTACGTTCTTGGCTCCTAGCCACTTGTCACAATCCGAATTGGACATTGCATCGTGGTATATAGTTGGCTCATCAGAGTCAACCACGTAGCATCCATCTATGAAAAATCCATATCTTTCATGTGGAATGCTAACTCTATCAGATCTGTGAACGTTTTGTGTGTATTGATAAACCTCTTGATCATGATCAACAACCTCCTGTTGATTGCTAGTGTTAACCAAACGTGTATCGTCTTGTGGATCTTGATCCTCATCAAATTCCACTGTTCTATACGTCATTCCTTCCATAAGGAACTTTGCTTCCAAGAACTCTTCCTTTCGAGCAATAAATACCTTTTGCTCTGTTGGATCAAAGAAGTAGTATCCTATACAGTCCTTTTGGATATCCAACAAACATACACTTAGTGAATCGACTTTCAGTTGGTTTGGGTGTTAAGCTTAACATAAGCTTCATAACCCATACTTTTAAATATGATGGCGATGGAACTATTCCATTCCATATTTCAAAAGGCGTCGAATCCATTTTCTTGGTTTGGGCCATATTCAAAATACGAGCCTCGAAGAGTAGTGCGAAACCCCAAAATTATAGAGGTAGTGAGCTTATAGCCATCATAGGTCGAACCATATCCAATAGGGTTCGATCTCCTTTCAGACACACCATTATGTTATGGTGTTCTGTGAGGAGTAACTTGTGAGACAATCTTATAACTTCCTAGATGATCCCTAAAAGTCTCACTTAGGTATTCACCTTCTCTATCTAAACGGAGAACTTTGGTAGTTCTATCGAGTTGATTTCTACTTCATTCTTGAAGTTTTTGAACATTTCAAATTCTTCATGTTTATGTGCCATCAAGTACACATAACCATAGCGACTATAATCGTCGGTTAAGGTAATGAAGTAAGTTTCACCATACCTTGGCATTGTCTTAAAAGGACCACATACATCCAAATGTATGACTCCTAATAAGTCTTTTGCCCTCTCATTAGTACCACTAAAGGGCGTGTTGGTCATCTTACCTTGTAAACAAGATTCACACTTATCAAATGAACAATTTTCATTTGTTTTCAAAAGACCATTCTTTTAAAGTGTTTAAGTCTGATTCTTGTTTATGTAACCAAGATTACAATGACAAGAATAAGAGTCACTTAAAACATTTTAAGTCTCTTGGTGCATGATAGGTATAATGTGTTATTATAGGACGAATCATTATGAACCAATTCATCAACATTATTAGAAGGCATAGCCTTGAAATAATATACATCATCCATATAAATATAAATACCATCATTTACTAACTTTAAATCATAACCATATCGTTTTAAGAGGGAAACTTAAATCATGTTCCTAGTCAAACTAGGAGCATATAACATGTTTTGAAGAACAACTTCCAAACCTTTTGAAAGTTTCAAAACATAGTCTCCTTTCTTAAAGTGCTTATTTCTTTTGAACCCTCGCAACAGATTACAAAAGTGAGTTCCACATGCGGTATCCAATTACCCATGTGCTTTGAGGAAATAACATTTAAGTCAATATGGATTATGAAAGTTGTGCTTGAGGTTTGCCCAGCATCCCTCTTATTTCTCAACTCTTTGAGATAGGTTGGACAATTCCCTTTCAAATAACCTATCTCTCCATACTCAAAGCATGGATCGTTTTCCGTTACCTTAGGCTTCATAAGCTTAGGTTTTGGAGGTTCCGCTTTGATCTTCCCTTCCCCTTTGCCTTTGATGTTCCCCTCTCCTTTGGCAACATTTGCCATGGGATCAGGAATGGCCTTTCCATTGCCTCCCTTATTGATCTAGTGAATAGGTAGAACCTTTCTACCCATCCCTGCCTCAGCTGTTGTGAGCATTGCGTGAAATTCACCAATGCTCTTGTCCTATCCATTCATATCGTAGTTCATTATGAATGTCTCAAACTTTTAGTTAGGCCATTAAGGATCAAATCCTTGGCCAACTCCTTTAAGACAGGACAGCTAAGCCTCTCGAGGCGGCCTCAACATCGTCGGGGTCGAGTTGGTTAGGAATAGGATCGTCAAGGACATTTGCCTTTGCTCTTGCTTGAGAACAATTCTCAAGTTTCGAGACCAGTCCATAAGGTTATTATGGTACAGACGATCCCTCTCTAAAATAGTTCTCAGTGATATGGTATGGACGGTCGGGGTGGTAGCATTATTGTTTGCGGCCATTGTACAAATTTTACAAAGTTCTTTTTAGTATTTCTGAAAAATTTCATTTTAATTATTAATACCCTTTATGTCTCATAGACAATTAATAATTAAAATCTAGAATCCAACGTTACATTCAAATAATGGTTAGGTGACCTTTATCCCATTATTCAAATTAACAAGGTAGTCAACATTTGACAATTGCAACCTTTTGCAACTTCTAGCGGTATGGGATCGACTTTAAACATCATATGCAAAGTCGGCATGTTAATCCCATCAACACCATTTGGAAACCATATTTTAGGTGATCCATTCAACATGGTTTGCAAATCAAGTTACCCTACTTGCACACACATGTGAGTTTACCAACACAAGTGGTTAGGTGACCTTTATCCCACCAATGTGGTATTCCCACCTTAAGTCATAAGTTCCCTCAAAATGGTTAGGTGACCTTTATCCCATTAAGAGTTTCCAAATGACTTAAGTGTTGTGCAAAAGGACGGTGTTAAACTTGTTTGAAAAGGGATTTTTAGTTTTCATTGATTCTAGTTTGAAAACTCTATTTACCTTGTATTTGCATGCTTTCAAATACAAGGTATCCTATGGTTCATTTTTAATAAAACCTCTTTTATTAAATCATTAATCCTTTTAATAACCTTTTATTAATCACTTAATGATTAAGAACCATAAAATTCAGCTTGTTAAGTTTGTTAATTAGTTTGTTATGCATATCCAAATATCAAATAACAATCATACAACAAACAACCAAACAAGCACAATCATACAAACATAAGTGCATAACTATAGCCACTAAGTTGACTACACTTGTTTTCCATCACAAGTGTTGTCATAAGGTCTTTCCTAAGGGTTAAACACAACACAAATGATGAGGTATCCAAAGACTCCCACTTGAACTTGCATCCAAATGCTTCAAGTCCATCCTTTGTGTCTTCCTTTTGTGCTTCCTTCCCGAGCATCTTCTTTTACAAAATATATATCCTAATACATATTTTCTAGTAAAAGAAAAAATACTCCTAATCTATTTATTACATTGCCAAATGAATAAACAAATTACAACCAAATAGAAACACCAAAAGGAATTATTACAACCCAAATAGAAAGAATACAATCAACATAACAATTCCACAATCAACCAAATCCAAAACATACATGGTCAAGGCTATGTTATGCACTAAAACATGTATCCATATACATCATTTCAAGAACTAAATGAACCCTATTTGACCCTAAATTTTCAGCCAACACAAACTAAGAATTTAGGGTCTTTTGTCCAAACAAAACACAATCAACCAATTTGATATCATTCCATTCAAGATTTAATCTAAGCATGCAAGATATAACCTTGAAAGGTTGGGGTATCATCATTTCATCACAAAACAGCCCCTATTAGGTTGTTTAAGTCCTATAAAACCAATTTTACTAGGACAAATGAAGCTATTCATCCACATATCCGGCTCTAGATGCCAATGTTGGGTTTGTTGGCCTTTAACAAACTAGTTTAACCATTTAAACTAAGAAAACGCAGCGGATTAAATTGATTATTTCATGTCATATAATATGAAATATTAACTTCATTTCATGGCAACAACAAACCCAAGATTGTAAGGATCTTTCATATGTGTATGAACTAGCTATCAAATGAAGGAAACAACCAAAAGAACATCAACAAACTACCTTGCAAAGGCTGCTGAAAAACGTGGATGATACATCATCCATAAAGGGCTGAAAAACGTGGATAAGATGAAGATGTATCTTCTATTGGATGACCAAAACATCAAGTGTAGATGTCCTCAATTGCTCATACCCACAAGCCTTCAACAAACACTCTTTTGTTAGGATTTCTACACCCAAAATCAACCAAGAAATGGCTGGTGGAACACCTTCCAGCCGTGATTTTCTTCCAAAAGAAAAGAGAGAACCTTTTCTCCTTTTGGTCTTTTGCATGTGTGTGTGAGAGAGAATGAGTGAAAGAGTTTTTTTGCTTGTAAAATGGAGTGTCTTGTTTCAAGAAACAAAAGGGCCCTTAAACCCCACAAAGGGGCGGCCGATTTTGTTTATCCAAGGGGTTTCCCCCCAAAAACTTAAACACCCATTTTATTAGTTTTAACTAGTCATTTTATTTGAGTTATATAATTAACCTTTTAATTGTATAAATCACACACTCATTCTTTTATTATTTGATGTTATTTAAGATACTTAAATAACATTACAAACAATACATATGAACAAAATATCCCTATAAATTGTTCAATCTCATATGCAACTTATTTAGAAAACCCATTTTCTAAAATGGTGTAATTATTTAATTGTATGATCATATCATCAATTAAATATTAATTGGTGTTTGCTAAGCTTGTTATTGGGTATGACCCGACTTGGATCATGACGTACTAATCACATCAATATTCTATGTGTCTTGGGCATTCAGAATCCAACATATTTATCGATGATATCCTGATTTATTCTAAGAGCGAGGAAGAATATGCCGGCCACATACGCGAGGTATTGGAGACACTTAGGAGAGAGAAGTTGTACGCTAAGTTCTCTAAGTGTGCTTTTTGGTTGCGCGAGGTTTAATTTTTGGGTCATGTCGTTAATGCTGAAGGAATCATGGTGGACCCGACAAAGGTTGAGGCGGTGATGCAATGGAAGTCTCCAAAGATGCCATCTGAGATCCGTAGTTTCTTGGGTTTGGCGAGCTACTATAGGAGGTTCATCCAAGACTTCTCCAAGATAGCCTCACCTTTGACCAAATTGACTTGCAAGGATGTGAAGTTAATGTGGGGTCAAGAACAGGAGTGTGCTTTTGAGGAGTTGAAGACAAGATTAACACAAGCTCCTATCTTGACATTACCCAAGGGAAGTGAGGACTTAGTGGTGTATTTGGATGTCTCTTATTCTGGGTTAGGTTGCGTGTTGATGCAACGTGGAAGGGTGATAGCCTACGCATCCCGATAGTTGAAGACCCACGAAGTCAACTACCCTACATATGATTTGGAGTTAGCAGCTGTGGTTTTTGCGTTGAAGATTTCGAGGCACTACCTATACGGGACAAAGTGCACCATCTTCAACGACCATAAGAGCTTGAAGTACTTCTTTGAACAAAAGGATCTCAACATGAGACAAAGGAGATGGATCCACTACCATCTGGGCAAGGCCAACGCGGTGGCCGATGCCCTTAGCCGAAAAAAGAGACCCGAGCCGATTCGTGTGAAGGCATACCAGTTAGTGATCACCTCGAATGTGATGACTCAAGTGAAAGGATTTTAGAATGAGGCATTAAAAGAAGACCACCTCAACTCTGAACGAATGAGAGGTCTAGTAGCGAAACTGGGAGAAAACACCCACGGAGTTAAAACCCGCTTTGGACGAATGTGGATCCCTTGTTATGGAGACCTGCGAGGGCGAATCATGGATGAAGTTCATAAAACTCGATACTCCATTCATCCTGGTGCCACCAAGATGTATCAAGACACGAAGAAGGACTACTGGTGGCCAGGTATGAAACGTAACGTGGTGGAGTATGTGAGTAGGTGCCTTACTTGCTTGCAAGTGAAGGCAGAGCATCAGAAACCTTACGGGAAGATCCAACCTTTGGATATACCGAGTGGAAGTGGGAGCATATCACCATGGACTTCATTACGAAGTTACCCCGCATGGCAAGGGGGTACGATGCCATCTAGGTGATTGTTGATCGTCTAACCAAGAGTGCTCGCTTCCTACTGATCTGCGAGACGTACTCATCTAAAAGACTGGTGGATCTGTTCATTAAAGAGATTGTGGCTCATCATGGTGTACCGGTGTCGATTGTGTCAGATCGTGACACCCGAATCACATCGAAGTTTTGGAAGAGATTTCATGATGTGATGGGGACAAGGCTACATATTAGCACGACTTATCATCCTCAGACAGATGGTCAGTCTGAGAGAACCATTCAGACGCTCAAGGACATGCTTCAGGCATGTGTAATCGACTTTGGAGGAAGTTAGGATAACCACTTACCGTTAGCAGAGTTCTCGTACAACAACAGTCATCATGCTAGTATTAGCATGCAACCATATGAGATATTATATGGTAGAAGATGTAGGATGCCTGTATATTGGGGAGATATTAGGCAGAAGGAGATGGGAGGTGTCGAGGTGATTGAGGCTACGATTGAGAAGTTAGAAAAGATCAAGGCCTTTATGACGGCAGCGAAAGTTAGAACAAATTCGTATGCTGACAAGAGGCGTTGACCAATAGAATTTAAAGTTGGCGACCGAGTGATGCTGAAGGTCTCACCTTGGAAGGGGATCATCCGATTCAGGAAGCGAGGTAAACTAAGCCCGAGATACATAGGAGCTTTACGAATCGTCGCACGGGTAGGAGAGGTAGCCTATCGACTTGAATTACCAGATGAGTTAAGTGGAATTCATCCTACATTCCATGTATCTCATCTACGGAAGTGCTTAGCTGATGAAGACATGGTTGTACCACTAGAGAAAATCAAGGTAGATGAACAACTCAATTATGTAGAGCAACCAGTGGCGATCATCGATTGAAAGGAGAAGAGGCTAATGAATAAAGTGGTTCCTCTTGTGCCTGTACAGTGGAAGCACAGGAGAGGATCCGAGTCTACGTGAGAGACTGAAGAAGAGATAAGGTAGCATTACCCTCATCTATTTGAGGAATAATAGGTTTCGGGGATGAAACCTATATAAGGGGGGTGGACTTGTAACACCCGGATATTTTAAAAGATGCAAAAGAAGAATAAAAAGAAGGAAATGTAATTTGACCCAAGTTGATGAGCTAAATATGTAAAAAGTACAAAATATAATATAATTTTGTACAAAAAAAATGGCCGCCCATGCCATGTTACTTTTCACCTTTCTGCTTTCGGATTTAGAGAGAGAAAGAGCAGAGAGTTCGGTTTCTAGAGAGAAGAAGAAGAAGAATTTGATTTCAAGGTAAGAATTCTTTGTTTTGAGTTGCTCTTAGTCGACACAAGCCTCGGTTATATGCTTATGTGTGTTTATGTGTGTTTGAATATGTGTTTGGTGGGTTTCTAGGTGTTAGAATCATCTGAGAAGCTCAAGTGAAGAGTTTAAACTTGAGAACAACAAAGGTGAGTTCTAGGCCCCGTCATTTTACATGTTTTAATACTTTTGGGGCTGAAAATGTATGTAAAACCATTTTTACAAAAATTGTTTGAATACCCATATTTGTCTATGTATGCATGATGATGTTTTATGGTTGTTATGTGTTAGTTATGTTAGAATGGTGTTATCAAGCTTAGAACATGTAAGAAGAATGATTGGGACTGAGATTATGCTAACAATATGCTAAATAGGTTGACCAACCGCCCAAACAGTGCCCCCAACCGCCTAATATTTGTCTTAGAAAGTTCTAAGTAAGCGCATACGCCTAAACAGTACCCCTACCACCTAAAATGTGCCTTAGAAAGTTCTAAGTCAGCCCATACGCCTAAACAGGGCCTAACCCCCCAAATAGTGCCCCAACCTTCTAGAATATGCCTTAGAAATTCTAAGTGTAAGCCCATGCGCCTGAACAGTAGCCGATGCATCTAAGATTTAGACTCAGACGCCTAAGTATAGACCAAACGCCCAAATAGTGCCCATGCGTCTGAGATGGTCCAAACGCCTAAGTATAGTCCAAACGCCCAAATAGTGCCCATGCGCCTAAACGGGCCTCATGCGCCTGCATAGTGCTCATGTGCCTAGAACACTTAGAACATTTTCTGAAATTTTGAGTAAAACAGAATCATTAGAGTTTGACCCAAGTTTGACTTAGGGTTTTAATTGCTATTATATTTGCATTATTATAAGTTGTTCCTATGGTCATAGTGATTATTATTGTGTGACTTATGTGGTGTGCCTATGATCATAAATGCAAGTATTATCCTTAAAAAGTGAAAGAGTAATGATAAAGAAAAGTGGAACTTAATTAAAATCTTAAAAAGTCTTGCAAGCATATAGGAGGTGCACGACCATGTTGTCGTTAGCTCAACTGTGATACGGGTTAGCTATCCCAATGGATGCACACAGGGCCAATAAATTGAGATTGGTGGACCTTTGCAGCATACCCTAGGTGAAGCCTTGTGTACAGTGATCATAGCCCATTGAGAGACCAGAGGCCCAACACCAGTTTCCCCGCGCATATAGTTTAGGGTATTGCTCATTGGTCCACATAGACAGTAAAAGATAAAGTTAAAAAGAGTACGAATTGAACAAAGGCATACAGTAAAGAAAGAAAATAGTGGATGCGTGCTCACGTATAAGAGTAAGAGAAGTATTTTTATAAAAAGAGTATTTTTCATACATATACATTACACAAGCTATTTTAATACTTTTAAAACTAGAACTCACTCAGCAACCCTGACTTCTATACATTTTTAGTTGGCAGGTAATTATTACTGAGGATGGTACGAGGGTGAAGCTACTAGGCAGGGAAATACTGACATCCATTCCTGTGGTATGATATTGTTGTTTTGTAATGCAATGAAACAATCTTTGTAACTTGAACATTATTGTATTGCTTAACAACAGTATATTTTAATAATAGAGAATGGCTTTTGCTAACGTAATTCCGCTGTCTATGCTATGAAATGTATATTAGTATGTTTTATGTGCAATGAATGACCAACTGTGAGGTGCCCGGGAATGGAGCCTTACAAGTTGGCATCAGAGCCATAGTTTAAGTGAATTGGGTAAATTATTTTCAAAAACCTAAACTTAAACTGAAAATGGGACAGATAGAGGGATGTCAGCCCGAGTAGCTACGTGCCATCGGGTATTTCTTTTCTTAAAGTTAATCAGTATTATGTACGTGTGCTATTTGACTTATGTTTTCTTAGTAGATTTATATACTGATGTAGTCAGGATAGGAAATGCTTGGGATGTAGAGAGCAAAGTAAGTGGCTAATCACAACTGGCCACTGTAATTAGGGACTTACTATACTTAACATAAACTGAGCCATTGTCTTGAATGACCGTGTTAGTGTTTGAATCTTATAGCGCTTAGGAAATGGATGGACAACAATCTTTCAAGGCTTCCAGAGGTAGAGGTCGGCCACGTGTGAGCAGGAGTAGTGCTAAGGCTCCTAAGACGACTCATTAGAACCCTGATATATATCACACACACACACAGATATATATATATACACAATAAACTACCTTTAGCAATCTCATGTATTAGGCGAATTTAATAAATAACATATTAAATAAAATAAAAATTTAGTAATGATGAAACGATATTCTAATATAAGATATAAGTGAGACTATGTATGGGTAAGGAATACAAGTAATAAAATAATAATATCAACTTCTTGAACTTTTGTTTTTAAACTTTTCTGGGTTTTTTTAACAAAATAAACATTTTGTTTCATAACAAATAATTCTAACAAAATGTCATGTTTAAAAGTTTCTGTATTATAACTTTCAATTTTAATTACATTTGGTTTATCAAAAATTTACTTTTATAAAACACCAACTTTAAAATATTGAGTTTTTTAAAAAAAGTTTGATGCTTTAAAAAATTATTTTATAAAAATTTGTTTCTTTAAAAATAACATTAATAAAAAGATCTTTTTTAATTATATTATTAGTAAATAATGTGATTATTTAATAGAAGAGAGAAGTTGATAAATTTTGGTTATGAGGAATGTGATGTTGGAATGTGTCCCCTAGTTATTCTTTTTATTAGATTAGGAAGATATGAACTTTACATAGTTCTATATATTTGAGGACCTTGAGTACGAATAGAAAATAAAAACACAACTAGTGGTAAACACCCATGCGCGTTGTGCGTGTGGACAGGATGAGCAAAGGCTCAGATGCGTCATTATAGCCAAACTTATAGATATAATATCGGTGATAACAAATTATAACAACATTTGATAACAATACATCATATGGCACCATCCATCCTTTTACACAACAGGGGCAAAACCCGCAAAAGACAGATGCAGCTACACCCAAAACCTAAGAAACAACAATGTAGTATCATATAAGGATCAAAACTGGTCGTTAGGTGTGGTTACAAACCATAAACGATTGCCAGGCCATGGCAACCAACACCATTTTGCTCAACAATCATAGCCCTCGAATTAACAACAACTAAAGGTCTCAGATGAACAATAATTCATCAACATCGACTCACAGAATCAACAAAATACAATACGCAAAACTGATCAGACAACCAAATCTCAAATGAGTTAACTCTCATCATTATTAACCTAGAGTGTAATACCCGCATTTTTTTAAGGAAATAAAAGAATAAAAGAGAAAGAAAAAGAAGGAAATGCAAGTCAATCCGAATTGGAGGGGTAAAAAGTGTCAAAAGTGTAAAATTTACATTTATTTTGTACAAAAGGTGGCATGGCCGCCCATGTTGTCTGCACCCTTCACCTTGTTCGATATTTTTAGAGAGAGAAAGAAGAAAAGCTCGGATTTGGGAAGAAACTTCAAGCAGGGATTTGGATTTAAGGTAAGATTATGTGTTTTAAGTTGTTTTTGGTCGATCTAGCCTCGGTTATGTGCTCATATGTGTTATTGCATGTTCGGGCTGTATGTTTTAGTGTGTTTTAGGTGTTAGAAACGTTCGGGAAGTTCAAGGAAGAGTATAAAACCCGAAAACAACCAAGGTGAGTTTCTAGATCCCCCTTTTTACATGTTTTTACAAAATTTTGGGGCTGGAAAATACATGTATGTATGTTTTTATGAGGTCAGATATGTTGCCCGTATGTTTATGTGCGTGTGTATGTGGGTGGGGTATGTCTTGGGCGATTATAATGTTATGATTATGTTGAGTTCATGCTTAGTATGGTATGTATATGCTTGGAACAAGGCAATATGATGTATGGGTCTGAAATAGACTTAAGAGAATGTTGAACAGGTTGGTAATGCGCCCATATAAGGCACATGCGCCTAAACAAGGCCTGATAATTTTAAGTGAGCATTCATGCGCCCAAACAGGGCCCATGCGCCCAGAATTTTGCCTTAGAAAAGATTAAGTAGGGCCATGCGCCCAAACAGTCCCCATGCGCCTGATGTGATAACTTAGAAAAATTTAAGTATGGATTGATGCGCCTAAACAGTGCCCTCATGCGCCAAAAAAAATGCCTTAGAAAACTAAGTATGAGATGATGCGCCTGAACAGTACCCTCATGCGCCTAGAAATGCCTTAGAAATTCTAAGTGGGAAGTGATACGCCCGAACAGTACCCTCATGCGCCTAGAAATGCGTTAGAAATTCTAAGTGGGAAGTGATGCGCCTGAACAGTACCCATGCGCCTAAGAATTTGTGAAAATGACTAAGTGTCCATGCGCCTGAAATCCCATGCGCCCAAACAGTGCCCGGACGCCCAGAATGCCATGCGCCTAAGTGTTGGTGCGTCCGAATAGTGCTCATGCGCCTAAACAGGGCTCATGCGCCTGCATAGTGCTCATGCGCCTAGGGTATTTATACTTAGAAAATTTTACTGAATTTTTCTGGGAATCTGGATTACAGGGTTTTGACCAAGGTTGACTAGGGTTATTTAATGATGATGTTTTATGCATGCAATGATGATTAATGATTGACCCTTATTATTGTTACTGATATTATTATCAGTATTTTATTATTGTTAACAATATTATTATTAAAATATTGTTATGTACGAAATGACATGATGAAGAATGTTTAAAATTTAACAAAGAAGTATTATCATTAATAAAGTGAAAGATTAATGATAAAGAAAAGGGGAACGTAAATGAATGAACGAAAGTCTTGCAAGCAAATGTATGGAGGTGCATACCCCTGGCAGGTGTTAGCTCAACTGTGATGCGGGTTCGCTACCCCGAAGGATGCACACAGGGTCAATCTTTGAGATTGGCGTAGAGGTGAGCGACTTGGTGTCGCAAAAGACTCACAGGATAAGTGCAGTCCTTGAGATTGCCATAGAGGTGAGCGACTTGGTGTCGCAAAAGACTCACAGGATGAGTGCAATCCTTGAGATTGCCATTGATGTGAGCGACTTGGTGTTGCAAAAGACTCACAGGAACAAAAAGGGCAATCATTAAGATTGCTAATGAGTTGAGTGACTCTGTGTCGCAAAAGACTCGGAAGGGTAATGATAAAGGTACGAATTGAACAATGATGGAGATAATAATGATACTACCTACGTGTACGTACGATGTGTGTTCACATAAGAATAATGAACGGTTTGAAATGAAAAGTAGAGTATTTTAATTATAAAACTAGAACTCACTCAGCAACGCTGACTTTTATGTATTTTCCAGTTGGCAGGTAACAGGTTGCTGATGATGGCACACGGGGATGGCTATTTGGCGGGCAAGACTGACATCCATTTATGTTTTGACAATACTGTTGTTTTGTAATTCATTCGACTAATCATTTTGTGACCCATGAACTAGAATGTATTGCTTAAACAACAGTGTTTATAATGAATGAATGGTTTTTGTTAAAATTAATTCCGCTGCTTAAATTTATAATATGTGTTGTTTTATGCTGTAAATGATCAACTGTGAGGTGCCCGAGAACGGGACCTTACAAGTTGGTATCAGAGCCAAAGTTTAAGAGAAATGGGTAAATATTTTCAAAATAAACCTTAACTTAAACTGAAAATGGGACAAGAAGAGGGATGTCAGCCCGAGTAGCCATGTGCCATCAGGTATTGTTTTTCTTAAAAGTTAATCAGTATTACGTGCGTGTGCTATGTGATTTATGTGTTCTTAGTAGATTTAGATGCTGATGTATTCAGGATAGGAAGTGCTTGGGGTGTGAAGAGTAAAGTAAGTGGCTAATCACAACTGGCCACTTTAATTAGGGACTTACTATACTTGACATAAACTGAGCTGTTTCCTTGAATGATTGTTTTAGTGTTTGAATCTTATAGTGCATAGGAAATGGCTGGGAAGAGACCTTCTAAGGCTACTAGGGGTAGAGGTCGACCGCGTACGACTAGGAGCAGTGCTAAAGCTCCTGAGATGACTCATGAGAACCCTGAGGTTCATAACCGGAATGAAGAAAACGAGACTGCCAGCCTGAATGCCTCAGCTAGGGAGGCTATTGCTGATGAGGTACACCAGGTCCTGCAGGCAGTTATGCCATCTGTAGTGACCGACGTTATTCGAGCTGTGAGGAACGAGGAGAGAAAGGAGAAGGAGGATAGGAGAGCGTCGACTGGAAAGGAAAGCAAGGGAGGAGAGGAACGACCGGATCCTGAGATAGTAGTATCTAACAAAGAAGAAGATGATGTAGTAGGGGTGACGACCAAAGAATGCAATTACGGGGCATTCCAGAGGTGCAAGCCCCCGAATTTTGATGGAAATGGCAATGCTACTGCCGCCCACCGTTGGGTAAGGGAGATGGAAGCGGTAGTCGAGATCAGCGAGTGCCGGGAGGATCAGAAGGTGAAGTTTGCCACCCATTCCTTTACTGACTCAGCACTATGCTGGTGGGACAATATTGTCCAAGCTGAAGGTTCTAGGGCCATCGGGAAAATGCGATGGAATAAGTTGAAGAAACTGGTGATTGAGGAGTTTTGTCTTCACAGGGAACTCGATAAGATCGAGAGGGAGTTCCTACAACTCAAGGCGGGAGCCATGACCCACCAGCAGTACACTACCAAATTCAATGAGATGGTAAGGCTGGTGCCGGATCAAGTGACGCCGGTGTCTCGAAAGATTAACCGGTACATTCAGGGTCTGCCAGCCGACATTCGCAGGCACATGATTGCTGCCCGACCGAGCACTTTTAGGTCGACAGTGGATCTGGCTGGGAGACTCTATGATGAGAGGGAGATGGAAGATGCGGAGGTGAAGAAGGCAGGCGGTGGTGACCGAAACTGGAATGGAAAACGGTTCGCGCGTAGTGGTTTTACCCCGAACAACAAGAGGAAGAGAATGGATGACCGTAGGATGGGGTCATCAAGCTCAGGGCCCAAAAGATGTGGCAAGTGTGGGAAGGAGCATACGGGTGAGTGTAGGATGGGGCTCAACGTATGTTTCAAGTGCGGGAAGCCAGGCCACATCTTGAAAGGCTGTAAGGCGCTGAGGTGTTACACCTGTGGTGAGGCGGGCCATATGAGCAAAGACTGCCGGAGGCCGAGGGAGGAGAGTTCCGGGGCAAAGAAGATGGCCGGAACTGAAGGGAAGAAGGCAAGTGCCAGAGCTTTCTCCATGACCAGGGAGGAGGCTAGGACGGACCCCGATGTTGTGTCAGGTACGTTTCTAGTAAATCAAACTCTTGCTTCTATGTTATTTGATTCTGGTGCTAGTAGGAGTTTCATTTCTGCTACTTTCTGTGCTAAATTTCCTGTTAGTAGTAAATGCATTGATGAGCCCTTTGAAGTAGAAACCGCTTTTGGTAAGTCCACTAGAGTTATTGAGATGATAGAAGACTGTACCATAGAGTTAGAAGGTCATAGGTTTGCTGCTAGATTACATGTGATGCCACTAGGTGGATTTGATGTAGTACTAGGGATGGATTGGTTGGCAACCTATGAGGCGAATATCGTATGTCGTAAGAAGATGATTAGACTGACAGCATCTGACGGAAGTCTGGTGACAATATACGGCGATCGGGTGACGATGATTCTGAAGGTGATTTCGATGGCGGTGGCAGGCAAGTGTATGAGGCGTGGGTGCAGCGCCTACTTATGTTATGTAAAGGATGTGGAAACGCCAACACCACAACTGTCCGATGTTCCGGTTGTGTGCGAGTTTCCCGACGTGTTCCCGGAAGACTTATCGGGATTGCCACCTGACCGCGAAATCGAATTTCAAATTGACCTGATACCCGGTGCCCAACCTGTCGCCAAGGCACCATATCGATTAGCTCCGACGGAGATGAAGGAGTTGATGGAGCAACTACAAGAGTTGCTTGACAATGGTTTTATCAGACCGAGTATCTCTCCTTGGGGTGCTCCGGTCTTATTTGTGAAGAAGGACGGTAGCATGAGAATGTGTATCGACTACCGTGAGTTGAACAAGCTAACGATAAAGAATCGGTATCCGTTACCGAGGATTGACGACTTGTTCGACCAGCTCCAGGGTGCCAGTTGGTTCTCGAGGATAGATCTTCGATCTGGCTACCATCAGTTGAAGGTGAAGGAGCAAGACATTCCTAAAACAAATTTTCATACGCGTTATGGACACTATGAGTTTCTCGTTATGTCCTTTGGTTTAACCAACGTGGCAGCTGCTTTTATGGACTTGATGAATCGAGTGTGCCGGCCGATGTTAGATAAATCAGTGATTGTGTTCATCGATGATATCCTGATTTATTCAAAGAGCGAAGAAGAGCATGTCGGTCATATTCAGGAGGTATTAGAGACCTTGAGAAAGGAGAAACTGTATGCTAAATTCTCCAAGTGTGCCTTTTGGCTACGCGAGGTGCAATTTCTGGGTCACGTGGTAAATGCGGAGGGAATCATGGTGGACCCAACAAAGGTTGAGGCCGTGATGCAATGGAAGTCACCAAAGATGCCATCCGAGATTCGCAGTTTCTTGGGATTGGCGGGCTACTATAGAAGATTTATTCAAGACTTTTCCAAGATAGCCTCGCCTTTGACAAAATTGACTCGTAAGGATGTGAAGTTCATGTGGGGTCGAGAACAGGAGGATGTCATTGAGGAGTTGAAGACGAGACTGACACAAGCTCCTGTCTTGACATTGCCTGAGGGAAATGAAGACTTAGTGGTCTATTCGGATGCATCTTATTCTGGGCTAGGTTGTGTGTTGATGCAACATGGAAGGGTGATAGCCTACGCATCTCGACAACTGAAGACCCACAAAGTCAACTATCCCACGCACGATCTAGAACTAGTTGCGGTGGTTTTTGCGTTGAAGATTTGGCAGCACTACCTATACGGGACGAAGTGCACAATCTTCACCGACCACAAAAGCTTGAAGTACTTCTTCGAGCAGAAAGATCTGAACATGAGGCAGAGGCGATGGTTGGAACTAATAAAGGATTATGATTGCGAAATCCATTACCATCCGGGCAAAGCCAACGTGGTGGCAGACGCCCTTAGCCGAAAGGAAAGGCCCGAGCCGATTCGGGTAAAGGCTTATCAACTAATTATGACCTCTGATGTGATGACTCAGGTTAAGGAGTTTCAAGACGAAGCTTTGAAGGAAGATCGTCTTAACTCCGAAAGGATGAGAGGTCCAGTTACAGAATTGGGCGAGAACACTCTTGGTGTTAAGACCCGATTCGGACGAATGTGGATTCCTCAATACGGGGATTTACGTGGAAAGATTATGGACGAGGCCCATAAGACTCGATACTCCATTCACCCCGGTGCTACCAAAATGTACCACGATATGAAGAAGGATTACTGGTGGCCGGGTATGAAACGTGACGTAGTGGAGTACGTGAGTAAGTGCCTGACTTGTTTACGAGTAAAGGCAGAACACCAGAAACCCTACGGGAAGATCCAACCGTTGGATATACCCGAGTGGAAGTGGGAGCACGTCACCATGAATTTCATCACGAAGTTACCACATACCCCGAAAGGGTATGATACCATCTGGGTGATTGTCGACCGACTAACAAACAGTGCCCACTTCCTACCGATCCGCGAAACGTACTCATCCGAGAGATTGGCGGATCTGTTCATCAAAGAAATCGTGGCTCGTCATGGTGTGCCGGTGTCTATTGTGTCTGATCGCGACACCTGGTTTACCTCCAAGTTTTGGAAGAGATTTCATGATGCAATGGGGACGAGGCTACACATTAGTACAGCATATCACCCTCAGACGGACGGTCAGTCTGAGAGGACGATCCAAACACTCGAGGACATGCTTCGGGCATGCGTGATTGATTTTGGAGGAAGTTGGGACGACCACCTGCCGTTAGCGGAATTCTCGTATAACAACAGTTATCATGCCAGTATTGGCATGCCACCCTTCGAGATGCTATACGGTAGGAAATGTAAGACGCCCGTATGTTGGGGAGACATTGGGCAGAAGGAACTGGGAGGTGTTGAGGTAGTTGAAGAAACGACTGAGAAGCTAGAAAAGATCAAAGCCTTTATGAAGGCGGCGAAAGATAGACAAAAGTCGTATGCTGACAAGAGGCGGAGACCGATAGAGTTCAAGGTTGGTGACCAAGTCATGTTGAAGGTCTCACCTTGGAAAGGCATTATCTGATTCAGGAAACGAGGTAAGCTAAGCCCAAGATATATAGGACCTTTCCGAATCATCGCACGAGTAGGATAGGTGGCCTATCGACTTGAACTGCCAGATGAGTTAAGTGGAATTCATCCCACATCCCATGTATCTCATCTGAGAAAGTGCTTAGCTGATAAAGATATGATTGTTCAACTAGAGGATATTGAAGTAGACGAACGGCTCAATTACGTGGAGCAACCAGTGGTAATCATTGATCGTAAGGAAAAGAGGTTAAGGAATAAAGTGGTTCCTCTTGTGCGTGTACAGTGGAAGCACAGGAAGGGATCCGAATCCACATGGGAAACTGAGGAGGAGATGAGGCAACATTATCCTCATCTGTTTGAGGAATAACAGGTTTCGGGGACGAAACCTATATAAGGGGGGTGGACTTGTAACACCCGTATTTTTTTAAGGAAATAAAAGAGTAAAAGAGAAAGAAAAAGAAGGAAATGCAAGTCAATCCAAATTGGAGGGGTAAAAAGTGTCAAAAGTGCAAAATTTACATTTATTTTGTACAAAAGGTGGCATGGCCGCCCATGTTGTCTTCACCCTTCACTTTGTTTGATATTTTTAGAGAGAGAAAGAAGAAAAGCTTGGATTTGGGAAGAAACTTCAAGCAGGGATTCGGATTTAAGGTAAGATTATGTGTTTTAAGTTGTTTTTGGTCGATCTAGCCTCGGTTATGTGCTCATATGTGTTATTGCATGTTCGGGCTGTATGTTTTAGTGTGTTTTAGGTGTTAGAAACGTTCGGGAAGTTCAAGGAAGAGTATAAAACCCGAAAACAACAAAGGTGAGTTTCTAGATCCCCCTTTTTACATGTTTTTATAAAATTTTAGGGCTGGAAAATACATGTATGTATGTTTTTATGAGGTCAGATATGTTACCCGTATGTTTATGTGCGTGTGTATGTGGGTGGGGTATGTCTTGGGCGATTATAATGTTATGATTATGTTGAGTTCATGCTTATATGGTATGTATATGCTTGGAACAAGGCAATATGATGTATGGGTCTGAAATAGACTTAAGAGAATGCTGAACAGGTTGGTAATGCGCCGATATGAGGCTCATGCGCCTAAACAAGGCCTGAGAATTTTAAGTGAGCATTCATGCGCCCAAACAGGGCCCATACGCCCAGAATTTTGCCTTAGAAAAGATTAAGTAGGGCCATGCGCCCAAACAGTCCCCATGCGCCTGATGTGATAACTTAGAAAAATTTAAGTATGGATTGATGCGCCTGAACAGTACCCTCATGCGCCAAAAAAATGCCTTAGAAAACTAAGTATGAGATGATGCGCCTGAACAGTACCCTCATACGCCTAGAAATGTCTTAGAAATTCTAAGTGGGAAGTGATGCGCTCGAACAGTACCCTCATACGCCTAGAAATGCCTTAGAAATTCTAAGTGGGAAGTGATGCGCCTGAACAGTACCCATGCGTCTAAGAATTTGTGAAAATGACTAAGTGTCCATGCGCCTGAAATCCCATGCGCCCAAACAGTGCCCGGACGCCCAGAATGCCGATGCGCCTAAGTGTTGGTGCGTCCGAATAGTGCTCATGCGCCTAAGCAGGGCTCATGCGCCTGCATAGTGCTCATGCGCCTAGGGTATTTATACTTAGAAAATTTTACTGAATTTTTCTGGGAATCTGGATTACAGGGTTTTGACCAAGGTTGACTAGGGTTATTTAATGATGATGTTTTATGCATGCAATGATGATTAATGATTGACCCTTATTATTGTTACTGATATTATTATCAGTATTTTATTATTGTTAACAATATTATTATTTAAATATTGTTATGTATGAAATGACATGATGAAGAATGTTTAAAATTTAACGAAGAAGTATTATCATTAATAAAGTGAAAGATTAATGATAAAGAAAAGTGGAATGTAAATGAATAAATGAAAGTCTTGCAAACAAATGTATGGAGGTGCACACCCCTGGCAGGTGTTAGCTCAACTATGATACAGGTTCGCTACCCCGAAGGATGCACACAGGGTCAATCTTTGAGATTGGCATAGAGGTGAGCGACTTGGTGTCGCAAAAGACTCAAAAGATAAGTTCAGTCCTTGAGATTGCCATAGAGGTGAGCGACTTGGTGTCGTAAAAGACTCACAGGATGAGTGCAATCCTTGAGATTGCCATAGAGGTGAGCGACTTGGTGTCGGAAAAGACTCACAGGAACAAAAAGGGCAATCATTAAGATTGCTAACGAGTTGAGTGACTCTGTGTCGCAAAAGACTCGGAAGGGTAATGATAAAAGTACGAATTGAACGATGATGAAGATAATAATGATATTACCTACATGTACGTACGATGTGTGATCACATAAGAATAATGAACACTTTGAAATGAAAAGTAAAGTATTTTAATTATAAAACTAGAACTCACTCAGCAACGCTGACTTTTATGTATTTTCCAGTTGGCAGGTAACAGGTTGCTGATGATGGCACACGGGGATGGCTATTTGGCGGGCAAGACTGACATCCATTTATGTTTTGACAATACTGTTGTTTTGTAATTAATTTGACTAATCATTTTGTGACCCATGAACTAGAATGTATTGCTTAAACAACAATGTTTATAATGAATGAATGGTTTTTGTTAAAATTAATTCCGCTGCTTAAATTTATAATATGTGTTGTTTTATGCTGTGAATGATCAACTGTGAGGTGCCCGGGAACGGGGCCTTACATAGAGATATACCCAATATTTATCGTATGAAATGCACCAACCGCCCCTAACAGCCATGAACCCCGAAAAACCTAATGGGTAAGCCTGTAGACATTACAACTTACAAGAAGAACACCAAACGACAGCCGACGTGACACCGACCATGGCAAGAGACCACCGTCTAGTCCTCCTCGAACATAGAGGGGAGGTGGAGCGGAAAAAGTGCACACCGCCACAGCTAAGATGAACAACCAGAAAACATACACACAGTAAAACCACAATCATCGTCGCCTTTACCACCACCGACCACCACAACCATACCCAGAAAACTAATTGACACATAATAAAACCCTTTCCTCTTTAGGTAAACAAACCGGCGGCCGGCGGCTGCGACATGCAGGGATGACACACCACCACTAGTTGTCCTAGATCTAACAAAGAAACCTAAAAACACCCAAAATTTGAAAGGTCGTCGCACGTTTCTCTCTCTACAAACAAACAAAGCAAGCAAGACAGGTATACGAGAGGTAGAGAAAGGAAAACATATACGATACGACACACGGTAAACAGGGAAACGACAGCCAAGCTAGAGCGCCCACCGCCTCCGCCGTCTCCCGCACCATCATACACCGATTTCACGCTTTCTCACTTTATCGTATGTGATGCTTTTTCTCTCTCTAAAATCTGTGTGTTGCAGGCGGTGGCGGTGTAGGCGATGGCATTGCCGGCGATTGACGATGGTGACCAAATAGAGCACTTTATCTCACTAGTATTGAAAAGAATGGGATGATAGAGAGGTCTTCCTTTTTTTTCTTTTTAAACACATTTGGAGGGGTGCAAAATGCCAATGAGAAGAAAACTATGTGGTCGAACCATAAAAGTACCCAAAATTCCTGCCTCTTCACCCATGTTTTTAAACATATAGGTGATTTCTCAAAAAAGAAAAGAAAAAAAAATCAATCAACGAATCTATACCTTTGTTTATCAAGCCAAAATTATTCAGATATGGACAAAAACACATTATTTTATAATATCGGGTGAGCACTATTCTGTTATTATCCATGTCACCTCTAAAAATACATCATGTGATTTAAAAAAATGTGTTCTCCACATTTCATGATTCTAACATGCTCTTATTGTAGAAGTACCGAGTATATGGTTTCACAAAATACTCAAACCTAGTCTTCATCATCGCATCATGGAGTATAAACAAGCTCCTATATAAAAAGTAAAGAAAAAAAGTGATTAATAATAACAAAAAAATATACGTGCAATTATCATCAAATGATACATTGATTCTTTCTTGTACTACTTTTGTTCCTAGAAAATACACTTTGTATGCTTTAGGGCGAGTGGAATAACTAAGAAATATGGGTTCATCTGATTTCGGTCAAACTTACCCAAGTTTTTTGGTTATTGAAAACAAAACATCTTTAGGCAAAACTTGTAAAATCTTTACATTAGGATTTCTTTTATTTATTCCCTCATATGAATATAATGTTTGTTAAAGTATATTACTAATTAATGCGTCTATTTTGAGTGAACATGTTGTGGCAATTGCTTATTCCCAAAAATAGAGTGGAAGTTGTACAAAAACTAACATAGCTGTAACAGCTCTCATTAGCTAGTGTTTAGTTTCCCATCTCAATAACTCCACTTTATTACGAGTTCTTGGTACAAAGAAAATCATGTATATTGGTTTAATATTGATATTATCCTAAGATTAGTATTATAATTAATTTAACCTAAGTTGATTATTAATTTGTATTAATGTTGTATAACTTAAGTAGTGACAGTTACGGCGGTTATAGTAGTTATATCAGCAAACAACCTGTAACTATAAATAGACGTTAAGACCCTCATGATGATGTTTGTATGTAAACAAGTTTTTAAGAACTCTCTCAATCATCCTTCAATTGGTATGGGAAAATCAAAAGGACAAATTAAAACCTATTCAATTGCAGAATCAGAGGAAGATACGATCACAAGAAATCAAAACGGAAAAAGTTGCAAAATTTTGAAGAAGACACAGTCGGTGAAAATCACTCCAGGGATCGACAACATCCAAAATCAATAGTTCATCATCATCAATAGAAAGTAAAAACCGCTTGCAATCATCTAATTGAAGTCAACAACATCAGAGCCTTAAACATCGATTACGTCAGAAAAATCATATTGAAAATCTCCAATTAAGAACAGGGCGGTACCGTGAAAAATTCCAGAGGAAAATCAAGAACGAAAACGTATTCAAATATGTTTTTGTGAATCAAAAGCATCGTACAAATCCTGAAATCTGAAAACCTTGTTTGAATCAAAATTGAAAACTAACAATCGGTCGCAGTCGGCACCGTTTTTGGATGAAATAATCAAAGAAAAAGTCAAACTTGGGAAGAAATAAAGAGTTAGATCTGTTTTCTTTTTCCTCTCAAAGTTTATTTAAATTCTAAAATCTTAATATATTTTTGTTTAGGATAAAAAAACAAATCTGAATTATTTTGTTTTTAAAAAGAAAAACATAATTTGATAAGACTATTTAAACAATTCATCATATTCTCATAATTATAATTTGATTCCAACCCGAAAAAGAAAAAAAAAACGAAGTCCGTCACAAAATTGATTTCAGAATATTTTAAAGGAGAATAAAATAGCAAGCAAACAAGAAACGAACCATTTTTGTTCACATAGCAAGTTAAATTGAATCACAAAGATTCGAATAGCAAGTAGCAAGATACTCCGAGCTTTTTGTGGTTTGTTGAGAAAAGCAAGTAGCAATTGACTCGGAGACTTCATGACTCATTGAGTATAGCAAGTAACTCTGAACCTTAGTTTGTTGAGTATAGCAAGTTAGTGTATAAAAACCTGATTAGCAAGTGGGTCAGGAGCACATAAAACCTGATTAGCAAGTGGTTAGGAACACAAAGCCCTGATCAACAAGTTGGTTGGGAGCAAAGAAAATTTGGTTAACAAGTTGGCCAAAAGCAAGTTATAGCAGGTATCAAGAAAGTAAGACGATTCATTCTTGAATCAATTAGCAAGAAGAAAAGTTCAAGCAAGTAAGGCAAAGATATAGCAAATCAAAAGCAAGATAGGAAAGAAAAAATTCAAGAAGATTAAGCAAGAAAACATGGCAGAAAAATCAGCAAATACATCAACATCAACACATGAACAAGGGAATATATCACTTCAATGTTCAAAGCTAAACGACACAAACTATACTTCATGGGCATTATTAATGGAAACAATCTTAAAGGCGTATGGCCTTTGGGAAACCATTGATGCTAAAGGAGATGTAGATGAAAAGAAAGTACACACCACAAAAGCAATGATTTTCAAAACATTACCCGAAGGTATACTAATACAAGTTGCACAATATGAAAATGCAAAAAAAGTTTGGTAATCAATTAAAATTGGACACCTTGCAGCCGATCTAGTTCAAAAGGCACGTCTACAAACTTTATGAAGCGAGTAAGAAACATTAAAGATGAAAGAAAATGAAACCGTAAATAACTTCGCGAGCAAGTTAGGCAACATAAGAGCCAAATGCAAAAGTCTTGGCACTTCTCTAAAGGATACGATAATTGTAAGAAAGCTACTTAACTCTGTTCTGAAGAAGCTTCTACCAATAGTGGTATCTATCGAGTAATATTTAGAAATAGACAAAATGTCATTTGAGGAAGCTGTGGAAAGAATAACAATATATGAGGAACGCCTCAAAAGTCATGATGAAGTAGAAGAAAATTATCAAAACAAACTCCTAATGGCAAACTCAAGTAACTATTCAGAAAGTCAGCATCATGGTAAAGCAAGTGGCGATCCAAACCAAGCTAGAGGACGAGCAAGAAGCTTTGACAAAAGAGAAAGAAGACCCAAAAGAAGCACAGGCCAAGAAAGCAAAGACAAGAGTAAGTTTAGGTGTTATGATTATGGAAGACATGGACATTTCGTAAACGAATGTACCAACTGGAAAGACAAGAAGAAAGAAAAGATTGAGCAAGAATCCATTCTCATTGATGAAGAATATGATCCAATCCTACTATGAAGCATGAAAGGATAAATCAAAATTAGGGGGGAAAATGTTGGTTTAACATTGATATTATCCTAACATTAGTATTATAATTAGTTTAACCTAAGTTTATTATTAATTTGTATTAATGTTGTATAACATAAGTAGTGATGGTTATGGCGGTTATAATAGTTATACCACCAAACAAGCGATAACTATAAATAGGGGTTAAGACCCTTATTTGTAAGATGATGATGTTTGTATGTAAAGCAAGTTTCTAAGAATTCTCTCAATCATCCTTCAATGTATAATGTCATTCTCAAAAATCTAATACTGCATTCATGAACTCAATATCATTATCACTCCTAATCTTCCTAATCTTTATGATTGATAACTTTAAAAGTGTTTTGATTTTCTTTATGAAGTTAATAACCAGATCAAGTGTTACACTTTTTGACTTAAAAACCCCTACTCAAGTGTATCTTGAAGGTATGATGTAGGGGTTCGTTTGGATCTTCTTGAGGAGGTGAGGGTGATTTGAGCTATTCGGGTGGTTCAGATGTAGAAGCTATGGGTTCAATATTGGCTTGTGTTGCCAAGGTGTCACCTTAAGCAATGAGTTCTAATATTTTTGGGACAAAGGCCGTTTCCACCCTTGAGAAGCCAACAGTGTACTTTCTCATTGTCACCTGAAGATATCGGGCTTCATCTGTCCTAGTTTAAGAATGTTACATGTTCCCCTTAACTGTGAGCCCAATTCATAGTTAAGAATGTGTTGAACATATCTAGGGAACATGTAATACTCTAAGGAGTCCAAGTTATTAAGCAGGTTTGTATAAACAAACTGAGAGTACCTGAACTTGACCCTTTGAACCATCCCATGGACTATGTAGGATAGGTCCTTAAGAATTTGGTCCTAGTCTCCATGCTTGTTCGACAGAGAGTGAATGACCATATGGAGGAGGTACTTCCATTGGAAGGAAACCTTACCCTTTTTGAAGGTTCTTACTGAGTAGCCCCCTTTATAGCTCATCTGTCAGAATGAGTTGTTAACAACAGACTTGGTGAACGACAATTCTCCTTCTATATCATCCCGCCTCAAATAAGAGTTGATGGTGGCTGGAGTGATGAAAATTGTCTTCCCCTGTACCATCGCAGACAACGCCTTCTCACCATCCAAGATGACTTATTGGCTGGTCCTCACAACTTTAAAAGTTGATCACCTTACAAGGGATGGTCGATTGTGAGCGCATTGAGCTAGTTTGATTGAGATAAGAAGCGGCAAACATCCGAGGAACCAGGATCTTTCTCAGATCATAACAGAGAAACTTGCTTGTGTTCCCTATGTAACTACATGATTAATCGGGTTGGTTTCTTGGACCTGGGTTGGCCATTTTGAGTAGCTTAGAGGTGAAGGAAGGTAAGAACAAAGCCGGTTTGTGGGTGAATTTAGATTAAGAACTTTTGCAGATGAAGGAGAAGGAGAAAGAAGGGGAACCATTAAAGGTATATTTATATAGATTGGATTTGAGACAAAGTTAATGCAAAAGGATTAACTTTAAAATCCAGATGTCCGAATATTTTCGGAAGTCTAAAATCTTCTGAAGGTAATTTTTTTTGTCTAAAATCTTTCGAAGATAAATTGTCTTTGGAAGTTTTGATAAAAACTTCCAAAACCAATTTTACTTCGGAAGATATTCCTTAGCTAATGAAAATTTGCTTCGGAAGAAAAATATTTAAATTATTTTTTCTTCCGAGATATTTGGTTTCAGAAGATATTAAACTTTGGAGGTTTTATTCAAGGGAGAATAAAGCTTCCGAGACTTAATTGCGTTCGAAATAAAATTGCCATTCAAAACATATAAGTACTTAGAAACATATTTAAGATTCAGAAGATATATCAGAATTTTTTCTGAAGGTAAATATCTTGAAGTAGTTATTAGATTTGAAGATATAATATTCTTTTGAAGTCAAATTAATGTATTCTGAGGGAAAATATATCTTAAATTTTCAAAATTCTAAGAAATATTAATTTGAAAAATTTCTTCCAAAGTAAACTGGGCTTATATAGGTGATAATATAGACAACTTAAGATACACATATTAAAAATAATCTTGGGTTTAGTTTAAGAAAATCTACTCAAAGTTATTCACCCAAATAGCTTACACAAGATTCTTAAACATCTACTCATCAAAAGTTTTTGAAAGGATCTCAGATCTAGTTTGATCAATTAAGTTATGATTTGCAGTGGAATAGTGTTAGAATTAGACGAAATTTAAGCAAGAACAAGATGAATATACTATCAAACAGTAACGGTTATAGAGAGAGAAAGTTTTCTCTAAAAGAGAATGTTTTCACTCATTCATATGCTTCGGTGCTCATACAATTAGGTCAACTTTCCTTTTATAGGAAAAGATGACGTCAGCAGATGTCACCTGATAGTGACATCTAATCGATTACACAAACAACTGAAAATAACTAAAATTACTGAAGATGTCCACAACAGCTGAGGACATCTTCTTACAATAAAAGCTTAAGTGTTAACTAATTCTACAACTACTGAAACTACAACATCTGAAGAGTAAGTTCTTTAGACGTTTTACATCTACTAAACTACTGATTACAATCTACTGAAAATATAAAGACAATAACTGAAAGTAAACCATCACAACTACTGAAGAGTACTTCTTCAGCTGTTGTGACAACCTCTGAATACTTGGTCTTCAGACTTTGTCTTTAAACTCTGTCTTCAGACTTTGTCTTCAGCTTTTGTCTTCAGACTTTGTCTTCAGCCTTTGGCTTCAGACTTTGTCTTCAGACTTTATCTTCAGACTTTTGTAGTCTTCTTCAGTTGTTATGATGTCTGTGGGACTTAAAGGTTTTTCTGATCTGGCTCATTGGTTCTTTTGGTCCAACAAACTCCCCCTGAACCAATGCAGCCAAAACCTTTAAGTTTATTGGTGTCCCACTTATTAGGCAAAAATATTGTCTTTTTCTTCTGGATCAGCTCTGTTGGACCAAAAGAACCAATGAGCCAGATCAGAAAAACCTTTAAGTCCCACAGACATCACAACAACCGCTGAAGACCTTAACAGCTGATTATGACAAAGACTGAAGACTTCATCAGCTGAAGACTAAAGTGCTGAAGACCATCAACTGAAGACTAAAGTGCTGAATACTTCATCTACTGAAGACTAAAGTACTGAAGAACATCAGCTGAAGATCAACATACTAAAGATCATCAGCTGAAGAACAAAGACTGAAGACATCAGCTGATGACAACAACTGAAGTCATCAGCTGATGACAACAACTGAAGTTCAAGTCTGAAGTCAAGTGCTGAAAGCTTCAGAGTTTGTCACAACAGCTGAAGAAGTATTCTTCAGTTGTTGTGATGGTTTACCTTTGAGCACTTTCTTATCAGTAGTTGTAGGTTGTATTTCAGTAGTTTGTAAAACGTCTTGAGAGTATGTTCTTCAGACGTTGTAGTTTTCAGTAGTTGTAATAGTTTTAACACTTAGTCTTTTCTAAGAAGATGTCAGCTGTTTGACATCTTCAGTAGTTTAGTTAGTTTCAGTAGTTTGTTGTAATAACGGTTTGATGTCACTGTCAAGTGACATCAGCTGACGTCATCTTTCCTATATAAGGAAGATGACCTAATTGTAATACTTTCCGAAGCGTGTGATCAATTGAAATACACCTTTTTGCAGAAATTCTCTCCCTCTCTATAACTTACTGTTTCATTTCTAAATCTCTTGTGTTCTTGCTATAATTTCTAATTCTTGTGCTAATTCCGCTGCAAATCCAACCTAATTGATCAAACTATGCTGAGATCCTTTCAAATGGTATCAGAGCAGGTTAATCATTGATCGATTTAACAATTGATCATTGAAACTGCTCTTTTGACATCTATGTTTGGTCGAATTAGCAAATTTGCAAGAATCAAATAGAGATTGAGTTTCTGATGCTTCTGGTCATTCAATTTGAGGTTCACGTGGTTTTGAGCTAATTTTGTTTTGTTTACCTTGAATTTGCTTGAATTCTAAAATGGCGACACCAACAAACGATCCTCACAATACTGGCTCCTCAACAAAGTCTCCGATGCTTGTTAGGAGTGAGTATAACATCTGGCAACGACGTATGCTCCATCATCTGTCCATCAACAGCGCTGGTTGTTGGAAATCTGTGGTGCATGGACCATACAAGCCGATGGTGAGTCTTCCTGAATCAAATGAGAGGGTTCCGAAGAAACCTGATCAATATTCGGAAGAAGATCTGAAGCTGTTCGAGATTGATGTTAAAGCCCATGGAATTCTGGCCATGGCACTGCCTAATGAAATCTATTCTGGGCTCATACATCATGAAACTGCTCATGATCTCTGGGTTGCTCTGAAGGAACAATTTGGAGGAACCGATGAGGTCTTAGCAAACACAAGGGAAATCCTCGCCCAACAATATGAGACATTCTCTCATAGGAAGGGTGAGACTCTGACTCAACAGTTTGAGCGATTCTCATGTTTGATCTCTGAGTTGAAGATGGTCAAACAAGAGTATTCAAACAGCCAAATTAACAACCGATTCCTCAGATACCTCCCTGAGAGATGGGACACTTATACCATTGTCCTACGCTCCAGTGCAAATCTGGATACTCTATCTCTCACCTAAATTCATGGGAAACTGCTTACATTTGAGAGAGAGATAGAGCAGAAAAGGAAGTTGTCCAACTTTGGTAAGCTCACCGATGACTTTGTATCAGGCAATACTGCCTTGATAGGTTAAGAGTCAGAATATGCTACATCAGAGAGTGCCTATGATGAGCATATTGATTCCTCTACCAATGTTGAACATGCTTTTGTTGGTGTTGATGGTAGTTTAGGAGGTAGCAGTGATAACTTGTGCTTTCTGATGGAGGACTTGAAGGGCATTCCAGATGATGATCTGGAAGAGATGGATATTTTAAGCCAAATGGCAATGATTAATATCAGATCTCAAAAGTTCTATAAAAGAACTGGCAGGAAATTTCCTGGTCTCTTTGGCAAAACCAAAGTTGGTTTTGACAAGAGCAAGTTGAGGTGTCATAAGTGCCATAGGCTTGGACACTTTGCTAGAGAGTGTAGATCATCTGGATCTAACTCCTCTACACCCTTTGTGACCTTTCCAAGCAATAGCTCACAGAACAAAGGGCAACATTCCACCAGTTCTGGTCATCCATCACCAGCTCAGGCATCACCTGCATATTTTGTGCCTCAAGGTCATATGCCATATCCTTACCCCTGCTACTACATGCCTCAGCTAAGTCAAGTTCAAGCACCCATTGCTCAGCAACCACATGCTCTCCCTGAGCCTCAACCATCCCAATCTCATCAACAATCCCAACCTCAACAACACAGCTTTTTCACCCCAGGAGTTGTTGACTGGAGCAGTTTACAAGATGATATGTCTGGTCATGAACAACTGTTTCTAGGTGCTGGTCAACATGGTGGTGACAATCCTTTTGGGAACCTTGCTCTCATGGCCCTGGAGTCTGCTGATAGCTCATCCTCTAATGCCTCTACATCACAGGTATCATAGGTATCTTTAGAGGCTAAGGCCAAGCTATGTTCTGATTCATGCATAGCAACATTTGCATCCATTAGAGAAGCAAATGTAGCTTTAATTAATAAAAATCTTGAGCTAGAGCAAGCACTTTCCCAAAGAAAAGCTTAATTTGAGTCTGTGCTTAATGATAAAAATGATGTGATTTATAAACTTAAATGCCAAATCAAAGATGATAAGGCTAGGGAAGAGGTACTTCTAGAGAAGTACAGAGACCTCAAGGAAACACTTGCAGCTACCCAGGTAGAGTGTGATCGCTGGGTGCAATCCTACAAGAGTTTTGAAATGCTTCTCAGCAAGCAATCAACTTCTAATGTGAAGTTTGGCATTGGTTATAATCACACTGCTTCTCCTACAGATTTTACTCCAAGAGCAGAAGTAGAATCTGATGGAGAAAGCAATAACCAATCCTTCTCATCATGTGATCTACTCTCTGATAAAGCACCATCAGGAGTAGAAGTCAGCATTAGTTTCTCACCAAACCAATCAGCTGATGCTGAAACAGCTGATGGTTCAAATGCTGCCAATCACATGATCAATAAGTTGATCACTTTAGGTGTTATCTCATAAAGTACTGAAGTACTGCAGAGCAAGTTATTACACCTGAAGCACAAACCCAAACTACTGCATGTACTGAAGAGAAGAAAACTGCAAGTAGTAAGGGTTTGACAACTACTGAAGAAGATATCAGGAAAGCAAGTACTACAAGGAAGAAAACTGCAAGTACTGATAGCAAACTACTAAAGAACAAGTATTCAGTAGTTTCATTTTCTTTAGCAGATGATCAACTTAAAATGAAGAAAAAGCCATGTGAAATATGTGGCTTATTCAATCATCTTACTGATGATTGCTGGTAACAAAAGGGTTCCAAACTCAAACACAATGAGAACATTAAAAAGAAAATGAACAAAATGAAAACTGAGTTTGAGACCAAGTTTGTACCAGCAACATCAAAACCTGTAACCCCAAAGTCCAAAAAGAAATCTAAAAAGGAAGGGGTTAATCAGGCAACAGCTGAGGTTGCTCAAAGAAAGATGGTGCAACACAAGAATCCATCACAAACAAGCACTAATGTGTCTGATGAGCTGAAGGCTGTATCACAAAATCAGACACAACTTGTTATGATGGTTCAACATCTAATGGGGAGAGTTAACCAATTAGATGCTCCTGTGTTGAAACCACAGAAAAGGAAATCCAAGCCAAAGGAATCCTCTTCTATACCATCTCCCTCACCTCAGGCTGTTACTCATAACAAACCAGTTAGTGTAACATCTGTTGATGAGAACATACCCAAAACCAAAAAGGTTTGGATCTCAAAAACTAACTAACTTGTTGTGATGAATGCAAGGTTCTTCAGCACGCCAAAGAAGCATCTGGTATGTAGACAGTGGAGGACCCATGCATATGACAGGGAGCAGCTCTCTTCTTAATGACTACTCTTAATAAAAGAAGGGGTTTGTCTCTTTTGGCAATGATGCTAAGGGTTACATCATCGGCAAAGGCTTTTTTTGCAATGGGAAAATAAGGTTTGATGATGATAACCATGTGGAGAATCTCAAGTACAACCTCTTGAGTGTCAGTCAAATGTGTGATAAAGGCCATGTTGCCCTTTTCACCAGCCAGAACTATCGGATTCTGTCATCCAAAGTTCTAAGTTTGATTGACAAGGTGTTGGATGAATATACTCTCCTGAAGGCCAACAGGACAGGAAGAGTATATGCCTTAGATCTTTCAAAGAAAATTGATCTAAAAGGCCATCCTTGCCTATTCTCCAAGGCTTCTCCTCAAGAATCTACTCTATGGCATAGAAGGCTGGGTCATGTGAATCTCAAAAACATGAACCAGCTGATACACCATGGATTAGTAAGAGGGTTGCCTTTAAAGGAGTTCAAATATGAAGACAAACGCACTGCCTGCTTGAAAGGGAAGCAACACAAGGTCTAATTTCCTCCAATAGAAGAGCCAAAGTCCACTGCCTGCTTGTAACTACTGCATATGGATCTCTTTGGTCCTGTCAGAGTGATGAGCATGGCAAAGAAGAAATAATGTCTGGTAATTGTGGATGATTACTCCAGATTTGTATGGACTTTCTTCTTGCACTCCAAAGATAAGGCTGCAAAAGCTATTATGAACTTTGTGTTGTATGTGGAGAGGTAGTATTCACTGCCAGTCAAGTGTGTGAGGAGTGACAATGGCACAGAATTTAGAAATCACACACTTGATGACTTCTACATTTCCAATGGAATCAAGAGGCAGCTCAGTATTCCAAGAACTCCTGAACAAAATGGAGTGGTGGAGAGAAAGAACAGGACCCTCATTGAAGCTGCAAGGTCAATGTTGGCTGACTCAGGATTGCCACTAACCTTTTGGGCTGAAGCTGTCAACATAACTTGCTATGTGCAGAATAGAGTATTAGTGAATCAGAGGTTGATGAAGATTCCTTATGAAGTGCTCCATCATTTGGCCCCTTTGATTTCCTTCTTTAGAGCCTTTGGGTATCCCTGTTACATTCTCAACACAAGCAATCCGCTCCAGTAGTTTCAATCAAAGGTGGATGCAGGGTATTTTGTTGGTTATTCATCAACTTGCAAGGCATACAGAGTCTTCAACTGCAGAAAGATGGTTGAAGAGACTTTGCATGTGAAGTTTAATGAATCTCCAAAGGACAAGATTCCACAAAACCCTATGGAGCTGTTTGATCTGCACATACTACAATATGTTCCTTATCAGCCTCCAGCTGTTGTTCCTGTCAACAGTTCTCCACCTGGTGGTACTGATGATGATGTAGCCAGTACTCACCTTTTTAGGTTTAATGACCAACTGCTTGAGTCAACTAAACCTGATGCTGCTGTAGTTTCAGCAGCTCCATCCATAACAAATGCTGATGAGATTTCTGAATGCTCTACTTCATTTGAGTTGTCATCTCCAACATGGTTTCAAGAATCTTCATCAACATCTGTTGTTGCTGAAGGTCCTACAAACACTTGCACAGATCTGATAGTCTTGTAAGAGCTGAAGAATCACCCAATGTCTCAAATCATTGGTGATATCAATGCTGGAGTTTCAACCAGAAGTCAATTGTCCAATTTCTGCTTCTATGCTCTCTTCATTAGTCAGCAAGAGCCAAAAACTACCATATTGCATTAAGAGACAACGGATGGGTTGAAGCAATGCAGCTTGAGCTTCTTCAGTTCAAAAAGCAGCAAGTGTGGGAGCTTGTTCCTCTACCCCAAGGTAAGTGTGCAATAGGCACTAAATAGGTGTTTAGGAATAAAACTGATGAAAATGGCCAAATTGTTAAGAACAAGGCCAGGCTGGTTGTATAGGGGTTTGCACTAGAAGAAGGTATTGATTATGATGAAACCTTTGCCCCTGTAGCCAGACTGGAGGCAATTAGATTGTTCTTAGCTTATGCTACCTTTCACAATCTTAAAGTTTTTCAAATGGATGTCAAAAGGTCCTTTTTATATGGTAAAATAAAAGAAGAAGTTTATGTGTGTCAACCACCAGGATTTAAGGATAATAAACATCATGATTGGGTGTATAAGCTTGATAAGGCTCTTTATGGGTTGAAAGAAGCTCCTAGAGCCTGGTATGAAACATTATCAAATTTTCTTCAACAGAATAATTTCACTACAGGCTCCATTGATAAAACTTTATTCATAAAGAATGTGGGACAACATAAGCTACTTGTTCAAATTTATGTTGATGATATAATTTTTTCATCCTCTGATCCATAGTTATGTGATGAATTCACTAAGCTAATGAAGCAAAAGTTTGAAATGAGTGCTATGGGAGAATTACAGTTCTTTCTAGAGTTACAAATCAAACAACGGGCTGATGGAACCTTCATTCATCAGTCCAAATATACAAAAGATTTAATAAGTTTGATTTACAAAACTGTAAGCCCTGTTCTACTCCCATGAGCAGCACCACACAACTGGATGTTGATCAGAAAGGTAAAGCGGTTGATGAAACCCTTTACAGATGTATGATTGGGTCCTTGATGTATCTTACAGCTTCTAGACCAGACATTATGTTTGCAACTTATGTCTGTGCTAGATTTCAGGCTACACCTAAAGAATCCCATTTGATTGCAGTCAAAAGGATTTTAGATATTTGCAAGGTACCCAATCTTTAGGACTTTGGTATTCTACTAGGTATTCTTGCAAATTAGTTGCTTTCTCTGATAGTGACTATGCAGGGTGCAAAGTCACCAGAAAATCCACTTCTGGTGGTTGCCAATTCCTAGGCAATTGTTTAGTTTCTTGGCAGAGTAAGAAACAAACATCAATTGCTACATCAACTGCTAAAGCAGAGTACATTGCTGCTGCAAGTTGTACATCCCAAGTACTCTGGCTTCAGAATCAACTCTTGGATTATGGCATTACAAAGACTAAGACTCCATTACTAATGGATAGTGCTTTAGCTCTTTGTATTGTTAAGAATCCTGTCCAGCATTCTAGGACTAAACATATTGAGATCAGAAATCATTTTATAAGGGATTGTTATGAAAAAGGTCTGATTGATCCAAAGTTTGTGCCTAGTGCTGATGAGCTTGCAGATATATTTACTAAGCCTTTAGATAGTGCCACATTTCAAAATCTGGTACTAAGGCTTGGTATGCTGCAGCTAGAATAATTTGACTAATACTGATGTTCTCAGATCACAAGTACTGATGAGCATTAGTATGCAAAAGTCAAAAATAAGTACTGATAAGTTATTTAGTCTTCAGCATTTTTCACAACTACTGATGTTATAAAGGCTGAAGACCAAAATACTTCAAAGTACTGAAGTACATTATTTGTTGAAAACAACTGATGTAGTTACAACTACTGATGTGGTTATAACCACTGATGTATATTTTTCAAACAAATAAGTACTGAAGAACAAATTTTGTCCACAAGTACTGATGTGTAACCTTACACATAAGTACTGAAGACAATATTTGTTCACAAGCTCTGAAGAATAAATATTCACAAGAGCTGAAGGCCAATGAAACATCTGAAAGTCAGACAAAGTCTGATGAGTAAATGTTGAGGACAGAATGAAACATCTGACTTGACGACAACAGCTGATGAGTAAATTTACTCTTCAGCTGATTTCAACATCTACTGTTTCATATCCAAACAACTGAAGGACAAAACCATGTCTTCAGTAGTTTTACAACTACTGATGACTAACACCAAGTCCTCAGTTGTTTACAACAACTGAAGCCAAAACCATGTCTTCAGTAGTTTACAACTACTGATGTCAGTAGTTTACAACTACTGATGACTAACACCAAGTCTTCAGTTGTTTACAACATCTGAAGATGAAAACCATATCTTCAGTAGTTATTAACTACTGATGATTAACAACAAGTATTTAGTCGTTTGCAACATCTGAAGGACAAAACCATGGTCTCAGTAGTTTCAACTACTGATGATTAATACCAAGTCCTCAGATGTTTACAACTTCTGAAGGTTAAAACCATGTCATCAGTCGTTTCAAACAACTGATGACTAACACCAAAACCTTCAGTCGTTTTCTTTCAGTTGTTTCATATCCATACCCTATAAATACCTAACCCTAACTTCAGAGTTTTTCATTCTCTCATACCCTAACGTTCAAAAACTCTGAAACCTCTCTCATCACATTAATAGCGACCATGTAGATCAAACCTCGCCACAACTGTGTTGCTTACCTTACCAAATCCACCTTCTGGACCAAGTTCGGTCATGCTATCGATCTAATGGTTGATTCCCCATACCGAACGGCCTTTCTCATCAATCCTACCATATATGCCGATTCACTAACCCAGTTTTGGACGAATGTCATCCTTCACACTAGAGAGAATGACACAGAGGTCTCTCTCCAGTCATTCGTCAACAACCAAAAGGTGGTTATCAATCCTGCTATCATTCGCTAAACCCTAAATTTGGATAATGGCACCTTCCCCACCGAATATCCAAAAGGCACCACTGACCTATCATTTGCACACCATGGCTATCAGGGTGACCTTCATGCTTCTACCCTCCTCAAGAAGCATTTCCATGATGCTAAACTCCTTATATTCCATATGGTTAATGTCTGCTTAGCCCCAAAAACCTCCTCATAGGATCAAATGTCATCTAGGTGGCTGCAGGTATTATTCTCTATACCTGAGCAACAAAGCTTAAACTTTTCTAAAATAATATATTTGGAACTTAAGGATATGGCCTCAAAACCTTTTGCTAACCGCTAGATATTATATCCACGGTTCATTATGGCCATCATTAAGAACCAGCTGAAAGCTGAGGGACTTGTTAGCCTTGGAGTCCCTGCTCTGGCTGTATTGCCTGAAGTATACTCCAGGAATAACTCTGACCAAACATTGAAACAGGCTGCCAAGCTGCGAAAACCCAAGCAACTGGAACCCACAGCCTCCACCTCCAAATCCAAAGTCCCCACCAAACCCAAACAAAAGAAACCTAAAAAGGCCACTCAGGGAGATGAGTCCCCTGAGTATGCCCCTGCACAACAAAGGTAGGATGTACCTGCTGGCAGTATTCCCCTAGCAGGTACCACGACTCCACCAACCATAACGCTCAGGCATCCTATCCATAGGAGCCTGAAGCAACCATTTCCGAGGCACCCACACATCTGGAACCTTTATCACTAGAGGAGGTTGCCATTGAAAAGCACCCATCTCCCTAGGTGCAAACTACTTCTACCCCATCTCCCTCTGCAACCGCCCCTCAAAGCCCTACATTCATTATAGCAGAAGTGTTGACTCATCTTAACACTCCACCCTCTCCCCAGGAACCTATAACAACTGGGAAAACTCCAACCAAAGAGAGGGTGGATCCAAGTGTTGATGAGAGCCCACAACACAGGGAATCAAATGTTTTATCTCCAAGTGTGGCAGAGGAGACAAGACAATCTGGTGAGGCTGCCACTTCTCCTGCTTCAGCATATGAACAGGATGAAGCTGGTACCATCTCTAAGTCCTCACCAGAGGCAACTGCCGATGAAGGATCCAATCCTGAGGCAGGAAGTCCCCAGTACCAAGACCAAGGGGCACATGTGATCATTGAGCCACACTCAGCACATGTACATCCTGATTCAATCAGGAGGTCAGGTGATTCAGTTACAACTGATGATGACTTGAGTTTTTTCTACGATGTAGTAGCCCAAAACACCATTCTTGAGGATGAGGTGAGTAGACTAAAAGAGCTACTTGCCAAAATGACTCAAGAACAAAGTCCATCTGCCACCATTCACCCACAGATGGCACCTTCACCTGAAGGTCTCATAAACACACAACCACTCCCACAAACTCAGCCACCAGCCCCTGCTTCAAGCACTATTTCTTAGGGACAAAACCCCCCTGAGCAAATGGTTTCTCTCTTTCAAAATTCCCTACCTCTCATCACACCCCTTATCACTGACATTGTGATTAAAACCCTTGATGAGAGGCTCCCTTCTACTATACAGCCACTGGTGGATGCTGTTGTGACTAAGAGGCTTTCTGACAGTCAAACCCCTGCAACCAATGCAACCAAAAAGGGGGAGACTCAGTCAGTGAAAGCAATCAAGAGAAAGAGGATTGAGGAAGAGAAAGAGAAGGAAGTGGAAAAGGAGGTGGAATATGAGAGGCAGTTAGTTGTGGAGACTGAGAGGGAGAAGGAGAGTGAGAAGGGAGCTGAAATGAAGAATGTGACTGAAAGTGCAAAAGACTTTCATGTCACATATAAAAAGAAGAAGGTTGGAGAGAAGGAGATGGAGAAGGAGCTAGCAATCCTTGTCAAGGAGGCTGATGCTGAACACAGCAGGTCAATGGATAACATCATTGATTAGCTGTTCAGGCAAGGCTTTAACACTTCTGAGCTAGATACAGAGATTAGGAGGTTGGAAGTAAAAGAGATTGAATACCGATGGTCTTGCTATAGCCAAGAAGAGAAGGAGAGATTTGAGGCTATGGCAAGATTCACTTCGAAGTATCTAGGGAGGTCAGTCCTGGAAGTAAAATCATGGCCCAGGGACAGCATATTGGCAATAACCACCAAGATCTGTTCGTCTGAGGTATTCACAAAGGGGCTGATCATAGAAGCTCTTAGTGAAGCTGGTGCTGGGAACAGGACTGAGTTAGCCAAACAAACCAAATCCTCACTCACATCCAAACTGCTAGCTCAGCCTGCCCAATTTCCCACACCAAAACAAACCAAACCACAACCCACAAAACCAACTCCCTCACCATCAAAACCCATAGCCGATGATGCACCTTTGAAGAGGAAGAGAAGGGTGTTGAGGCTAGAAGAAGAAGAAGAAGAGGATGATGAGGAAGAAGATAGACTGCCTCTCTCAGCAGTTATACCTTTGCCTAAGGCCAAACCTACACCCAAAACTCCTGCCTCATAGATGGAAACTGTGAGGGTAAAAATTGAAGAAGAGAAGCAGCATAAACTACATGATGAAGAATTATTGAGAAGAGTTGATAAAGCTTATGCTGCTTCTTCATTAATCATTAATATGAAAAAGCATGCTCAGAGACTCTTCACTCTTAGACAAACATTTCAGTATCAAAAAGAGAGAGTGAGGATTTGGCATGATCCCAGGGTGTCTCATAGGATCCACAAGAAAGACATTCCACTGAGATACAATGGCCAAGTAAAGAAGATCGTAGATGAAGTGATCACTTTGGCCATTGTAGTATCACCCTGGGAGATCCGGATGACTTCAAGAAGGCCTACAAATCTAACCAGCCCCCACAAAAGATGTTGGAGAATAAAGTGGTCAAAAAGGGTTGGTATATAAGAGGCTTGAGGAAGTTAGGAAAAATGAGCTCCAGTTGTTCTTAGAGGTTATTCACCCTGATGAGTTTGCCTATAGAGCAATAACAACTGTGGAGCTCAAAAATGGGAAACATGCCAAATACCTCTCTGAGTACTATGGGCCTGAATTTTTGTTTGAAGGAGATGCAGAAGAGCTTACCATGGAGGAACAAATTGCGTTTCTAGAAGCCTACACCAGAGAATCATATAGGCTCATAGTTGGGAAGTAGGTCTCATGGATAGGACAACAGCTCTGTGTCCAGTTCCCCAAGACAGAGTTCCCATCCATCCTATGCCAATCAGATCTTTGAGACCTCTTCCCAGGCCAGTGCTTATATGGGTCAACTTCTGAGCTGATCCAGAAAGAAATAGACCAATCATTCTGCCTCAATAAGTGGGATAATCAATAAGCTTAAAGGTTTTGGCTGCATTGGTTCAGGGGGTGTTTGTTGGACCAAAAGAACCAATGAGCTAGATTAGAAAAACCTTTAAGTCCCACAGACATCACAACAACTGCTGAAGACCTCAACAGCTGATGATGACAAAGACTGAAGACTTCATCAGCTGAAGGCTAAAGTGTTGAAGACCATCAACTGAAGACTAAAGTGCTGAAGACTTCATCTACTAAAGACTAAAGTACTGAAGAACATCAGCTGAAGATCAAAGTACTGAAGATCATCAGCTGAAGCACAAAGACTGAAGACAAAGACTGAAGACATCAGCTTATGACGAAACAACTAAAGTCATCAGCTGATGACAACAACTGAAGTTCAAGTTTGAAGTCAAGTGCTGAAAGCTTCAGAGTTTGTCACAACAGCTGAAGAAGTATTCTTCAGTTGTTGTGATGGTTTACCTTTCAGCACTTTCTTATCATTAGTTGTAGGTTGTATTTAAGTAGTTTGTAAAACGTCTGAAGAGCATGTTCTTCAGACGTTGTAGTTTTCAGTAGTTTCTTTTAGTAGTTGTAATAGTTTTATCACTTAGTCTTTTGTAAGAAGATGTCAGCTGTTTGACATCTTCAGTAGTTTAGTTAGTTTCAGTAGTTTGTTGTAATAACGGTTTGATGTCACTGTCAAGTGACATCAGCTGACGTCATCTTTCCTATATAAGGAAGATGACCTAATTGTAATACTTGCCGAAGCGTGTGATCAATTAAAATACACCTTTTTGCAGAAATTCTCTCTCTCTATATATAACTTACTGTTTCATTGCTAAATCTCTTGTGTTCTTGCTATAATTTCTAATTCTTATGCTAATTCCGCTGCAAATCCAACCTAATTGATCAAACTAGATGCTGAGATCCTTTCAAGCTCAGAAGTGATCAATTTAAGCACAGGCCTAGCAAGAGGTTTCAGAAGATTTGATTGGCAAGGGATGGATGGGAACTCTGTCTTGAGTAATTGGACACAGAGTTGTTGCCCCATCCATGAAACCTACTTCCCTACAATGAGTCTGTAAGACTCTCGAACATAGGCCTCAAGGAAGACAATCTGTTCTTCCAGGGTGAGCTCTTCAGCTTCTCCTTCGAAGAAGAACTCTGGCCCATAGTACTCAGATAGGTACTTAACATGTTTCCTATTCTTTAGCTCCACAGTTGTTATTTCTCTGTATGCGAACTCATCAGGATGATTACCTTCAAGTAACAACTGGAGCTCATTGCTTCTGACTTCTTCAAGCCTCTTATTGATCAACCCCTTTTTCACCATTTTGTTTTCTAGTAATGTTTGTGGGGTAAGATTAGACTTGTAGGCTCTTCTAAAGTCTTCTAGGATTTCCAAGGGTGACACTACAATGGCCAGCATTATCACGGCATCTACAATCTTCTTTACTTGGCCATTGTGTTTTCTTAGGATGCTCTTCTTGTGGATTCTATCACTCACCCTGGGATCAGGCCAAATTCTAACTCGCTCTTTCTGATATTGAAATATAAATCTAAGAGCATACAATCTCTGAGCATGTTTCCTCATAGTTTGTATCACTGTAGACTGAGGAAACTCTTTATCAACCAGATTCAACAGCTGCTCATCATGTTGTTTGTGCTTTTCTTCTTCTTCAAGCTTTACTTTACAGTTTGCCTCTGGATGGCAGGTGTGATCGTTGTTGGTTGACTCCTGCAATTATCTTTAATGCATCAGGCATCTTCCCTTTTGTTTTAACAACAGTTGAAATGGGCAGCCTATCTTCCTGATCATCTTCTTCTTCTTCTTCTTGAAGCCTCAACACCTGTCTCTTCCTCTTGGGTGCATCATCGGCAGTTATTTGTGTTGGTTTCATGGGTAAAGGAGTTGGTTTTGTGGGTTGTGATGTTGGTTGTTCTGGTGTGGGAGATTGTACAGGCTGCTCTAGCATTTTGGTTGTAAGTGTGGCTTTGGAGCACTTTGCCAGATCAGTCCTGCTCCCAGCACCGGCTTCATCAAGGGCTTCTATGATCAATCCTTTGGTAAATACTTCAGACGAACAGATTTTATTGGTTATCTCCAAAATACCATCCCTGGTCCATGATTTCACTTCGAGGATTGTCCTCCCCAATTTTTTTTGAACGGATGGTTAGTTGTTAGTATCACCAAGTTAGTAATATTCGCCCATGCCAAGGTTTGAACCTTGGACCTCCAAGAGAGGCAAAGCCTCCCACCTCCCCCTTAACCACTAGGCCAAGATATCATTGGTTGTCCTCCCCAAATACTTCGATATAAACCTGACCATAGTTTCCAGCCTTTCATTTTCTTTCTCATTATAGTTGGCCCATCGGTGCTCAATCTCTTGTATTTCTAGCTTTATGATCTTAGTGTCAAGTTTGGCAGTGTCAAATCCTTGTCTGAAGGGCTGATCAATAATTTTATCTATTGATCTGCTATATTGCTCATCAGCTTCTTTGATCAGTTCGTCTAATTTCTTCTAAAGGGGAGTCTTTTCACCACCCTTCCTCTTCTTGTAAGTAACATGGAAATCCTTTTCTTTCTCCTTCTCCTTTTCCTTTTCTTTCTCCTTCTCCTTTTCCTCTTCAACTCTCTTCCTCTTGTCTGCTTTCACTAACTTAGACTCCCCCTTTTTGGTTGCATTAGGTTTAGGGATTTGAATGTTAGAAAGTCTTTTAGTGACTGCATCATCAACTAAGGTTTGAATATTGGAGGAAAGCCTCTCATCAAGAGCTTGATGTACAACGTTAGCTATGATGGGAGTGATGAGAGGCAGGGAAGATGTAAAGGCAGCAACCATTTGATCAGAGGGGTTCTGTCCCTGAAAAATGGTGCCAGAATCAGAGCCTGGTGGCTTAGTTGTTGTGAGTGGCTCAGTATGTAGGAGACCTTCAGAAGAAGGTGCCATCTGTGGGTGAATTTGGGCAGATGGTCTTGATTCTTGAGACATTTTGGCAAGCAGTTCTTGTAGTGTGCTTACCTCAGCCTCAAGAATGGTGTTGTAGGCTAGAACATCATAGAAAAAGCCCAGGTCATCATCAGTGGTTGCTGAATCATTGGACCTCCTGATTACATCAGGATGAACATGTGCTGAGTGTAGATCAGTGTTCACATGTGCCCCTTTTTCTTGGTACTGGGGACTTCCTGCCTCAGGATTATGCCCTGCATCGGCAGTTGCCTCTGGTGAGGTCTTAGAATTGTTACCAACTTCAGCCTGTTCATGTGCTGAAGCAGGAGAAGTGGTGGCAACCTCACCAGAAGTTCTGATCTCCTCCTCCACACGGGGAGATTGAACTGTGTAATCCCTATGCTGTGGGTTATCAGCAACACTATAGTCCTCCCCCTCAACTGTTGAGGTTTTCCCAGTTGTAATAGGTTTCTGGGGAGGGGGTGGGGTGTTTAGCTGACTCGGCACTTCTGCAATGATAAAAGTTGGGCTTTGTGGGGTGGTTGCAGTAGGAGATAGGTGTGAAGCAGATTGCACCTGGGGTGAGTGGTGCTCTTCAATGGCAACCTTCTCAAATGAGAGAGGTTCCAGTAATGTGGCATCCCCAGAAATGGTTGCTTCAAGATCCTGTTGAGAGGATACCTAAGCGGTTGTGGCTGGTCGAGTCTGTGTAACTGCTGGTGAATTACTACCAGCAGTTTCTTCCTGCCTTGGTGCTGCAGGGGCATCCTCAGGGGACTCAACTCCCTGAGTAGCCTTTTTAGGCTTTTTATATTTTTTGGCTTGGAGGGGACTTTGGATCTGGAGGATGAGGTGTAGGTTCCCGCTGCTTGGGTTTTAGCAGCTTGGCAGCCTCTTTGAGTTGTGTGTTCGAGTTGTGCCTGGAGTATACTTCAGGCAGAACTGTCACAGCAGGGACTCCTAGGCCAACAAGGCCTTCAGTTTTTAGTTGGCTTTCAATAATGGCCATAAGAAACATTGGATATAATATCCATCTGTCAGCCACAGGTTTCAAGGCCAGATCTATTAATTCTAAAAATATAATTTTAGAAAAATTTAAGTTTTGGCGTTCAAAGATTGAATACAATACCTGCTGCCACCTTGAAGACATTTGATCCAATGAGGAGGTCCTGGGGACAAGGCAGACATTGACCATGTGGAAGATTAGGCGTTCGGGGTCATGGAAGTGCTTTTTCAAAATTGTGGTAGCACTTAGGTCGCCTTCGTACCCATTGTTGGTGAAGGATAAGTCTGTTGTACCCTTAGGGTATTCGGTGACGAAGTTGGCATCATTCAGATTTAGGGTTTTCCGAATAATATCATAAGTTACGACCACCTTCTTCTGATTGACAAACGACTGGAGAGCGATCTCCCCATCATTCTCACCAGTTGTGAGTGTTATGTTTGTCTAGAATTGTTGTAGGGTTTCTAAGTATATGGTTGGGTTCAAAAGAAAGGCTGTTTGGTATTGAGATTCAACCATCAGATCGATGGCGTCATCAAACTTGTTCCAAAAGGCCGATTTGGTGAGGTAAGCTACACAGTTAAGGCGGGGTTTGAGTTGCATGGTCGCCATTAATGCAGGAGGGAAGTTCTGAGAATTTGAAAAATAAAGTTCTAAGAATGAAAAGTTCTGAAGTTAGGGTTTGGTATTTATAGGCTATGAAACGGCTGATGGAAAACAACTGAAGGTTTTGGTGTTAGTTATCAGGTGTTTGAAATGACTGAAGACATGGTTTTAACCTTCAGATGTTATAAATGACTGAAGACTTGGTTTTAGTCATCAGTAGTTTGAAACTACTTAAGACTTGGTTTTGGCTTCAGTTGTTTTGAAATAAAACAATAGTTGTTTGAAACAGCTGAAGAGTAAAGTTACTCATCAGTTGTTGTCGTCAATTCACAGGTTTCAGTTGTTTCATCCTGACCTCAACATTTACTCATCAGACTTTGTCTGATTTTCAGACGTTTCATTGGTTATCAATTCTTTTGAATATTTATGCATCAGCTCTTCTGAACATTTGTTCATTAGATCTTTTTGAAATAAATTATTCTTCAGAACTTGTGAACAAATTTTGTCTTCAGTACTTATGCTCAAGATTACACATCAGTGCTTTTGGACAAATTTGTTCTTCAATACTTATCTGTTAGAAAAAGGCATCGGTAATTATAACCACATCAGTAGTTGTAACTACATCAGTTCTTTTCAACAAATAACGTACTTCAGTACTTTTAAATATTTTAGTCTTCAGTCTTTATAACACTTCAGTAGTTTTGAAAAATGTTGAAGACAAAATAACTCATCAGTACTTATTTTTGACTTTTGTATACTAATGCTCATCAGTACTTGTGATCTGAGAGTATCAGTATTAGTCAATCCATTCCAGCTGCAGCATACCAAGCCTTAGCACCAGATTTTTAAAAGTTGCACTGTCCAAAGGCTTAGTAAATATATTTGCAAGCTCATCAGCACTAGGAACAAACTTTGGATCAATCAGACCTTTCTCATAACAATCCCTGATAAAATGATATCTGATCTCAATGTGTTTGGTCTTAGAATGCTGGACTAGATTCTTAACAATACAAAGAGCTAAAGCACTGTCCATCAGCAATGGAGTCTTAGTCTCTGTAATGCCATAATCCAGTAATTGATTCTGAAGCCAGAGTACCTGAGATGTACAACTTGCAGCAGCAATGTACTTTACTTCAGCAGTTGATGTAGCAATTGAAGTTTGTTTCTTACTTTGCCAAGAAACCAAACAATTGCCTAGAAATTGGCATCCACCAGAAGTTGATTTTCTGGTTACTTTACACCCTGCATAGTCACTATCAGAGAAAGCAACCAATTTGCAAGAGTGCCCAGTTGAATACCAAAGTCCTAGAGATAGAGTTCCTTGCAAGTATCTAAAGATCCTTTTGACTGCAATCAAATGGGATTATTTAGGTGCAGCCTGAAATCTAGCACAGACAGAAGTTGTAAACATAATGTCTGGTCTAGTAGCTGTAAGGTACATCAAGGAACCAATCATACATATGTAAAGGGTTTCATCAACCGCTTTACCTTTTGATCAACATCCAGTTATGTGGTGCTGCTCATGGGAGTAGAAACAGTTTTGTAAATCAAACTTTTTCAGAAGATCCTTTGTATATTTTGACTGATGAATGAAAGTTCCATTAGCTCTTTGTTTGATTTGCAAACCCAGAAAGAAATGTAATTCTCCCATGGCACTCATTTCAAACTTTTGTTGCATCAATTTTCTAAATGCATCACACAACTATGGATCAGAGGATGCAAAAATGATGTCATCTACATAAATTTGAACAAGTAGCTTATGCTGTCATACTTTCTTTATGAACAAAGTTTTATTTATGGAGCCTATTGTGAAATTGTTTTGAAGAAGAAAATTAGACAGTGTTTCATACCAGGCTCTAGGAGCTTGTTTTAACCCATACAGAGCCTTATCAAGCTTATACACCCAATCTGGATATTTATTATCCTTAAAACCTGGTGGTTGACACACATAAACCTCTTCTTTTATTTTACCATATAAGAATGCACTTTTGACATCCATTTGAAAAACTTTAAGATTATGGAAAGCAGCATAAGCTAAGAACAATTTGATTGCCTCCAGTCTGGCTACAGGGGCAAAGGTTTCAGCATAATCAATACCTTCTTCTTGTGAAAACCCCTATACAACCAGTCTGGACTTTTTCTTGACAATTTGATCTTTTTCATCAGTTTTATTCCTAAACACCCATTTAGTGCCTATTGCACACTTACCTTGGGGTAGAGGAACCAGCTCCCACACTTGCTGCTTTTTAAACTGAAGAAGCTCAAGTTGCATGGCTTCAACCCATCCATTGTTTCTTAATGCAACATGATAGTTCTTTGGCTCTTGCTGACTGATGAAGAGAGCATAGAAGCAGAAATTGGACAACTGACTTTTGGTTGAAACTCCAGCATTGATATCACTAATGATTTGAGACATTGGGTGATTCTTCAGCTCTTGATAGACAATAAGATCTGTGCAAGTGTTTGCAGAAGATTCAGCAGCAATAGATATTGATTCAGACTCTTGAAACCATAAAGGAGATGGCAATTCAAACGAAGTAGATGATTCAGAGATTTCATCAGCATTTGTTGTGGATGGAGCTGCTGAAGCTACAGGAACATCAGGTTTAGATGACTCAGGCAGTTGATCACTAAACCTGAAAAGATGAGTACTATCATCATCATCATCATCATCAGTACCACCAGATGAAGAACTGTTTACAGGAGATGATGGATTTTCAGGAACTGCAACAGCTGGAGACTGATAAGGAACATATTGCAGTATGTCCAAATCAAATAGCTCCACAGGGTTTTGTGGGATTTTGTCATTTGGAGATTCATTAAACTTCACATACAAGGTCTCTTCAATTATCTTTGTTCTGCAGTTAAAAACTCTATATGCCTTGCAAGTAGATGAATACCCAATAAAGTACCCTGCATCCACCTTTGATTCAAACATCTGAAGTGGATTCTTTGTGTTGAGAATGTAACAGGGACACCCAAATGCTCTAAAAAATGAAACTAGGGGGGCAAAATGATGTAACACTTCATAAAGAGTCTTCATCAGCCTCTGATTTACTAAAACTCTATTCTGTACATAGCAAGCTGTGTTGACAGCTTCTGCCCAAAAGGTCAGTGGGAAACCAGAATCAGCCAACATTGACCTGGCGGCTTCAATAAGTGTCCTGTTCTTTCTTTCCACCACTTCATTTTGTTCAGGAGTTCTTGGAATGCTATACTGCCTCTTGATTCCCTTAGACAAGTAGAATTCATCAAGTATGTGGTTTCTAAATTCTGTGCCATTATCATTCCTCACACACTTGACTGGAAGGGAGTACTGTTTTTCCACATACAACACAATGTATATTATGGTTTTTACAGCTTCATCTTTTGAATGCAAGAAGAAAGTCCATACAAATCTGGAGTAATCATCCACAATTACCAGACAGTATTTCTTCTTTGCCATGCTCATCACTCTTACTAGACCAAAAAGATCCATATGTAGTAATTGCAAGCAGGCAGTACACTTTGGCTCTTCTATTAGAGGAAATGACACCTTGTGTTGCTTCCCTTTTAAACAAGCAGAGCAGTTGTCATCACATTTGAACTCCTTCACTGGCAGTCCTCTCACTAAACCATGATGGATCAGCTGGTTCATGTTTTTAAGATTCACATGACCAAGCCGTCTGTGCCATAGTTTAGATTCCTGAGGAGAGGCCTTGGAGAATAGGCAAGGATGGCCTTTTATATCAATTTTCTTTGATAAGTCTAAGGCATATACTCTTCCTATCCTGTTGGCCTTCAGAAGAGTATGTTCATCCAGTACCTTGTCAATCAAACTCAGAACTTTGGAAGACAGAATCCTGCAGTTCTAGCTGGTGAAAAGGGCAACATGACCTTTGTAACACATCTGACTGACACTCAAGAGGTTGTACTTGAGATTCTCTACATGGTTGACATCATCAAACCTTATTTCACCATTGGAAACAAAGCCTTTGCCAATGATGTAACCTTTAGCATCATTACCAAATGAAACAAATCCCTTCTTTCCTTGAGAGTAGTCATTAAGAAGATAGTTGCCCCCTATCATATGCATGGATCCTCCACTGTCCACATACCAGATGCTTCTTTGGCATGCTGAAGAACCCTGCATTTGTCAAAAGAAACTAGTTAGCTTTTGAGACCCAAACCATTTTCGTTTTGGGTCTGTTCTCATCAACAGATTTTACACTAACTGGTTTGTCATGATTAACAGCCTGTGGAGGTGGAGATGGTGCGGAAAAGGATTCCTTTGATTTTGGCTTGGTTTTCCTTTTCTGTGGTTTAATCACAGGTACATCTATTTGGTTGACACTTCCCAACAGATGTTGAACCATCATAACAAGTTGTGTCTGATTGTTTGCTAAAGCCTTCAGTTCATCAGACACACCAGTTCTTGTTTTTGATTGATTCCTGTGTTTCACCATTTTCTCATTTTTGGAAGACACAGACTTAGTCTGGTGTTTTGGTATTCCATGAGGAATCCATTGAACACCTTCAGCTATTTCCTGATAAACCCCTTCCTTCTTTTTGGATTTCTTTAAGGATTTTGGATTTTCAGGTTGAGATTCCTCTGGTACAAACTTGGTTTCAAATTCATCTTTCATTTTATTAATTTTCTTTTGGTGTTCTTATCTTTGTTGAATTTGGAACCCTTTCTATACCAGCAGTCATTAGTGAGATGATTGAATAAGCCACATATTTCACATGGCTTTTTCTTCATCTTCAGTTGATCAACTACTGAAGAAGATGAAACTACTGAAGGTTTGTTCTTCAGTACTTTCTTCCTTTCAGTACTTATGTTAAGTAATGACGGATTCTTAACTACTGAAGATTTGTTCTTCAGAAGTTTTCTATCAGTACTTTTGGACTTCCTGATAGACTCTTCAGCAGTTTTCAAACCCTTTTTGTTTTCAGTGGTTTTGGTTTGTTCTTCAGGTGTTGTGACTTGCCCTTCAGTACTTTGAGTACTTTATGAGACAACACCTGAAGTGATCAACTTTCTCCTGATCATGTGTTTTTCAGCATTGGGACCATCAGATTCTACAAGTTTTAGATTAATTTTCTCAAAAACTTTTTCACCTTTATTTATCTCAATTAAAACTACACCCTCAGCTGTTTCTCCCTGGTTGACATTTGTGCATCCAACAGTATAAGAATATGTTTCTATATCAGCTGATTGATTTTCTGAGCTGCTAATACTTAACTTCATCCTTTGATTTTGGTTCATTATCAGAGGGTGAGGCACATGATGATGTGGATTGGTAATTGCTTTCTCTTTCAGATTCTACTTCTAACCCGGGAGTAAAATCTGTAGGAGGAGCAGTGTGATTATAACCAACCCCAAACTTCACATTTGAAGCTATTTGTTTGTTGAGAAGAATTTCAAACCCCTTGCATGATGTTACCCAGCGTTCACACTCTACCTAGGTAGCTGCAAGTGTTTGTTTGAGGTCCTTATGCTTCTCTAAGATGACCTCTACCTTTGCCTTTTCATCAGTGATTTGGCATTTTAATTTGTAAATATCATCATCTTTTTCATTTAAAACAGACTCAAACTCAGCTTTTCTTTTGGAAATCACTTTCTCTAGCTTAATATTTTTATTGATTAAAGCTACATTTGCTTCTCTAATTGAGGCAAATGTGGCTATGCATGACTCAGAACACAACTTGGCCTTAGCCTCTAAAGATACCTGTGATACCTGTGATATTGAAGCATTTTAGCATGAACCATCAGTAGACTCCAGGGCCATAAGAGCAAGATTTCTAAAAGGGTTTTCACCACCATGTTGACCAGCACCAGGAAACAGTTGTTCATGATAACCAGAACACTCATCTGGTAAACTGCTCCAGTCAACAACTCTAGGGGTGAAAAAGCTTTGTTGTGGTTGAGATTGAGATTGTTGATTTGATTGAGATGGTTGAGGCTCTGGTAGGGCAGGTGGTTGTTGAGCTGTGGGTACTTGAACCTGACTAGACTGAGGCATGTAAAAACAGAAGGATATGGCATAGGACCTTGAGGGACAAAATATGCAGGAGACGATTGAGCTTGTGACGGATGACAAGAACTGGTGGAATGTTGCCCTTTATTTTGTGAGCTATTGCTTGGGAAGGTCATAAAGGGTGCAGATGAGTTAGATCCAGATGATCTACACTCTCTTGCAAAGTGTCCAAGTCTATGGCACTTGTGACACCTCAACTTGCTCTTGTCAAAACCAACCTTGGTTTTTCCAGAGAGACCTGGGAATTTCCGAGCAGTCCTTTTGTAAAACTTTTGAGATCTGATATTGATCATTGCCATTTGGCTCAAAATATCCATCTCTTCCAGATCATCATCTGGAATTCCTTTCAAATCATCCATCAAAAAGCACAAATTATCACTGCTACCACCTGAATTACTATCAACACCAACAAAAGCATGTTCTCCACTGTTTGTAGAGGAATATATATGCTCATCATAGGAACCTTCTGATACAGCATACTCTGACTCCTGACCGACCAGTGCAGTGTTTCCTGGTACAAGTCATCAGTGAGCTTCCAAGATGGAGACAGTTTCCTTTTCTGTTCTATCTCTCGTTCAAATGTCAATAGTTTCCCATGAAGTTGGGTGAGAAATAGAGTGTCCAGATTTGCACTGGAGCGTAGGACAATAGTATATGTGTCCCATCTCTCAGGCAGGGATCTGAGGAATCTGTTGTTTCTCTGGCTGTTTGAATATTCCTGTTTAACCATTTTCAACTCAGATATCAAACAGGAAAATCGCTCAAACTGCTGGGTCAGAGACTCACCCTTTCTATGAGAGAATGTCTCATATTGTTGGGCAAGGATCTCTCTAGTGTTTGCCAAAACCTCATCAGTTCCTCCAAATTGTTCCTTCAGAGCAACCCATAGGTCATGTGCAGTTTCATGATGCATAAGCCCTGAATAGATTTCATTTGGCAGTGCCATGGCCAGAATTCCATGGGCTTTAGCATCAAGTTCAAATAGTTTTGGATCTTCATCCGAATACTGCGCTGGTTTCTTCGGAACCATCTCATTTGTTTCCGGAAGACTCACCATAGGCTTGTATGGTCCATGCACCACAGATTTCCAACATCCTGTGCTATTGATAGACAGGTGATGGAGCATTCGTCATTGCCATATGTTATACTCACTCCTAACAAGCATCGGAGGAGCCAGTATTGTGAGGATCATTAGTTAGTGTAGCCATTTTCACAGATTCAAACAAATTCAATGTAATTTTAACAGATCTAGCTCAAAAACTCAACAACTTTGTTTTAAACACGTAGAACTTCAAATTAATTCACCGGAAGCAACAGAAACTCAAACTCTATTACCAATTCTTGCAAATTTGCTAATTCGATCAAACTTAGATATTGAAAGAACAGTTTCAGTGATCAATTGTTAAATCGATCAATGATTAACCAGCTCTGATACCATTTGAAAGGATCTCAGATCTAGTTTGATCAATTAGGTTATGATTTGCAGCGAAATAGTGTTAGAATTAGACGAAATTTAAGCAAGAACAAGATGAATATTCAATCAAACAGTAACGGTTATAGAGAGAGAAAGTTTTCTACAAAAGAGAATGTTTTCATTCATTCATATGCTTCGACGCTCATACAATTAGGTCAACTTTCCTTTTATAGGAGAAGATGACGTCAGTAGATGTCACCTGATAGTGACATCTAACCGATTACACAAACAACTGAAAATAACTAAAACTACTGAAGATGTCCACAACAGCTGAGGACATCTTCTTACAATAAAAGCTTAAGTGTTAACTAATTCTACAACTACTGAAACTACAACATCTGAAGAGTAAGTTCTTCAGACGTTTTACATCTACTAAACTACTGATTACAATCTACTGAAAATATAAAGACAACTACTGAAAGTAAACCATCACAACTACTAAAGAGTATTTCTTCAGCTGTTGTGACAACCTCTGAATACTTGGTCTTCAGACTTGGTCTTTAGACTTTGTCTTCACACTCTGTCTTCAGACTCTGTCTTCAGGCTCTGTCTTTAGGCTCTGTCTTCAGACTTTGTCTTCAGACTCTGTCTTCAGACTCTGTCTTTAGACTCTGTCTTCAGACTCTGTCTTCAGACTCTGTCTTCAGACTCTGTCTTCAGACTCTGTCTTCAGACTCTGTCTTCAGACTCTGACTCTATCTTCAGACTTTTGTAGTCTTCTTCAGTTGTTATGATGTCTGTCAGGTTTTTTTGACTCATTGGTCTTTTGGTCAACATTTTGTGAACATATCACATATTGTCATTTGTGTCAACTTTGACGGTTTATCAATCCTTTTTCAAAATTATCTCTAATCAAATGATACTGATGTTGATGTATTTTGTCTCGAGTGCTGCACAGGGTTTTCGGTAATATAGATAGCACTGTTGTACAATATGGATGGGGCTCTCTTTGAAGTTGAATCCATAGTCCAGCATCTGATTCTGAATCCAAGCATTTGAGCATAGCAGCTTGCAGTAGCAATGTATTTAGCTTCAGCGGTGATGGATATACATAGGATTAATCTTGCATTGCCATGAGACTATCTTTCCACCAGGAATTGACATCCCCCAGATGTAGACTTTACAGTCATGTTATAACCACCATAGTCACTATCTATATAAGCATACATATTGAAGTCTGAATTCTTGGATACCAAAGTCCTAGTTTGAAAGCACCTTGGAGATATCTGAGAATTCTCACGACAGCAACCAGATGTGACATTTTAGGTTGGCTTGATATCTTGCATAAATACATGTAGCAAATATGATACTAGGCCTGCTGGTTGTGAGATACAAAAGAGACCCAATCATAGCCCTATAGACAGTGGCAGAACTAGGAATATTTTTTAGGAGGTGACTATTTTTCTAGTGATTTGATTTCTAACAAAACAATATACAAATTTTTGACTTGTCTGATCGGGTCGGGTCAGGTCTTAATATAATTAAATTGGTGTAAGGCTCCATTCCCGGGATGCTTACAACTGGTCATTCATAGCACTACACATACATACTAATATACTTTTCATAAAATAGACAACAGAATTACATTAACAAAAGCCCATTCATTTCATTTATAATTACTGTTGTTAAGCAATACATCGTTGTTCATTGGTTACAAAGAAATTGTTTAAATGCATTACAAAACAACAATATCATCAAAACATGAATGGATGTCAGTCTTGCCCCGCCGAGTAACTTCACCCTTATGCCATCCTCAACAATGTTTACCTGCCAACTAAAAATATATAAAAGTCAGTGTTGCTGAGTGAGTTCTAGTTTTAAAAGTATTAAAATACCTTGTATAGATATATGAAAATATCCCTTGTTGTAAAATACCTCCTTTAATTTGGTATTAGATCACACATCATACATACATCAAGGTAATACTTTCTTTCATTTGTTACTGTACGCATTCATTCATTTCGTACTTTTATCATTATTTTTCACTTTCTTATGGACTACTATGCAATACCCTGAACATTGTGCACGAAGCTGATGCTGGGTCTGTGGTCTATAAATAGGCCAAGAACATTATGCACTAAGCTGACCCAGTCACCTAGGGTATGCTACAAGGGTCCCTGTCAGTCTCAATGATTGACCCTGCATGCATCCTTCGGGTTAGCTAAACCGCATACAGTTGAGCTAACGACAACATGGTCGTGCACCTCCTATTCATTTGCTTGCATGACTTACATTCTTTCATTTATGTTCCACTTTTCTTTATCATTAAACTTTCACTTTTATTAATGATATTACTTTACGTATACGATTATAAACATACCACGTAAAGTCACACAATAATAATTAGTATGGAACGTAAGAACAACTTATAATTATGCATAATAATAACAATTAAAACCCTAAGGTCAAACTGGGTCAAACCCTAATCATTCGGTTTTTCTCAAAATTTCAGAAAATAAACTAAGTGTTCTGGGCGCATGAGCACTATGCAGGCCATGAGCACTATACAGGCGCATGAGCACTGCTTAGGCATTTTTCAACTATGCGGGCGTATGAGCATACTTAGGCATTTCAACACTTAGGCACATGAGCCACTCCGGGCGCATGGGCACTATTTGGGCGCATGGGGTATACTTAGGCACCTGAGCCTAAGACTTAGGCGCATGAGCTACTGTTTAGGCGCACGAACTTACACTTAGAATTTCTAAGGCATAATTTGGGTGCATGGGGTACTGTTTGAGTACATGAACCCTATTTAGGCGCATGACCCTACTTAGAACTTTTTCTAATGCAAATGTTAGGTGCATGGGCCCTGTTTGGGCGTATGACCGTCTATGTACATGTTTCTAACATATTTTTCGACCCCAAACATCATATCATCCTATTCTAAGCTTATTAAAACCATTCTAAGTATGCACATCTCCTAAACAACCCTAAAACATCATCATACATGTATAAATACATAATGTTGCATACATAATAATTATAAAGTCATGTTAATACATTTTCAGCCCCAAAATATTTTAAAACGTGTAAAACATGGGGTCTAGAACTCACCTATTGTAGTAAACAAGTAAAACTCTTCCAAACTTGCTTGTTCACGGGTTCAAGCACCTAGAACAAGCCAAAACAAACCACCGAACACATAAAACACATATATATTGGTTCTAAGGTGGTAAACCTCACATAACCGAACTAAAAACACTAGAAAACACTTACAAAATGTGAATTTCAGCTCTTTTTCTTGAAGAATCGAAGGAAACAACTCTTTCTTCTTCTCCTCTTTTTTCAGTCGACCAAAAAGCAGAAAGTCGGCATGGCATGGGCGGCCATGCCCCTTATATATAAAAATATTTGACTTTTGTACTATTTTTCACTTTGCTCCCCTTAACTTTGGTTGCTTTTCCTTTCCTTCAAAATACTTTATTTTTCTTTTCCACCTTTATTTTCTTTTCTTTTATTATTACAAAAATTTCGGGCGTTACAATTGGTGTGACTTTTGAAAAGTTCAATAGTCTTAACATGAGAGTCCATTTTCCACACTTGTTTTCTAACAACCATACCTGAATTGTAATTGTTACAATTTGCAGGCTTGTAGCTCCAAGGCTAGTTTTCATAAACAATTATAATGATCCCATAGTTAGACTTTATATGAGATGTCTTGATAACTTCCTTTTATTGAATTTAAACCTCATTAATATTTGTTGATATAAACCCATCAGCGTGTCTGTTTTTAGCTTTTACACCTACACCAGAACCATGGTCAGACAACAACTTACCACTTCCAAAGATCCAACTTTGTCGCTATCTATTGAATCATCAACTTCACTTTCCACCATCTTTTTATGTATTTTAATTGATTCAATGTTTCTTGGTTCTAGTTCACTAAGATTATCTACAAATTTAGAGTTTTAACTTTCTTGAACATGCTCGTGCACTATTTTAACTTCAAGGACATCTTCCATAGTGTAGGATTCTATATGCCCAAGACACGTAGAATATTGATGCGGTTAGTACGTTATGATCCAAGTCGGGTTATACCCAATAACAAGCTTAGCAAACACCAATTAATATTTAATTTATGATATGATCATGCAATTAAATATTTACACCAATTTAGAAAATGGGTTTTCTAAATAAGTTGCATATGAGAGGGAACAACTTATTAGAATATTTTGTTCAATAATATTATTTGAAGTGTTATTTAAATAAGTTAAATAATACCAAATAATAATGAGAATTTATAACTTATAAGTTAAATGGTTAATTGTATAACTTATATAACTTATATATACAATTAAATCGTTAATTGTATAACTAGTTACTACAAGACTAGTTTAATTGATGTGTGTTTTTATTTAAAGGTGGAAACCTCTTTTAATTTGAATTTTGGCCCCCCTTGTTTTAATTGGTTCTTTAACCTTGTAAACATACACATCAATTAAAGAGTCTTGGAGACCTCATTCTCATCCACTCATAATACATGCAAAGACCAAAAAACTCTCCTCTTTCTCTCTCATTGCTCTCGGCATTAGCAGTAACAATTTGGAGTTCTTGGTGGCTTTTGGTGGTGACTCTCCCTAGCAAGAGTGGTGGTTGCTTCAAGTCTTGGGGTATACTAACTTGAGGGCTCTTTCTCTTGGAGTCTTGGCCGATTTTGGGCATCTCCATCTTCATCTCATCCACGGTTTTGGCAGCCCCTTTTGGAAGCATTTCATCCACGTTTTGAGCTGCTGAAAGGTAGATTATGGCAGCCCTTTGTGGCTGTCATATTATGTTGTTTTATGCATACATAGCATGCTTATTCATATAAAAATAATCCTTTGATATATGGGTTTGTTTCATACATATATATGGTCACTTAAGAACATGTTTTTCAGCTTTATAATCAAGTTTATAAAGTAATTATTCTGCTGCGTTTTTAGAAAGTTTAAGAGGTTAAACTATGTTTTTGTGATCTTACAAACACTTCAATGGCATCTAGAGCCGATTATGTGGATAGCATGCTTGTTAGTATCCTTTAAAAAATTTGTTTTATGGGATTTTATAACCCTTTTAAGGGCTGAAATGTTCTTGTATGTTGAATCCCCAAACTTTCAAGGTTATATCACACATGCTTGTGATTAAACCTTGAAAGATATGTATGATGATATGTATATTGTTTGGACAATGTTTAAAACCTGAAATTTCATTTTATGTTGGCTGAAATTTCATGGGTTTTAATGGGGATTCTTTGTTATATTTGGATAATATGATGAATGTTCATATTGGTGCATAACCTAGCTTTTGGCCTTGTGTTGTTTGGATGTATGCAATGGTTGGTTTTGGTTTATTCAATGGGGTTGTATATTAATTTATTTGTGCTTTGTTTAAAAATGTAATTTATCTATTTATTCATTGGGATGTAATAATAGATTAGGAGTATTTTTCTTTTACTAGAAAATATGTATTAGGATATATATTTTGTAAAAGAAGATGCTCGGGAAGGAAGCACAAGAGGAAGACACCAAGAGAAGGACTTGAAGCATGTGGACGCAAGTTCAAGTGGGAGTCTATGAAGACCTCATCTTTGTGTTGTATTCAACCCTTAGGAAAGACCAAATGACCACACTTGTGATGGAAAACAAGTGTGGTCACAATAGTAGCTATGGTTATGCACATGTGGTTGTTTATATTATGCTTGTTTGATTGTGATTTTGTGAATGATTGTATGATATTTGGATATGACAAACAATCTTAATAAAAATGATCTTAACAAGCTAATATAAAAATGGTTCTTAATCATTAATTGTTAATAAATGGTTATTAAAAGGATTAATGATTTCATAATAAAATGGGTTTTATTAAAAGGACCATAGGGTATCTTGTATTTGAAAGCATGCAAATACAAGTACATAGAGTTTTCTAAACTAGAATTATGAAATCTCTAATTATTTTAAAACAAGTCTAAAACCTTCCTTTTGCACAACACTTGAGTCACTTGGAAACTCTCAATGGGATAAAGGTCACCTAACTATTTTGAGGGAACTTGTGACTTAAGGTGGGGATACCACATTTGTGGGATAAAGATCACCTAACCACCTATGCTGGAAAACCCACATGTGTGTGCAAGTAGGGTAACTTGATTTGCAAACCATGTTAAATGGATCACCTACAGTATGGTTTCCAAATGGTGTTGAGGGATTAACATGCCGACTTTACATATGATGTTTAAAGTCGATCCCATACCTCTAGAAGTTGCAAATGGTTGCAACCGTCAATCGTTGACCACCTTATTAATTTAAATCATGGGATAAAGGTCACCTAACCATAATTTAAATGTAATGTTGGGTTCTAGATTTTAATATGAAAATGAACTTAAAAGGTATTAATTATTAAAATAGCAATATTGAAAATACTAAAATAGATCTTTGTTAAATTTTGTAGATGGCCACCAACCATGATAATCATGATAACTCATCCACGTCCACCCAATGTTTACGAGCAATTCTCCAAAAGGAACGTCTAAATCATAACAATTTCATAGATTGGTATCGAAACTTGAGAATCGTTCTCAAGCAAGAGAGAAGATCATATGTTTTAGACGACCCTATCCCGATCGACCTACTGAGGATGATGAGGAGGCCTATAATGATTGGCTAAAATACACTGAGGACTCCATCCAAGTGTCTTGTCTCATGCTAGCGAGCATGACTCCGGATCTCCAAAAGGAGTATGAACATCACGGAGCTTATGACATGATAACCCATCTGAAGGAAACATTCCAACAGCAAGCAAGGGTTGAGCGCTTCGAAATGGTTCGAGCATTCCATGCATGTCATATGGACGACAACCAATCTGTTTCATCTTATGTACTTAAGATGAAAAGTCATATTAACCACCTCGAGAGGCTTAATTGTCCCGTCTCGAAGGAATTGGCCACGGACTTGATCCTGAATGGCCTTACCAAGAAGTTCGATACATTTGTGTTGAATTACAACATGAATGCATTGGACAAAAGCATTGGTGAGCTTCACTCAATGCTCAAAACAGCCGAGGCGGCCATGGGTAAAAGGGTTTTACCCGTTCTTACCATCAATGAAAGTGGGAACAAGAAGAGGCCTTATCCCGCACCCAAGGCAAAGGTTGCCAAGGGTAAGGGACCCGTTTGGGGAAAGGGGAAAGGGGTGGTAAGGGTGCCACCCAAACCACAAGAGAAGAAACAAAAGGTTGCCACTTATGACCCATGCTTCATGTGTGGGGAGATTGGATATTGGGCAAGGAATTTTCCTGTCCATCTCCAAGAGTTGGAAGCAAAGAGGGATGCCGGGCAAACCTCAGGTACAATATACATGATTCATATTGATCTTAATGTTACATCTTCTAACACATGGGTATTGGATACCGGATGTGAAACTCATATTTGCAATTTATTGCAGGGGTTCAAAAGAAGTAGGGACTTTAATCAAGGGGATGTTCGTCTCTTCATGGGCAATGGAACTAAAGTCGTAGTTGAGGCTCGTGGGGACTACATCCTAAAACTTCCAAGTGGCTTGGATGTTTTTGAAGAATGTTTTGTATGCTCCTAGTTTGACTAGGAACATTATTTCTGTATCCCAATTAAGACATTATGATTATTTATTATCTTTTATTGAAAATGATATTCATGTTTCTTTTAATGATATGTTCTATTTTAAAGCTATTCCCATTAATGGTATTTATGAATTGGTTCATGAAAATACTTTAAATAGTTCATTGTACCAAACTAACACCAAGAAACTCAAGTTGGATTTGAGTGATACCTATCTTTGGCATTGTCGTCTTGGTCATATAAACAAGAAACGTATACAAACACTCCAAAAGAATGGTCTTTTAAAAACAAATGAATGTGATTCATTTGATGTATGTGAATCTTCTTTACAAGGAAAAATGACTAAGGCACCCTTTAGTGGAACTAACGAAAGGGCAAAAGATTTATTAGGAATCATACATTCGGATGTACGTGGTCCTTTTAAACCAATGACTAGGAATGGTGAAAGATACTTCATTACCTTTACCGATGATTATAGTCGCTATGGGTATGTGTACTTATTAAGGCACAAAGATGAAGCTTTTGAAATGTTCAAAATCTTCAAGAATGAATTAGAAAATCAACTCAACAAGTCAATTAAAGTTCTCCGCACCGATAGAGGAGGTGAATACCTAAGTGATGCTTTTCAAGATCATCTTAGGAGTTGTGGGATTGTCTCACAACTCACTCCACCTGGAACACCAAAACATAATGGTATGTCTGAGAGGAGGAATCGAACCTTATTGGATATAGTCCGATCTATGATGGCTAGAAGCACATTGCCTCTATCATTTTGAGGTTTCGCTTTGCTCTCAGTGGCCTGTATTCTAAATATGGCCCCAACCAAAAAGGTGGAAAGGACACCTTTTGAGATATGGCATGGAAGAGTTCCATCCCTATCATACTTAAGGGTCTGGGGTTGTGAGGCTTATGTTAACACTCCCACCCCAAACAAATTGGAAGTCCGATCCACCAAGTGTATCTTTGTTGGATATCCAAGAGATTCTATGGGATATTATTTCTATGATCCACTGGAACAAAAGGTGTTTGTTGCCAGAAAGGTGAGTTCTTAGAAGCAAAGTTCCTTACGGAAGAAACTAGCAGTAGAACAGTGGATCTTGAGTAGGGAAGTAAGTGGGTTTTCAAGTTTGGGAACTTGTTGTACCACCTCTTAATTTCAAGGTAGTTGGAAGTAAGTAGGTTTTCAAGAAGAAAACTGACATGCATGGAAACTTGGATACTTATAAGACTAGACTTATAGCAAAGGGTTTCACTCAAACTCAAAGGGTTGATTATGATGAAACCTTCTCACCTGTTGCGATGCTAAAGTCTATAAGGATATTGTTTGCCATAGCTGCTCATTATGATTATGAGATTTGGCAAATGGATGTCAAAACCGCTTTCCTAAATGGATATCTTGAGGAAGATGTCTATATGGTTCAGCCTGAAGGTTTTGTCAATCCAAAACATGCTAATAAAGTATGCAAGTTAAAGAAATCAATTTATGGATTGAAACAAGCATCAAGAAGCTGGAATCACCGTTTTGATGAGGAGGTAAAGAAATTTGGCTTCATAAAAAACGCTGATGAGGCTTGTGTGTATAAGAAGGCTAGTGGGAGCACAATAACTTTTCGAGTATTATATGTTGATGACATACTACTATTTGGAAATGACATTCCAACCTTGGAAGGTGTAAGAACCTGGCTTGGAAGTTGTTTTTCCATCAAGGATCTTGGTGAAGCCACCTATATTCTGGGAATAAAGATCTATACGGATAGATCAAGGCGGTTGATTGGTTTGAATCAAAGTACATACATTGATAAGATCTTGAAAAGATTCAAGATGGAGAACTCTAAGAAAGGTAGCGTAGCTATTCAAAGAGGAACGATATTGAGTACGACTCAATGTCCCAGCTCAAAGGATGAGTAAGATAACATGAAGGCAATCCCATACGCATCTGCTATTGGATCCATCATGTATGCAATGATATGCACCCGACCGGACGTTTCATGCACATTAAGCATGACAAGCCGATACCAGCAAAATCCTGGAAACAGTCATTGGATGGCTGTTAAGAACATACTTAAGTACCTGAGGAGGACTAAAGATATGTTCCTAATCTATGGATCTGGTGATGAGGAACTCGTTGTAAAAGGTTACACGGATGCGAGTTTCCAAACCGATCGGGATGATTCACGATCACAATCGGGATATATTTTCATTCTGAATGGAGGAGCGGTCTCTTGGAAGAGCTCCAAACAGGATTTGGTGGCTCTATCGACTACAGAATCAGAATACATTGCCGCCTTATTGGCAGCTCAAGAAGCTGCATGGTTAAAGAAATTCATTGCCGATCTAGGGGTTGTCCCTTCCATTCAGGACCCCCTAGAGATCTTTTATGATATCGAGGGTGCGATTGCTCAAATCAAGAAACCTCATGCTCATCAAAAGACTAGGCACATTGAGCGGAGATTCAACTACATACAAGATGAAGTTGAAAAGGGAAAGATATGTATTCGCAAAGTTCACACGGATCAAAACATTGCGGATCCTCTCACGAAGCTCCTTGAAAAGGCAAAGCATGAAGGTCATACTTGTGCCATGGGACTTCGATATTCTAGTGATTGGATTTGATCTGTAAATTTTGTATTTGGATATGTGGAACTCTTTATTATTGGAATAAAATTATTTGGTTATAATGTTTCAGTTAATGTTCCAATTTAGCATGTTTAATCCATGAGTAAATTGTTTACTCTAAATGTCCGTAGTCGTTCAGACTTGTAGGAACAAGTGTGAGGGTAAGATTATTATGAACTTGGATTGGTTGATATTCATAAGGATGAATACAGAGCAATGGGTTGGTACCAAGGTTTATAGATATTTGTGGGATACAAATATTGGACTAACCCGCATCTCAAAGTTTACTACATGGAATCTTATTGATTGATCATAAGTAAATTTGAGTAAAGACGAACATCATTTGGTATCCTTCGACCTGAGATACATATTGGGTTTTGATATTCACCAAGTATTATACCTTGAGCTAATTCTTCACTGTCCTAAAATAGTGGACAGTACATAAGGGTATGTTCAGGTATGACACGAGGTGTTTGTGAGAAACATATGTAGTCAAGATGGAATTTGTTCCTCTTATTCGTTGAGAGCAAGATGTCTAAGGCCTGATAAAGTTACATCAACAAGGAATGGTCATTCTGTGTCCTTGAATTTAACATGACATCTGTAACAAAAGGATAAATGATTGATTCACCTAAATTATTTCAAGTAGGATACTTGAATGGGATGATGTTATTGAATGGCTATAAGTCATGCGTATTAAGGGTAGTAAACCGTTGTTAGGCGGTATTTACTGCTGTAACACCCGGAAAATTTCCTAAGCAGGTCAAATAATAATAACGGGCTTAGACGAGACCATTTAATAAAAAGGGATGGTTATGTGAGTTAGACCAAGCTAACCCTTCGGGTCACGAGATTAACGAGTTTAAGGTCGCGGGAATGCTTGATATATATAGATGGATCAGCTGAGCAACTCTCATTTGCACTCAACACCCAGTTCTAGAGAGAGAGTGTAGAGAGAGAAAGTGTCGGTTCGAGGCTCGGTTGGTCAAGAGATCGAAGGTTGGTGTTCGTGGACTCCCAAACAACAAGAATCAAGGTAAGAAACATCGTCTAATTGCTCCTTTTAGTGAAAAACCCGGATTTAAGTTTTGGGGTTTTAAAAGTGGCAAGAATCGCCCCAAAAACGCACGTTTTTAGGTAAGAAAACATGTAAAAAGCTTAGATATAGCTTCCTGGATGATAACCCAAGGGTTTGGGTGTAAAAGATGGAAGTTTTGGGTTAAAATGGGCTGATTCGTAATTTTCAGCTCGTTCTGCGAAATTAAGCACTCATCCAGCGAAACTATGCAGCGAAACTAGGGGTTCCAGCGAAACTACAGTTTCGTTGCAGCGAAACTACAGTTTCGTTGGGGCGAAACTATAGTTTCTTTGATAACTTCGCCGGTGCCCAGGTTGACCCTTAGGCATTGCGAAACTAAGAAATTCCAACGAAAGTTGGGCGCTCAAGGTAGCGAATCTGTCCAGCGAAACTGGCAGAAATGCTACCCAGCGAAACTGCTGTTCCCCTAGCGAAACTATGGGCAAAACTATGGGCGAAACTAGCAGCGAACTTATTAGCGAATTTAGGCAGAAATTAACTCTTTTGAGTGTTAACTTATCTGCAGGTAGTGTTGCTGGGATGGCACGAGGCGGCTACTCAGCTCTTTTGGGATGGCATTCTCCTTTTGATAATGCTGCACAAAATGTACATACAGATGTTCCTTGAGGATCCTGATAAAAGGGATCATTTAAGGAATCTTCTTTAGATTTATTTTTAATATTTTTAAACTAGAGGTCACTATTTATGACCATTTTGTAAATAGCAACGATGTAATCTTTTGTATAATGCTTTTGCGATGTAATGCAACAATAGGTCTTTTGTAAGTTATGTACATTGTATTAATTGGCAAAAGCATTTATATTTAAATGAAAGTTTATCTCAGAAAATTCCGCTGCATGATTTTATTAAGTTTATACAAATATACGTTTTATGTGCGATGAATGACCAGCTGTGAGGTGCCCCGGGAACGGGGCCTTACAAGTTGGTATCAGAGTCAAAGTTTAAGTGAAACGGGTAAAATTTTTTTAAATAAACCTAAACTTAAACTGAAAATAGGATAGAAAGGAAGGGAATACCATCTGAGTAGCTGCATGCCATCAGGTATTTTCTTAAGATTAACTAGTGTTATGTGCGCATGTTATGTGATTATGTGTTACTGTTAGGCTTAGATGCTAATGTAGTCAGGACAGGTGATGCTCGAGGTGCGAAGAGTAAAGTAAGTGGCTAATCACAACTGGCCACTGTAATTAGGGACTTACTGTACTTGACATAAACTAAGCTATTTCCTTGAATGATCGTGTTAGTATTTGAACCTTTCAGTGTGTGATAGAAAATGGTCGGTGGTAGATCATCTAAGGCCTCATGTGGTGGAGGGGGTGGCGGACGTGGTGCTAAACCGCGAGCCACAAGAGGAAGACCCTAGGGTAGAGAAAGAGGTTCCTGAAGAACCTGAGACCACTCATCAAGAGGAGGTGGATGAGAGTGCTGATTTGAGGGCCTCGGTAAAAGAGGCAGTGGTTGAGGAGGTGCATCAGGTCATGCAGACGATCTTACCGTCTGTAGTGACCGAAGTGATAAAGGCTGTACGCAAAGATGAGAGGAGAGGGAGGAACCGATCCTCGGGGAGACAGTAACAACCAGAGCCGGAAACGGTTCTTTCTGATGATGAGGAGGAAGAAGAGGAGGAGCTTGCACGGGAGACAACACGGGGTTGTAACTACGGGGCGTTTATGAGGTGCAAGCCCCCTACTTTTAACGGCTCTGGCACCGCTGCTGATGCTCACCAATGGGTGAGAGAAATGGAGGCTGTCCTGATATTTGTGATTGCCGGGAGGACAAGAAGGTGAAGTTTGCTACCCACTCTTTTACGGGTTTGGCCTTATGCTGGTGGGAAAACATAGTCTAGGCCGAAAGTAGCAGGGCCATTGGAAGAATGAAGTGGTCCGAGCTGAAAAGGATAGTGATCGAGGAGTTCAGTCCTCGTCAGGAAATGGACAAAGTTGAGAGAGAGTTCCTGCAGTTGGAGCCAGGGACGATGACCCACCAACAGTACACCACCAAGTTTAATGAGATGGCGAGAATGGTACCGGACCAGGTGACGCCGGTGTCTCGAAAGATTAATCGGTATATTCAGGGCCTGCCAGCCGACATCCGCAAGCATTTGATTACTGCCCGACCGAGCACCTTTAGGTCGGCAGTGGATATGGCAGGTAGATTATATGATGAACGGGCTAGGGTGGTGAAGACTGAGGGTAGTAAGAAGGGAGGTGGTGAGAGAAACTGGCAGGGAAAGAGGTTTGGTCAAGGTGATACTTTGACAAGCAATAAGAAGACACGGGTGGATGACCGCCGTGTGGTCATGTCAGGTGCAGGGTTGAGGAAATATGGTCAGTGTGGGAGAGAGCACTCGGGGGAGTGCAAGTGGGGATCAAACATCTTCTTTAAGTGTGGAAAGACAGGGCATATGGCCAAGGATTGCCGGACAGGCAAATGTTTTAACTGTGGGGAAAATGGTCATATGAGCAGAGACTGCAAGAAGCCGAGGGCTGAGGGCTCAGGGGTGAAGAAGACGGGAGGAGAAGAACCGAGGGCAAAGGCCAGGGCATTCATGATGACGCAAGAAGAGGCTAGGACGGACCCTGACATTGGGTCCGGTATGTTCCTGATAAACCAAACTTTAGCCTCTGTATTATTTGATTCTGGTGCCAGTAGAAGCTTTATTTCTACTACTTTCTGTGCTAAATTGCCTATTAGGAGTAAATTCCTTGATGAGTCCTTTGACGTAGAAACTGCTATTGGTAAGTCCACTAGGGTTACGGACGTGATAGAGGACTGCACCATAGAATTAGAAGGCCATAGGTTTGCTGCCAAATTACATGTGATGCCCCTAAGAGGATTTGATGTAGTACTAGGGATGGATTGGTTAGCAACCTACGAAGCGAATATCGTGTGCCGAAAGAAGATGATTAGACTGACGGCGGCTGACGGAAGTCCGGTGACAATATATGGCGATCGGGTTACGACGATTCCGAAGGTGATCTCGATGGCGGTGGCGGGAAAGTGTATGAAGCGCGGATGTAGCGCCTACTTATGTTATGTAAAGAATGTGGAGACGCCAACACCACGACTATCCGATGTACCGGTTGTGTGTGAATTTCCAGACGTATTCCCGGAAGACCTATCGGGATTGCCACCTGACCAACAGATCGAGTTCCAGATCGACTTGATACCCGGTGCTCAACCTGTCGCCAAAGCACCGTATCGCTTGGCTCCGACGGAAATGAAAGAGTTGATGGAGCAGTTACAAGAGCTGCTGGATAAGGGGTTCGTTAGGCCGAGTATCTCACCTTGGGGGTGCTCCGGTCCTGTTCGTAAAGAAGAAAGATGGTAGTATGAGGATGTGCATTGACTACCGCGAGCTGAATAAATTGGCGGTGAAGAACAGATACCCCTTGCCGAGAATCGATGATTTATTTGATCAGCTTCAAGGCGCCAGTTGGTTTTCACGAATAGATCTTCAATCGGGCTACCATCAGCTGAAGGTGAAGGAGCAGGATATCCCTAAAACAGCTTTTCGTACGCGCTACGGTCACTACGAGTTTCTCGTCATGTCTTTCGGTTTGACCAATGCACGAGCTGCTTTTATGGATTTGATGAACTGAGTGTGTCGGCCGATTTGGATAAATCAGTGATCATGTTTATTGATGACATCCTGATTTACTCAAAAAGCGAGACAGAGCATGCCGGTCACATTCGAGAAGTATTGGAAATGTTGAGAAGGGAGGAATTGTATGCCAAGTTCTCCAAGTGCGCATTCTGGTTGTGTGAAGTTCAGTTCTTGGGTCACGTAGTTAATCTGGAGGGGATTATGGTCGATCCGGCAAAGGTAGTAGCAGTAATGCAATGGAAGTCTCCAAAGACACCATCCGAGATCCGTTGTTTCTTGGGTTTGGCGGGCTATTACAGGAGATTCATTCAAGATTTCTCCAAGATTGCTTCTCCACTAACCAAGTTGACCCGGAAAGATGTAAAGTTTGTATGGGGTCAAGCTCAAGAGAAGGCGTTCGAAGAACTAAAGACGAGGTTGACCCAAGCTCCTGTATTGGCATTACCCGATGGAAGCGAAGATTTGGTGGTTTATTCCGTTGCTTCCTACTCGGGGTTGGGGTGCGTATTAATGCAAAGGGGAAAGGTCATATCCTATGCATCCCGACAGCTGAAAGTTCATGAGGTTAATTACCCCACTCACGACTTAGAGCTAGCAGCTGTGGTCTTTGCATTAAAGATTTGGAGGCACTATCTCTACGGAACGAAGTGCACCATCTTCACAGACCATAAAAGCTTGAAGTACTTCTTTGAGCAGAAGGATCTAAACATGAGACAGCAGCGATGGTTAGAGCTGATAAAAGACTATGATTGTGAGATCTATTACCATCCAGGCAAATCCAACGTGGTGGCTGATGCCCTTAGCCGAAAGGAGAGGCTCGAGCCAATACGGGTGAAGGCGTACCAACTGATCATGACCTCAGATGTGATGAAGCAAGTTAAAGAGTTTCAAGATGAGGCACTGAAGGAAGATCATCTTAACTCAGAAAGAATGAGTGGTCTGGTCGCGGAGTTGGGTGAAAACACGTTTGGTGTTAGAACCCGGTTTGGGCGGATGTGGATTCCTCGTTTCGGGGATCTAGGAATGAAGATTATGGACAAAGCCCACAAGACTCGATACTCCATTCATCCCGGTGCTACCAAGATGTACCAAGACATGAAGAAAGATTATTGGTGGCCGGGTATGAAGCGTGATGTGGTGGAGTATGTGAGTAAATGCCTCACTTGTTTGCAAGTAAAGGCAGAGCATCAAAATCCGTATGGGAAGGTTCAACCTTTGGATATACCAGAATGGAAGTGGGAGCACATCACCATGGATTTCATTACGAAGCTGCCGCGTACTCCGAAAGGGTATGATGCCATATGGGTGATTGTTGACCGGTTGATGAAGAGCGCTCACTTCCTACCGATACGCGAGACATACTCATCCGAGAGGTTGGCCGATCTTTTTATCAGAGAGATTGTGACTCGTCATGGTGTACCGGTGTCAATTGTGTCTGATCGTGACACCCGGTTTACATCCAAATTCTGGAAGAAATTTCACGATGCTATGGGACGAGGTTACACATTAGTACGGCTTATCACCCCCAGACTGATGGTCTGTCAGAAAGGACCATCCAGACGTTAGAAGACATGCTTCGGGCATGCGTGATTGATTTTGGGGGAAGTTGGGATAACCACTTACCATTAGCTGAATTCTCATACAACAACAGTTATCATGCCAGCATTGGTATGCCACCATACGAGATGCTATACGGTAGGAGGTGTAGGACACCCGCTTGTTGGGGTGATATCGGTCAGAAAGAATTGGGGAGCGTCGAGGTGGTCGAGGCTACGACTGAAAAGCTTGAAAAGATCAAGGCTTACATGAAGGCAGCCAAAGACAGACAGAAGTCGTATGCCGATAAACGACACAGACCGATTGAGTTCCAGGTGGGTGACCGGGTTATGTTGAAGGTCTCACCCTGGAAAGGAATTATTCGGTTTCGGAAGTGGGGAAAACTGAGCCCACGATATATAGGCCCTTTTCGAATAATTGCTCGAATAGGAGAGGTGGCCTATAGGTTGGAGTTACCAGATGAGTTAAGTGGAATTCACCCGACATTCCACGTATCTCATCTGAGAAAGTGTTTTGCCGATGAGGATATGATTGTTCCACTGGAGGATATCAAAGTAGATGAACGGCTCAATTATATGGCGCAACCAGTGGCAATCATCGATAGAAAAGAGAAGCGGCTAAGAAATAAAGTGGTTCCTCTTGTGCGTGTACAGTGGAGGCACAGGAAGGGATCTGAGTCAACGTGGGAGACAGAAGAGGAAATGAGGTAGCACTACCCACAATTGATCAAGGAATAATAGGTTTCGGGGACGAAACCTAAATAAGGCGGGTGGACTTGTAACACCCGGAAAATTTCCTAAGCAGGTCAAATAATAATAACGGGCTTAGACGAGACCATTTAATAAAAAGGGATGGTTATGTGAGTTAGACCGAGCTAACCCTTCGGGTCATGAGATTAACAAGTTTAAGGTCGCGGGAATGCTTGATATATATAGATGGATAGCTGAGCAACTCTCATTTACACTCAACACCCGGTTCTATAGAGAGAGTGTAGAGAGAGAAAGTGTCGGTTCGAGGCTCGGTTGGTCAAGAGATCGAAGGTTGGTGTTCGTGGACTCCCAAACAACAAGAATCAAGGTAAGAAACGTCGTCTAATTGCTCCTTTTAGTGAAAAACCCGGATTTAAGTTTTGGGGTTTTAAAAGTGGCAAGAATCGCCCCAAAAACGCACGTTTTTAGGTAAGAAACATGTAAAAAGCTTAGATATAGCTTCCTGGATTATAACCCAAGGGTTTGAGTGTAAAAGATGGAAGTTTTGGGTTAAAATGGGCTGATTCGTAATTTTCAGCTCGTTCTGCGAAATTAAGCACTCATCTGCTGTTCGCCTAGCGAAACTATGGGCAAAACTAGCAGCGAACTTATTAGCGAAGTTAGGCAGAAATTAACTCTTTTGAGTGTTAACTTATCTGCAGGTAGTGTTGCTGGGGATGGCACGAGGTGGCTACTCAGCTCTTTTGGGATGGCATTCTACTTTTGATAATGCTGCACAAAATGTGCATGTAGATGTTCCTTGAGGATCCTGATAAAAGGGATCACTTAAAGAATCTTCTTTAGATTTAGTTTTAATATTTTTAAACTATAGGTCACTGTTTATGACCATTTTGTAAACAGCAACGATGTAATCTTTTGTATAATGCTTTTGCGATTTAATGCAACAATAGATCTTTTGTAAGTTATGTACGTTGTATTAATTGGCAAAAGCATTTATATTTAAATGAAAGTTTATCTCAGAAAATTCCGCTGCATGATTTTATTAAGTTTATAAAAATATACGTTTTATGTGCGATGAATGACCAGCTGTGAGGTGCCCGGGAACGGGGCCTTACAACTGCTTGCATCAATCTTAGCAAACACCAATTAATATTGATACGGTTAGTTTGTTATGATCCAAGTCGGGTTATACCCAATAACAAGTTTAGCAAACACTAATTAATATTTAATTGATGATATGATCATGCAATTAAATATTTACACCAATTTAGAAAATGGATTTTCTAAATAAGTTGCATATGAGAGGGAACAACTTATTAGAATATTTTGTTCAATAATATTATTTGAAGTGTTATTTAAATAAGTTAAATAACACCAAATAATAATGAGAATTTATAACTTATAAGTTAAATGGTTAATTGTATAACTTATATAACTTATATATACAATTAAATAGTTAATTGTATAACTAGTTACTACAAGAATAGTTTAATTGATGTGTGTTTTTATTTAAAGGGGGAAACCTCTTTTAATTTGAATTTTGGCCGCCCCCCTTGTTTTAATTGGTTCTTTAACCTTGTAAACATACACATCAATTAAAGAGACTTGGAGACCTCATTCTCATCCACTCACAATACATGCAAAGACCAAAAAACTCTCCTCTCTCTCTCTCTCTCTCATTGCTCTCGGCATTAGCAGCAACAATTTGGAGTTCTTGGTGGCTTTTGGTGGTGACTCTCCCTAGCAAGAGTGGTGGTTGCTTAAGGCTTGGGGTATACTAACTTGAGGGCTCTTTCTCTTGGAGTCTTGGCCGATTTTGGGCATCTCCATCTTCATCTCATCCACGGTTTTGGCAGCCCCTTTTGGAAGCATTTCATCCACGTTTTGAGCTGCTGAAAGGTAGATTATGGCAGCCCTTTGTGGCGGTCATATTTTGTTGTTTTATGCATACATAGCATGCTTATTCATATAAAAATGATCCTTTGATATATGGGTTTGTTTCATACATATATATGGTCACTTAAGAACATGTTTTTCAGCTTTATAATCAAGTTTATAAAGTAATTATTCCGCTACGTTTTCAGAGAGTTTAAGAGGTTAAACTATGTTTTTGTGTTCTTACAAACCCTTCACATAGATCTTTTTTCTGCATCAATTTCCTTTTATTCTTTTGTAATTTCTTCCTTAAAAATTGAACATATCCCTACCGGGGCCATTACTCCCATAATTGAGGATATACTAACAGTTTGAAACCCATCGTGTGAACTATAATCAACCTTAGATTGTTGAATGGAAATCGTATACATAAAGGTTTAAAACTTCTAATCCAAACAAAAACTAAATAAACAAAAATTTTAGAAACTAACCTTGAATTCTTTCAAACAAAATCACAGATTTGCAGTCAGCAACCTCACTGCGGGCCAGAGTGGTGATAGCCGGAGTCTCCGGAGTTCAAAAAGGCAGCGGCGAACCAGCGGTGAATCGTTAATGGCCTGATGGATCCGAGTAGATGTGAGATGTGCAGAGTATAGAGTGGTGATTGTGTTTATGTTGGTGGGATGGTTTTGAGTTAGGGTTAAGATGTTTATATTTTAGGGTGAAAAAGTAATTTTACCTATTAAAAAGAAGGTAAAAAAGACATTAGTAAGGCTCGAACATGTGACCTGAGGGATGCGAGAAACAAGTACAACGTGCGGAACAAGTAAGCTAGGATGGGAATATTTGTTATATCTTGAACTTAATAATATTTAAGGGTTCACCTCCTAAAATACTATGGGTTCACACAATTTTTTGGTGTTATACGGTACACTACGCACTCAAAAATCAATGAGGTCACTTGACCTTGTTACCTTGGTAGTAGTTCCGCCCCTGCCCATAGAGATGTTCATCAACACACTCCCCCCAAGATCAGGTCCTAGGGAGTGGTTTCTGGATATGAGTGTCTTTACAACCTTATATTCAGTTAGATAAAATCTGGTAAGTATGTCTTGCACATACTTTGACTGGTTTATAAAGATGCCACTGTCAACCTGCTTCACTTGAATTCCTAGAAAGAAATTGAGTTCCCCTATGGCACTCATTTGAAATCAATTTTTTAACATCTTTTCCAAGTCTTTAAAGAGCCTTGGATTAGTTTACCCAAATATATATCATGTACATAAACTTGAACAATCATCAAGTCATTCCCTATTCTTTTAATGAAGAGTGTTCTCTCAATAGTACCCATCGTGTAGCCATGCTAAACAAGGTACTGAGATAGTGTCTCATACCACTTTTTGGAGCTTGGTGCAGCCTATAAAGAGCTTTGTCAAGCTTACGGACATAATCAGGATGATTTGGGTCTGCAAAGCAAGGTGGCTATTTGACATACACTTCCACATCAATCACCCCATATAAGAAGGCACACTTGATATCAAGTTGGTACACTTTAAAATCCTTGGATGAAGCAAAAGCAAGAAATATACTAATAACTTCAAGTCTTGTTAAAGGAACAAAATTATCTATGTAGTCAATCCCATCTTCTTGTGTATATCCTTGAACAACTAGTCTTGCCTTGTTCTTGATGACAAGTCCTCTATCAAGCACTTTCTTAGAGCTTGATGCAGCCTATAAAGAGCTTTGTCAAGCTTACAGACATAATTAGGATGATTTGTGTCACACTCTCAATTTCCACAAACGGGGTTTTACCGTTAGGCGTGTGACAAACCAGGATCTCAGACACGGTCATATCAAACGACACTATATGAGTTCAAAATAAATATTTGACTTAAATCAGAGTAACATGAAAAAAAAATAAACATCAATGTGGAAGCGTAATATGAAATGTAACCAATACTGAAAGTCTCAAAATACTATGTCAAAACAATGTTCGATGCAAAATAAATGAACTTGATAAATGCATGTCCTGAGTGCGTTCCTGAATCGTGCAACATGAGCTTAAGCGTTCCTGTGACCTGAGAAAACATGCTAAAATGTGTCAACATAAAGTTGGTGAGTTCACAGGTTTAATCACAGATAAAAATGTTTGTAACTGTTCGAATAGTATAGTAATTAAAGCATATCGATAGGTAGCTAGCCTATAAACAAGTTACTTAGCGTTCCGAACCGAAGCTGACTGTTTGTATATTTGTATGTTTGTTGCCTTCACGTCACGTCTCACCAGACAGTGACAAATATTAGGTCAATAATGCACCCGTTTGACTTCCAATCAAGCTAGCGCGACTAGCCCGGGCGGGGTTTGTCAAACCCAGTAGTACTACTCAGAATTACCTCGCTAGACATTACTAACAGTTCGAGAATGTAATGACTTTCAAGTATGTTTGCACTAACGTAAAAGGCGATATCAATAATACTAAAAACTATTTATAAAATATGTTTGTATGTTTTCTCCCCCAAAAAGGAAAGAAAGTAAAATAAGGGCCGTGAAGACTCACCTTGAATGCACAACAATGAAAGAATGTTTGCACAACAATTAGGGTTTCGGTTAACCTGAATTTCATTTAATATGAATATAATTAATATTAGTTATTATTTAAGAATGTAAGAGTCGTACGGTTTCGTGGTCACGGTTCGTTATATGTTAGTTGTCGATGTTTTCCATTCTACCCAAACACACTCATAAGCAATAACACCACAAAAAACACATTCACAAGACACATGTATTTTTATAAAAATATATATATTACAGGGCTTTTTATAAAGAAAAGGTGCTACGTCGCATAATATATTATTTATTAATTTCACAAATGTGAAATTTCCCAAATGTGAAATTTCCCAAATGTACAGTCTCGAGTATATATATATATATATATATATATATATATATATATATATATATATATATATATATATACTGAATGGATAAACATAATTCATACCTTATATATAATATATACGTAACCAAACGCACGTGTTGAAAAGAAACACACAACTCATGCACCTAAGAAAACACACACACAAGTACACGCATGGGCGCATGGTGCTCTCATGCGCCTACCTTCATGTGGCTCACCATCATACACATGTACATGCATACTTGAAATATGCACCACCCATATGCAGAAAACAAAAGTCTCACGCGTCTAACTCCCTGCCAAGCGCCCAACATTGTTCCAAAACATACACACACAACATTATGCATGATCGTAGAAACACATATACTTGCATACCTATGGATCACATACTCCCATGCTCACATGAACACACATCCGTGCATCAACCCCTGCCAAACGCCCACCATGCGTCTAACCTTTATCCCCCATATTTTTCGATGCGCCTAGTCACCACTAAGGCACTAACCCACACACACACACACAATCATATTCACGAATTCACCATGCACATAACATCCATATATATATATAAATACATATATATAATAATGCAAACCACACACATACACGGCAGAAATACCTCATACGCCCACTTTCATCCCCATGCGCCTAACATGTTTTTCACGGTCACATCCACAATCATATGTACATACCACGCAGCGCACACACACATTTTCACACACCCACGGTTCATGCACACAGACACACACCATGATTCACACATACCACGGTTTACACATAGTTGCAAATAAGTAGCCACCATCAAACACGAACCCGAGTAGATGATCTCTCGAAACCGCACATAGTAAGCATAAGTAATGATCAAGAAAAGAACGTATGAATCGTACCGCGAATGGTTGTTCCGGTTGTTTCTTGCGGTTGCCGAGGGAGGCCAATTGGCGGTTCACGGTTTGGCTGAGAGACACAAGCCTTCGAACGGTGTTCTTGTGGTTGTCGGAGAAGAGACGTTCGCACGAATGAACGATTATCGCTGAAGGTCGCTACGAAAAGGAAGGTTGCCGCCGGTTGAGAGGGGATCGCCGGTGGTGCTAGGGTTTCAAGATTAAGCGGAAGAGTGGTAGGGAGTTAATTAAAGAATGATTCGAAGAAGAGGAGTCGGTTATTATAGTTTTGCCATTAGGTGCAAGTTACACAATGGCTCCTCAAGTCTCCTAAGTTTGCACTTTAGATCCTCCAAGTTAGCCTAATGTATATTTTGATTAATCATGTTAAGTAATTTAAGTTTAATTGTAGTTACAAATTAGTTATGCTCGGTTAGTTATAATATTAATAATCGTTATTATGTAATATTTGCAATTTACTTAATCATACGTAACGGAGAGATTAGCCAATGTAAAAAGTGTTAACGTAAGAGAAAAACTCGGGTTGTCACATCATCCCTTTGTTGAAAGAATTTTCGTCCCGAAAATTAAGATACTACGCTCGGTTAAATGCATGAGATTCAGTTAGGGTTGGTGGTTTGTAACATGTTTGACATGTTTGATAGAGTTGTGACATCATCCCCTTGTTGAAGGGAATTTCATCTCGAAATCAAAGGAAAAGGTATCTCAAGAATGAATATCTTAAGAAGTAGGTGTCTGATCGTTGAACAGTTGTGGGTACTTCTTCTTCATCTGATCTTCGCGTTCCAAGGTAAACTCTGGTCCACGCTTTGAGTTCCATCAGACTTTGACGATAGGGATACGACTATGTTTGAGCGTTTTGACCTCTCGGTCCATAACTTCCACTGGTTCCTCGATGAAACGTAGTTGTTCGTCAACATGTTTCTCGTCTAATGGAACGACGAGAGTCTCGTCTGCAAGGCATTTCCTCAGGTTTGAAACACGGAACACATCGTGTACTCCACTGAGTTCTTTGGTAGGTTCAGTTGATAGGCTACGGGGCCAACCCTTTTGACAATCTAAAACGGACCCACGTATCTAGGGTTTAGTTTTCCACGTTTTCTGAAATGAATCACACCCTTCCAAGGTGACACTTTCAAAAGTACTTTGTCGCCAATTTGAAATTCCAACGGTCGACGACGCTTATCAGTGTAACTCTTCTGTCGGTCACGTGATGCTGCCATACGGTTATGGATCTGCACGATCTTCTCAGTCGTCTCATGCACAAGTTCAGGACCGGTAAGTTGACTTTCTCCAACTCCCGCCTAACAAATAGGTGATCGGCACTTACGCCCATACAGTGCCTCAAATGGAGCAGCCTTGATCGACGTGTGATAGCTATTATTGTATGAAAACTCCACTAACGGTAAGTGAGTTTCCCAATTGCTGCCGAAATCAATCACACTGGCGCGCAACATGTCTTCTAAGGTTTGGATCGTACGCTCACTCTGGCCATCAGTTTGAGGGTGATATGCCGTACTCATGTCTAGCCGTGTACCCAACACTTGTTGTAATGATTGCCAGAAATGTGAAGTGAATCGAGCGTCACAATCAGAAATAATGGAAATTGTCACACCGTGTCGAGAGACTATTTACCTTAGGTAAATACGTGTTAACTTCTCCATTCTATCAGTCTCTCTGATTGTTAAGAAGTGTGCGGATTTTGTCAAACGATCTACAATTACCCAAATGGTATCGCATCCGCTGCGAGTCCGAGGCAGTTTCGTGATAAAGTCCATAGATATCTGCTCCCACTTCCATACTGGAATTTCTGGTTGTTGAAGTAAACCAGATGGTCGTTGATACTCCACCTTAACCTTTGAACAGGTTAAGCATGTGCTTACGTAAGTGGCAATGTCAGCTTTCATGTTTGGCCACCAGTAAAGGACTTTTAGATCGTGATACATCTTGTCTGAACCCGGATGAATATAATACCGTGACTTGTGAGCCCCGTCCATTACCAGCTCTCGTAGGCTTCCATACAAAGGAACCCATATTCGGTCCATGAAGTAGTGGATTCCGTCAGATTTAGTTTCCAGTTGCTTCTCCATGCGTCGTAGTGATTCGGCTTTCAGGTTCTCGTCTTTCAATGCCTCAAGTTGAGCACTACGTATTTGATCGGGTAAACTAGCACGAATAGTGAGTTGTAATGCTCGAACTCATTTCGGCTTAGGTGTCTCCTTTCGGCTTAAGGCGTCAGCCACTACATTAGCTTTGCCTGGATGATACTTGATCGCACAATCATAATCGTTTAACAACTCGACCCATCGACGTTGTCTCATGTTCAATTCCTTCTGTTCAAAGATATGCTGAAGACTCTTGTGATCGGTATAAATGGTGCACTTGGTACCGTACAAGTAGTGTCTCCATATCTTGAGAGCAAAAACAATGGCTCCCAACTCTAAGTCATGTGTCGTGTAGTTCTTCTCGTGAACCTTTAGCTGTCGGGAAGCGTATGCGATCACCTTCTCGCGTTGCATTAGCACACAACCGAGACCTTGAATAGAAGCGTCTCAATACACTACAAAATCCTTTGTTCCCTCCGGTAGGGATAATATCGGTGCCATGTAGAGTTTTTGTTTTAAGAACTGAAATGCCGATTCTTGCTTGTCACCCCAACTGTACGCGATGCCTTTTTGAGTCAACGTTGTAAACGGTTGAACGATCTTCGAAAACCCTTCGATAAATTGTCGGTAATATCCAGGCAATCCAAGAAATTTCGTACTTCCGTCAGAGTCTTTGGCGTATCCCAGTTCTTGATAGCTTCTATCTTTGCCGGGTCAACATGTATACCCTTCTCATTGACTACATGACCCAAAAATTGGACTTCCCGAATCCAGAAGTCACACTTCGAGAATTTGGCGTATAGCTGTTCTTGTTTAAGTAATTCCAAGATCAGTCGAAGGTGTTGCTCGTGCTCTTCTTTGTTCCTTGAATAAATCAGAATGTCATCGATGAAAACGATAACAAACTTGTCCAAGTAAGGTTTGCACACTCGGTTCCTGAGATCCATGAAAACCACCGGTGCATTAGTTAGACCAAATGGCATTACTAGAAACTCGTAGTGACCGTATTGAGTTCTGAATGCCGTCTTTGATATGTCCTCCTCTCGGACTCTTAGTTGGTGATATCCTGATACCAAATCTATCTTCGAATAGAAGCTCGACCCTTGAATTGATCAAACAGATCGTCAATGCGAGGTAGAGGATAACGGTTCTTAACCGTCACTTTGTTCAGCTTATGATAATCAATACACATGCGAAAAGTCCCATCCTTTTTCTTGACAAACAGGACTGGGGCTCCCCACGGTGATGAGCTAGGTTTGATGAATCCTTATCCAAGAGCTCTTGCAGTTGCGTAGACAGTTCTTGCAGTTCCTTTGGTGCTAGTCGATATGGTGCTCTAGCTATCGGTGCGGCTCTCGGCGTCAAAAGTACACGCATGGCGCATGGTGCTCTCATGCGCCTACCTTCATGTGGCTCACCATCATACACATGCAAACATCATACACATGTACATGCATACTTGAAATATGCACCACCCATATGCAGAAAACAAAAGTCTCATGCGCCTAACTCCCTACCAAGTGCCCAACATTGTTCCAAAACATACACAAACAACATCGTGCATGATCGCAGAAGCACATATACTTGCATACCTATGGATCACATACTCCCATGCTCACATGAACACACATCCATGCATCAACCCCCTGCCAAACGCCCACCATGCGTCTAACCTTTATCCCCCTCATTTTTCGACGCACCTAGTCACCACTAAGGCACTAACCCATACACACACACACAATCATATTCACGAAATCACCATGCACATAACATCCATATATATATATATATATATATAATAACACAAAACACACACATACACGGCAGAAATACCTCATACGCCCACTTTCATCCCCATGCGCCTAACATGTTTTTCACGGTCACATCCACAATCATATGTACATACCACGCAGTGCACACACATACTTTCACACACCCACGGTTCATGCACACAAACACACACCATGATTCACACACACCACGGTTTACACATAGTTGCAAATAAGTAGCCACCATCAAACACGAACCCGAGTAGATGATCTCTCGAAACCAAACATAGTAAGTATAAGTAATGATCAAGAAAAGAACGTATGAATCGTACCACGAATGGTTTTTGGGTCTGCAAATCAAGGTGGCTATTTGACATACACTTCCACATCAATCACCCCATATAAGAAGGCATACTTGATATCAAGTTGGTACACTTGAAAATCCTTGGATGAAGCAAAAGCAAGAAATATACTAATAACTTCAAGTCTTGCTACAGGAACAAAAACATCTATGTAGTCAATCCCATCTTTATGTGTATATCCTTGAACAACTAGTCTTGCCTTGTTCTTGATGACAAGTCCTCTATCATCTGTTTTATACATGAAATCCCACTTGGTAGCTATTGTGGTATTCCCTTGAGAAAGAGGACATAGGTTCGAAACCTTTTGCCTTTTGAATTAAAGCAACTCCTCCTATATTGCTTCAACCCAACTTCCATCCTTCAAAGCCTCATCAATCTTCTTAGGCTCAATCTGGGACAAGAAACAAGAGTAAAGATAAAAATTTTTATTATGGGTTTATCCACTTGCTCTCACCCCTTTCTTAATATCTCCAATGTCGTTTATGGTGGGATGGGACTTGTGGATTCTCAGTTGAGGAATCATAGCAAGTTGGTTGGACAAATCTAAATTGCTAAAATTCAAATCTAGTAATTGAGTATCACCCACCACATCAACACACTTATCAAGAGAAATTTGATCCAATAAGTGTGTGACATCATTAATGTTATCTTCCATGAGTGGTTATCAACATAAAGGAATTATTGATCACTATCATCACCACCATCTCCTCCTACATTGGAAACTCCTTTATTTGAGTTATATGCATTTATGCTGGAATGTGTAGGCACCTCAGATATGTCAGCTGAAAAGTTTGTCATTATTATGCTGACAGGATTTCCAACTAAAGGGTTTGTTACTACCGGAGCTAAATTAGTTTTCTAACTTGGTCTTCTCAGCTCAAATCTTAGATCAGGAGCTCTTCTTGATAGGCTACCTATAGATCCTGAAACATCTTCACAAGATTTGTTAAAACAGTTGGCAACTAAATCAAGATCAAACAACCAATCAGGACCAAAACCTTTCTCACTGGGAGTGTACTCATTGAAGGTCACATTGGCTAACTCCTCAACTACTCTAGTTCTGAGATTATATACTCTATAAGCCTTAGCTTGAGAAGAGTATCCAATAAAGCGTGCATCATCTGATTTCTCAGCAAATTTGGTTATCTGATCTTTGGTATTCAACATGGTGCAAGGAAATCTAATGATCTGAGGAAACCAATGAAAGGTCTACTGTTATGCCACATCTTATAAAGAGTCTTTCCATGAGTCTTAACTGCTAGAACTCTGTTCTGCACATAGCACGCAGTGTTAACTGCCTCTGCCCAGAAGGTGAGGGGCAGTTTATAGTCAGATAACATGGTTCTTGCAGCTTCAATAAGGTTCATGTTTCTTCTCTCAGCAACACCGTTTTGCTGAGGAGTACTGGGAGCACTATCTTGTCTTGTAATACCTTTTTCATCAAAATGCATCAAGGATTTGGTTATTGAATTTAGTTCCTTGATCACAACTTATGATTTTTACCTTGTGATCACATTGATTCTCAATTTTTAGAATAAAGTTTCTTAAGATGTCAGAGGTCTCATCCTTAGTTCTAAGGAAGAAATCCCAAGTGTAATTTATGAAATCATCTATGATCACCAAACAATAGGAGGTCCTTCCTAGACTCATTACACTGGTGGGGCTAAAAAGATCCATATGTAATAAGTGTAGGGGGTAGTGATTGAGTTTCTTTCCTTTGGCTTGTGAGACACTTTGTGCTACTTCTATTTCAGGCATGCAACACAATGGTCATCACTTGTAAACTCTTCTTTTGGCATTTCAGTTACCAAATCATTCTTAATTAATTTATTCATATTTTTAAAGTTTACATGACACATTTTTTTATGCCAGTGGAAAGACTCATCACTATTGGCTTTAGATAGAAAGTAAGAAACTTCTCCTGATTGGGATATTTCCTACAAATACATCTTGTACATGTTTCGTTTCCTAGGAGCTTTGAGCAGGTATGCCCATTATCAAGCGAATCCGAAGGAATCTCATGAAAAGGCTGTTAAACGTATCTTTTGATATCTTAAAGGGTCCTCCCGCTTGGGCCTTTGGTACCCCAAAGGAGGAAACTTTGATTTGCATTCATATTCTGATAGTGATCACGGAGGTTGCAAGATGAATAGGAAATCAGTCACCGGTGGATGCCAGCATCTAGGGGATTGTCTTGATTCATGGCAAAGCAAAAAGCAGACAACTGTATCTTTATCCATAGGTGAAACTGAATATGTTGCTGCCTCTAGCTGCTGCTGTCAAGTGCTTTAGATCCAAAATCAGATAATGGATTATGGCATCAATTTTCTTCATATGTCACTCTTCTGTGATAATGAAGCTGCCATTGGAATTGCCAAAAATCCAATTCATCACACTCAAACCAAGCACATTGAAACAAAGGTTCATGCAATCCGAGATGTTCAGGAAAAGGGGTTTATAGATATTATTCTAATTGACACAAAAAGTCAAAGAACAGATCTTTTCACAAAAACATTTGATAAACCTCGTTTTATGAACTGATCTCTATGTTGGGTTTAATATCTTTTTGAAAAGCTCTTTTCCTAATAAAATGTACAGTACATTGTAAATAAATCTTTCCATATTTTATTATTATTTTATTTTTATTTTAGTATACATATATATATGAAAAGCAAAATTTAAATTCCCATGTGGGTAAATAGAACTTTAGGGGTAGAATATAATTTTAAAAAGTTTTTCAACTTTGCTCTCTTAGGAACCCGAGAAAAAGAAGTTAAAAAGAGGTCAACAGCTTGTGTTGGGATATGTATGGTAGACTCATCCTAAAAATGAAGTAAACAATGATTGTGCAGCTAAACTAAAGATCAAGAACTCGGTGATAAGGATTATTCTCATGACATCTTGGCCTGCACAAAGATACAAGTCTCATCAAAACTTGGTTGAGAGTGGCTGATTTATGCCTTGAGTCTGTTCTTAGTCTGTGTTAGGTCTAAGATCTTCCCCATCCTTTAGCCCAAATTGAAAAATAAAATGCATGTTTATCTCCTCTGCTAAGCGTGAGCACTAACCTAGAGTGATGATCTTCTCTGCTATGGGAAAGCATTGACTTGAAGCTCTCATCAATACGCTAAGATGATCTTCTCTGCTATGCGGAAGCATTGACCTGAAGCTCTCATCGTATGGAATAAGATGAATGTCTCATCTGTTAGACATAAGTATAGACCAGAAGCTATCATCATCTGTTATAGAGTCTGTATAATAAAGTTTCTCGTCAAATGATCATGCTATCATATGCATGCATCAGTGTCAATTCAGAACTATTCAAGCAAAATCAATGATTACACTCAATAAACCTTAATGAAGAGATGAGTTCTTTGTCAAATGTCTATGGGGAACAAGTTACTAGAGTTCCTTAAATTAACTCAAAACATGATAAAGACAACTGCAGATTACGTGTTGAAAAGAATTAGGCATGGGTTTAAGTGGACAAACATATCTGCAATCTCACCAAGCCTTGATTCTCAGAAATACTTCGAGAAAAAGATGCAATTATATCCTTTTAATTTCATTATGTTTTATTTTATTTCATTTTATTTTATTTGTTCATATCATTTTTCTGTTTAAAATTGATTAGTAATTTGTTTGTCTATAAGTCGGTATTGTGGGGTGAGGAAGTTATTTCTAACAAATGTTTGTATAATTATAAAACATTTTATAATAATAAAAAAGGGGGAAACTATGGGCGAAATTATAATTTAACAGGGAGTTTCGCCTATCGAAACTATAGATTCGCCAGCAGTCACGCTCAACTGTGAGGAACACATCTATAAGGGCGAAACTATAGTTTCGCCAACAACAAAACTAGTTAGTATATATTGCACAATATGAGAACCGAGTCTCACAAGTGCAATTATACCCAAACCCTAGTTTCTCTAGGCGAGTTATGTGCAGATCTTGATTTGTTCTTGTTTGTTGAAATAAACGGACGTTTAATGCTTAGGTTTATTAGGCGACTTTTGTACAATGCTTTAACCAGTTTAGTTTTGACTAAATAAAAAGCTGAATTTGATTTGCCGAATTTGAAATAGTTCAGCAAATCTGAACAAAAGTTCATAGTTTCGAGCGAAACTGTAATGTTGTGCTTTGTGCTGTCTAAGCACAAGTGATAGTTTTGTTGGGAAGATTTCAGCGAAACTATAGATTCGCTCGCTATGGATTTCTGAGTTTAAACTTAAGCCAAACTAATAGCGAAATACAGTTTCTTGTAGGCGGAATTACAAAATTAGTTGTCAGCGAAACTGATTAACAACTAAAACACATAACTCAACGCCTAATACTCAGCGAATCTATGCCTTTGTAGCAGCGAATCTATGCTTTCTTGACAATAAAACTAACTATTTCGCCTATAGAAATTACAGTTTCGCCGCCAGCGAAACTAGCCAAATCTTATTTTTTTATCATTTTGTATAATTTGTTTTATCTCTTTATGTGTATATTTTATCAACTGACCTATTTATGTTTCCATTTCAGTTGATATGGCTAACTTAAAGTTTGATGACAAGTTCACATCGTGGCACTTCTGGATGACGGGAATCTTAAAGTAGTAGGATTTAGAGACTGCATTAGATGGTTGGGGCAATCTCCCATATATTATGCCATCTCACATATGCCTACGATCTATGATCTTCATGTGAGAGATTTCTGGAGATCTGCAGAGTATGACATTGGATCTGTACCAAACCATATAATTGCTAGGATTGAAGGGCATGACATAGTTATCACTGTGGAAACTATAGCCAGAGTACTGCACTTGGAAGATGATTATGGGCCAGAGGTGGTGCTGTCTGATGCCTAAATTCTAGAGGCATTCAAGAGTATCGGGTATGAAGGACCACCCTTGGGATCTAAGAAGAAAATTAAGACATCTCTACTATTAAAGGAATGGAGATATATAGCCCATGTCTTTATTATGTGTCTGGATCAAAGGAAGGGAGGATCAGACGGGCTGAATATACATTGGGCCAAGGCCATGATCATCTTCTACAGAGGTCAAAAGGCCAACATTGCAAAACTTATATTTGATTGTATCGCTGAGAACATCATGGCCCTGAAGAAAGACAAATGGCTGTTATACCCGAGGTTTGTCCAAGTGTTGATTGATGATCTGATTCCAAATGTGCCAAGACACGGAGAAATCAAAAGACCGACACAAATGAATACGATGATATTTGTTGACTGTTCTGCAGTTAGACATGATTTCAGTGGGAAGATAACTTATTTGTAGGAAAACATGTATCCAGCTAAGAGGTGGAATTACATTAGGAGATTGATTGAGACCGAAAACAAAAATGTTGACGAAAATAGAGAAAGACAAGAAGAAGCAATAAAGAAGAGAAAAAGATATGCAAAAGAAAAAAATTGTGATTTTAAGGAAGACATTGATGAGGTGGCTGAGGTGGTTAGAGTACAGAAGAAAAAGAGGAGTAAGAGAAGGGCTGAAGAGAGTGAACCTGCAAATGTGTCAGAAAAGAGAACAAAGCTTAAGCAACAGGCCTTCTCAGGACAACCTGGTAGGAATGATGCAAAATCTGAGCTAGATCAAGATGTGATCAGAAATGTCAGTGCATCAGTGGCAAATGAGCTGAGCATGATCAAGACAAAGTTGGTAAATCAAGAGATCAGGGAGAAGGCAAAAGATGTGGTCATTGAAGGTTTGAAGAAAATGGTGTTGGATCAACAAGATTTAATAAAGACATTGTTTAAAGAGTTGAATGAACTAAAAGTAGCGGCCAGCCTGCCAAATCAAAGAACTGAAGCAGAGTTGAATGATCTTATTACTACCTCAAAATATGAATTCCTTAATATTGGAGGATCATCAATGGCAGGACAGGGCCCGAGTGGAGCTACAGATACAGGGTTTGATGTTGATACAAATGAAGCTGGCGCTGATGATGTGGGTGCAGGTACTGGTGATGTGGATGTAGATGCTGGAGCAAGTGGTGTTGAGAAAGAGGTGGATGTAGGAGGAAGTAAAATAGCTAAGGCTGAATTCAATCTGAGGTTTGATATAGAGAAGGATTTGTCTAGAGAGGAGGTGCGTGTTGAAAAGGGTGATAAAGAAAAGGAAAAAAAAAGCTTGACATGAGGCTAGTTGATGAAGAGGAAGAGGATGATGAACAGCTTGTCAATTACAGCTCTGAGCCAGAGTATTATGAGGTTGATGAAAGGCCGGTGACTTATGTGGCTCAAAGAGGAACGACTGAGGGAGATGTAATTGAGATTGCTTAAAAAGACTGGTTTGAAAAGGAAAAGGAACCAGAGGAGATAACTCCTTTGTTCCAAAATATTCAAGGAGCTAGTAAGAAGGATGCTGATAAAATGATAATAAGCTGGAAGTACAATGCTGAGCTCAAATTATTTATGATTAAGAGGCGAGGATGCAAGATTTTCTATTTGAACAAGAGGAAGGCTTTTAAGACATTACCTAGGTGGGATTTAAGGAGGTTGGCTGAGATTCCTCTTAATGATGCGAGTGCAAGTGAGAGGGCTATGTTGCTGGAAAGGGAGGTAAAGAAGGGGCTAAATGACAATTTTGAAGTTGTTGTTATATGAAGCTGGAGAGAAGGAGGTCTAATAAAGACTTGGATTGGGCCACTGGGAAGGGTAGGATTGTGTTGAAATTAAAGCCTGCCAAAACTATAAATAGAGTACGAGTGCCCAATCGACTTCCCCCGATGCTACAAGATTTTGTCAAATGGTTTTATGACAATAATACTGGGGAAGCACTATTAAGAATGAAAGGTGATCAAGAGATTAGATTGTTTGATCCAATGGAGGTTTTTCTTTTTGGAGATGAGGATATAAAGATTTTATGTGAAAATCATTTAAAGGAGGAAGGTAGAGCTGAAACTAGGACTGAAGCCAGTCTATTCATGAGAGTGGCTAACAAAGCTCTAGGAGTGAGAGCTGAGGTCAGGGAGCTTACCAAGAAAATGATTCAAGCTGACAAGACCAGAATGGACGTGTAGGATTTGACAAAGCAATTACTTCAAGCTAGTGCACATGCTGAAGAAGAGATTGACAGAGATGTAGATGATGTTGTAAAAGAGGCTGGAGCTGAACAGGAAGCATCTGAGAAAGCCAAGGAGGATGATGGTCAAGTGGGAGACCAGGTTGGAGCTCAAGAGAAGAGTCAAGCTGAAGCCGGTAAGGTCCAACCTAGGGGGAGTATTGAATATCAAGTATAGGTTAGACTCATCTTAGTAGTTAGTTTATTTTGCTTTATTTGTATCATCCTCTTTAAAACATGAACACTCAAACTACAGGACTCAAATAAAAGATTTGGTTTCTAAGTTTACTGAGGCTTAATCCTAGCTAGTAATATTTAAGGCTAAAGGAGAGAAGTATGCTATTCAAGAGCATAACTTCAACACCATTCTTGCATCATCCTCCCACTCAAAGGTGTGCTATCAAAACAAGAGTGGGTTGGGAACCAATGAAACTGCGCCATCATATTCTTATATGTCTATAAGACAGCCAAGTTGTGGAACTAATGAGCAAGAGGTTCCAACTGCTGATCCACTCCTTTTGAGAAGAAGAATGATATAATAATAGCGACCGCCATAGTGAAGGATAAGGTAGAAAACCTCATACACACAACTGAGGATTAACCTTTGACCACCAAAGAGAGAAAGAAAAAGATCAGGGCAGCCAGGAAAACTGCTAAAAAGGTGGTTGAGTCCAAGATGAAAATAGACCCTGGACAAAAAGGTGTGTTCATCTCAGCTGGATTCCTAGTGGTTGGAAACTCTGATCCAGGAAAGGAGTGTAGTACCAGTACTCCTGTCCAGCTGAAAAATCAGAAGTTAAAAGGAAAGACTGTTGAAGAAGACAAGAAGTGCAAGGAATAGTAGCCCTCATGCCCTATTAAAGTTAACACTGAATGCACAGTATGTGGCTTGCATAATCACATGTGCAAAGATTGTTACTACAATCTAGCAAGCACACATTATGAAATAATGTTAAGAAAGAAGGAGCCAAGGAAGGTTTCATATTTGGACCTTATCATATGGTTCAAATGTTAAAGAAAGGAAAGCTTGTTTCCAAGTTGCTTTCAAAAGAAACTCATTTTTTCGAAAGGAAAATAGCTTCGAAAGACAAGCCCAAGACCAAACAAAGGAATAAAAGTAATACTTTGAAATATTTCAAGTAGAAGACTGCTTCGGAAGAAAAGGTGGTGATAACTTCTTCCGAGAACAAATAAGCCTTAGAAGCAAGTCATGCTGCTCAAGCATCTTCAGGCAAGTCTACACTGATCAACCATAGGATGGAATGGAAGATCAGACAAGATACTGTAGCCCAAACCTCTTCTTCACAAACCATAGTTGAACCCCCATGCATACATTTTGGTTTAATTATGTCATCAACATTGGAAGAGCCGAAGACCAATAAGGCATGGGCTTCCAATAATAACTAATAATTTAACCTTATGTGCAGGGACATCCACATGACAAGAATTGACTGAGCCATTAGCATGGTTCAGTCGTGCTACTGACTCATGCATTTGACTCATACGCACGACTGAAGATTCAGTCATGCCACAAGTCAATCTTATATCTCAGTCATATGACTGATCCAGTCTCCTGGTTCAGTCGTGCGACTGGTCCATAAGAATGGTTCATTAGTGCGTATGGTCCATTAGTAAGGTCCATTAGCATGAATAACCACCTGACTAAGTTGAACACATTTTTGAATCACTATTGATTTAGAATTATGTACAACAACCTCAAACCTATATATAATGTTCATACATATGAGTAATACCAAATACAATAAGAATATGATATAACTAAAGACAAATAAACATCAAAACGCATATCATATTTCATTATGCACTTGCATTACATATGTGTAAGAAAAGAAAGACTTTAACATTTAAGTACATAAACTAGGAACATAATGTATCAACAAACTTCCCCTTGGACCTAGTTTATCCTACTGTCTAACATTCTTCACATGTTCTTGAATTTTCTTTTACTTCTCCTCTTTGGAGACTCCCGTGTGTATCTCAAAAGCGAAGTAGAGTCCTATAACATGTTGGAACTGGAGAGCTTGTACAATATCTTGCATGTCATAGGACAGTGGCCACTTGTACAACATGTAGACATCGTCAGCAGACAATTTTGTAAGCCACATCGGGTCGAATACCCTGATTGTCTCTATCTGTCCTTCTCTGTTCAAAACTATGACCGCTTCCCCCGTCCTCCAATCATAATACCACCATTTGAAGTGTGGAGTGAAGTCCTGAGGCATCTCCCGTAAAGGGATCTTAGACATCGTGCGTGGGGGAGTCCACTTCAACACCACCTTAGGCCTTCCAGTGATAGGGTCAACTTTAGTCTTATGAATAAACCTCTTAGGTTGCTGAGGTCTGAAGTTTACCTATCTGGTGTGGTATTCTTTCTTCAAAGCCATCTCAAACCATCCCAACATCTTCCTCGGGTTTACATACAACAGATCTTAACAAGCTAATCTATTTAACTCAAAACAAGGGAGAGTCTTCAGATCATGTGGATATCTGAAGTACTCAATCCCTTTCTCCCGTTTCACCGCAAACACTTCTAAATCCTCGAAGTAAGCCCAACTGATAATCTTGCCTGACACTTTCTGATGTCTCTTGACTTTGGACAATTTGGTGTAGGCATTGAGCTTTGGAGGTTCGCATTGGGCTTTCATTTCTGTCAAACACGCAGCCCATTCAGCCTTCTTTAGATCAACATCAACATCTGTAGCTTGGGCATTACCTTCATCCTTTTCATTTTCTTTCTCTTTCTCATCTAACTTGTCAAATGTATCACTTCTAAATGTTTCATCCAAGTCGGGGATAACATTGCCCTCAGGGTCAGTGTACTGAGGATAGTAGTCTGACTTGACATCCTCGATCTTTATCTCATCCACACCTTGTAGCTCCTCATCACTCACAACCTCTACTTCCGGAGCATATTTGACAAGCTCATCAGGATTTAGTCTAAACATATGTGTAAGCTGCTCGTCTGTTAGGTCATGGATAATCTCTCCTCCCTCTGTAGCTTACAGACCGTCTCACAATCCCTTGCAAATAAAGAATCATAGTGAGTTGATTCTTGATTTGCTGAAGGGGAGCGACATCATACTCATCAGTCTGTTGAGCTTTATCTGCTCGATTAAACATTCAACAAATCACACATTAATCATTAATCAAGACATTTAAATGTAAATTATCATTAATTACATTAATGTAATACACAATTCAAGTACAAAAAGTTTCAAATGCATAAACATCTTAATCATTTACTTTTGTCTTGATCTTATGGATCGTCAGCATGAGGTGCTGAGGACGAGGCTCCTTGATCTTGATTTCTTTTGGTGCGCCTCTCCCTTGCTGATTGATTTGAGGCTGATGCAGTTGCATCACCTTCTGGATCATCCTCCTCATCATGATCATCCCTTTTTCCCTTTCCACTCCCTCCTGCTTCCTCCTCATCACCGTCTTCTTCTGATTCATCATCACTTGAATCATCATCATCATCACCATCATCTCCATCTCCCTTTATCTTAAGTGACTCACCCTTCGTTCCTTTTAGCCTTAACATGATCTTCTTGTTCTTTCTTTCCAAATCCTCAATCTTTTTGGCTGATGTTAGCACTAGCTCGTTTTGAGCTTGTAGGGCATTGTGAGCTCGAACTAAAGCTCTCTCATGAGCTTCGTTCTTCTCACTAAGCTGTGCAATCTGCTTGCCCTGTGCTGCATTGACAGCCATCAGTTGGTTTAGCTGGTTGGCCCTCAGATCATCAGTTGCCAATAATTTAAGTACTAATCTGTTTAGGCTGGCCAACTGTTCCTCTAACCCAACCGTGTTAGAGTAGAGCTCTGTGGAGGTGGGAACTGGGAGGATGTCCTGGCTCGGGGAATGGTAGGTGTAGTTGTGGATGTGGCGTAGATGGGAGTAAGAGTGGGATTGGATTATGGTGGAAATATTTTGGGTATGGTTGGTGAGGTAGATGTGGATATATGAGTGGTGGTGGGAGTGTCAGTGGTAGTAGTGGTGGTAGTAGTGATGGTAGTGTCGGTGACGGTAGTGGTGGCAGTGGCTGTGGTGGTGGAAGAACTGATCAGAATAATCTTCTGCCTCTTACCATTCTTGCCATAGGGTTGGGCTATCCTTTTCCTCCTAGCCCTTTGGCAATCGTGGCTCCCCCTGGGCTCATCGGCTGGTCGGGTGTGTATGTAGGATCTGTGGCATCAGTGTCACCACCCTCAGTACCAGTTTGACGTCCACCAACCACCTCTTTCCCCTTCTCGGTAGCCACAACCCGGCTACTGACTCTCCTAGTGAGAGGCTCATCATCAGTATCATCATCTTCATCTATCAGAAAATCCTAGTGGATGGCAGCTTGCTCGGATCCACCAGGTGCTGAAACACCACCCTTCTGAGGTGGTGGAGGAATACTAGACGTGTAAGTGGCTCGTGATTGGCTCGAGCCCTCCTCTCCACCACCTTGACCATGATCTTGATCATCATCATCATCATCGTCGTCATCTTGAACCATGATAGGCTCAACATCAGAATCGCTATCATCGTGGCGCCACCTCTTTCTGGCTGGCGCGACATAGTCAACGTTGGCCAGATGACCAAACAACCTCCTAACTGGGGGCTTCACCTGCTTACCTCTGTACACCTTCATCCTCCCCAAGGTAGTGTCATCCATAACCTCTAGTACTACCTCATCGTGCTTATTCTTGGGCAGCGATGGGAGCTTCTCATCTATAATCATCTAGAGAAACCTAGGGTACATACAAAAACCCTCCTTCCCCTTTGTTTTTATGTTCTCCCTTAAATAGCTGAAGAACATCCTCGAGAAACTGAACGGGTGGTTCAGTACCAGTGCAACAAATGCATTCTGGATTTGGTCACTCATCTAGTCAAATCCTCCACGTCGGGAGGCTATGCACTTGAGGATCACATGTGCCAAATACTTGAACTGAGGACACATGTTGCTCTTGTTAAGCATGCCAACATTAATGTCGCCGGCGTACTTGATCCTCAAGAAACACCCCTAACTGTCAGGGGATGTAGCTTGGTTGGGTAGTCTCCGTCCTCACCCAACTCCAAGACTCTCCTGAAATCGTCTTCCCCATATCAATATCCTTACTGAAGATAGAACTTCGGATCCTGTACGGCTTAACTGAGCGATCGACCACTGCATTCTCCCTGAATGCCTGCTGTACGGATCGATACGGTGTGCAGGGAGCAGATACTGCTCTATAGATCCTCGACCGTTGAAGAAACTCAATGATTCCAATAAACTCTAAAGCGTTCCGAGACGTAGAGTCGAGATAAGAACAGATATTATGCTTAGTTCTCATCGTCCATCCGTCAGCCATTTTACTGCAACACAAGTAACAAACACGTTAGATCCGTTCCCAAGAAAGAACATTTGAGTTAGAACAGATTATATCCAGCTGGTTCAATCGTATGATTGAACCATACGACTAAACTCAGTCGTACGATTGAGCCTCCGACTGAACTTAGTTGTGTGCCATGACATGCGGTTGAGTCAGTCATGCGACTGAGTCACCGATTGATTCAATGGTGCGATTGAATCGTGCGTTTGGCTCAATCATGCGACTGAAGTTCATCAGTATGTCCTTTCGCATATGCACTTTGCGAGTCCAAAATTTTGAATCTTTGTCAAAACAGTCATTTACACATCAAGATTGGATTCATTAGACACGCATGAACTCGATATTACACTTATTGTCTTTTAAATACACGTTTAGGTCCATTTAAGTGTTCTATTTTATGGTTCTTTGTCTCGGTTCATGTTTTAATTCCTTCAAACATTTCGGATTGATTTAACTGCCTCATTTTTCATGATTTCAATCTCACAGTACCTTTAGATGGATAGTAATCATCCATTCAAGTGTTCTATTTTATGGTTCTTTGTCTCGGTTCATGTTTTAAGTCCTTCGGACATTTCGGATTGATTTAACTTCCTCATTTTTCACGATTTCAATCTCACAGTACCTGTAGATGGATTGTAATTAGTTAGTAATATGAAATCAGTGGTAGTCACAAATAAAAATTTGAAAATAGGTGGTGTGACGCCCTAAACCCGGCAGGGTACCGGAGTGTCACACCCCGGACCCAGAGAGGCGGGACGTCACGATTAGTATACAACAACCAAAATGCAGTGGAAACTAAATGTTTTATTAAACAGTGTCACATGATATTTACATTAAAATATTGGCTTTATTTCCAATTCACAAGGTGCTTCAATCTATGATCTATAGGTGTCGTGATCCATCTCTCGGTAAATATTTCCTGGAGTTTTGATAACTAAGGCTTCTAGGCTCGACTTGTGTCTTTAACCTCTACCCTCATATCTTGATTCGGATTTGGTGACTTCAATAGCTCAACTATTCTCCCTAGCTGTACCTGAAGACATGCTCAAAAAGAAAAGTGTGTCAACATAAAGTTGGTGAGTTCAAGTGGTTCAAGTTTCAAAACAATAAAAGGAACTCTTAGAGTCCACAACTGAAGGTTTTAGAATCAAGTGTGATAGAATCTGAAAATCTCATTTGATGTTTAAAACATCATTTTTAGTATCAGTCATTGTGGGGTATCACAATCAACCCTGTACTTGGTCCCCGGTTGGCCTCTTCTAAACTTGTGTTTAACCGGATATTCCCGTAGGAAAAAGGACCAAGCCTCAGAATAGTGAACCATTCCTGCTAGGATGGTTCACCATAGTATCTTACTCAAAACCTATTACATGCCACAAACGACCCCTCAGGATCTCAGTGGGGTACCTCCCTGTAGCGGGAGCCACTGTGCGTGGGGGATTCCCCAAATAGATCTATTCACATAAAAACAAGCGGTTCACAAAAGAATTAATGATTATGACTAAAGTATCAGCAGGTATCCAAAAAGTCCCACATACAAGCATCAAGTAAGCACAATCATAGTTCATAAAACAGAAGATCATGCAGAACAGTAAACAGTATCACATATAAGAGTTTCAGTTTAAAAGGAGCATGCTTCATCCCCAAAACAAAAGTAAAAAGGGGGAACACGAGAACTCACCTGGTGTCCTTATATAAATTCAGAGCTCGATAAGGAAAAGTGATGACCATCAACAAAGCAATCCTAACTAAAACATATAAGATTCACATTTAGATTTAGCACGATGTTGTTACATGCGTGCAGTTGAGCTCTTTAGTTAAATTTAGTTGGTGATTAGTATCCTTAATGTAGCTTTGCTTCTTGTGTATTCGTTAATTGTCATGAATTAGCTTGTGTACATTAGGTTAATTAATGCATTTAATCAAAAATTGAGTCTTAGCATGAAGATTGTAGAAAAATCAATTTATGTCATGGATTCCAAATCTTTATAAATAACTTGCATTAACAATGTAGGTAATATATAATGTTTCAAACGATGTTTATAATGCTTGCGTTTATATCGTATTTGTTAACTTGATTGACGATAATTTGTATAAAAAGAGTGTTACAATTAATATTCATGTCAATAACAATGAGATGGCAAATTACTAATAACGACAAGATAATGGATCATTATAGAATTATAAGCCCATTTGTCATAATTAAGTATGCGTGAACATCGGTTAACCTAATGTATCTATTGTACAAATATATCTTTTTTTGTATGCAGTTTTACATCCCGAAGTATTGTAAGGAAATGAACGTGACATGAAATCAGCTTATTTGTTAAATCAATGACATGTTATAACTACTTCCCAAAACTTAATGTTTCATATATTTTATCGAGGTTGACTTCTAGAAATTAACGTTGCTATCTAAATCTTGAGTCCAAACCATCTATTTAAATCAAATAATTATAACAAGTGACGTTCATCTTTCGTTTATAGTTCACGTATTTTATAATTTATGCCTTTTATTATTTAGAGCTCAAATAACACGTATGCAAATTATAATTAAATTTCAATGCGTTGCGCGTGCGATTTTACCTTCCACTCGATTCACGTTCACTAACCCACTCGTATTGTTCTTGATCCCATCATGTTCTTGTTGTTGACGACCCGTTGACCTCAGTTGACCAAGTTTGACCAATGATTAGCCAAAACCTTACCTTGTTGTTCTAACACAACAATTACCATTATCGACTACAACAACCACATTCACAACCATTTCCACCATCACCATTATATCGACATCCAAGCCCAACATACCACCAAGACCATAACCTAAACTAGACCAACCACAACCACCATTATCATCTCCTCGCGGTCCTACTCCACCATCGACCACCATCACCCAACCAATAACCACGCAGCCACAGTCTCAACCCACAACCATCACCACGACCATCAAAACACAACCATAGTCAACATGCACACTAATACACTACCATCAACAGCCCCAAATCACAACCAATAACAACAACAAACAAAGACAGACCGAATCACATCCAACATTTACCAAGACCGACAACAACACAAGCACAATCATATATTTACCTCACCATCGTCGCCTTACCATCACCATACAGCAGCAACCAACATCGAGCAGCAACCAACACCATAACCGTGGCCTGTACACTACCATCAACGCGATCCCAGCAGTCTCAACCATCACCGCCGTGACCATCATCGACACCCGAGAACCACAGTCGCGGTTACAGCCAACAATCGCAGCTACCCTGCACCACCATCGGCCACCAGAACCACAATCGCGACCTGCACCATGACAACGAGCAACTACAACCACCAATCATCCCTGTCAATCGAGCAACCACAGACCACCATCATCACCATCGCGCAACCACAGCCTCCAACACCACCGTCGCGTAACCACCACAACCACCGTCGGTCACCATCATCACCATCGAGATCGCACACCACCATCATCACCATCGCGATCGATCTGCAACCGCCTCTATTGTCTTCAATTTGTGTCATCCGGTTGTCTTTTAGGAGAAATCAAAGCCACTATCACGACCGGGGCGTCGAGGGGAAGCGGGGGCTGGCGTTCACTCGCCGAAATCGGCCGCCTCCGGCCGGTGGTTTGGCCGGATCGAAGGGAACAGGGAGGGAGAAGGGGGAGGTCGCGTGCCTCTTTCTCTCTTCTCTGAATTTTTGGTTTTCTAAACCCTAAGTGAAGATCATGTTGTTTATATACTAGGTTTAACGAAACGGGTTCGGTTCGCACACGTTCGGTTAAGGTTTTCACGTAGTGTTTAAATTTGTTTTTCGTTAGTTTCAATTTATACAAAAAGTTATAAGTGTTCCGAGATTATGTATTTAAAACATGCCGGATAATCAAACGAGTTTGTAACTTATTGCGTATTTAACACGTTTCACGGTTTCACGCGTTTTTATCGAATGAGCGTTAATGTTATCATTTTTCTATCAACATATATACAATTAAGTATTAAAATGATATTTTGAGCGTTAACTTCCTATGTTAGTCACGTTAAAGCTTTATCTGACGAATTCTCGGGTTTTAACTGATCGTAACCCGGTTCGCGTCACGGTCGCGTTTCGGAACGCAGTTATTCCGGACAACGTACCATTCATCAAATTCAATATGTTATGATAATAAACATTGATTAGATAAATATTTTCGGAGTTACGAGACTTGATCGTCATAACAGACGTCAGTTAAATGCCGGTGAAAACCGGTTTTCGCGTTTCGCTTACGAATTTCTGTTGATTATGCTTGATTGATGAAAAATCTTTCAACAAGAATTGTTTATGATATTGTTAGCATTAAAAAGGATTTATATTGTATGACAAGCCATTATAAGGAATTCCTGATGGAATTCAGACGTAGTACGCGGTAAATTGCCGGATTTTACCCGGCATGGGTTCTGAATCTATTTTTAGTTTGGATCTTTCCATAGTGATTTCAAATCACCTAATAATTCATTGTTTCATGGTTTCTTGTTTAATTAGTTCTTAAACGTGTATTTGGGCCTTTTTATAAGTTCGGGCCCTTATTGGGCTTATTGGTCCCAAAAGACTAGTATCGTTTTGCAAGGTTTCTTTGGTAAGCCCAGATCAATCCGGACCTTTATTGGTTCCTATAATGCATTAAGATTTCTAAATGGGCTAGATTTCAGAGGTGTTACATTCTCCCCTCCTTTTAGAAATTTCGCCCTCGAAATTTTAGTATCGTTAATATTTGTTTCCGAGTGTGATACACTCATAGTGTGAATCTTGAAGATTTAGAGTTAATTAGCTGAGTATCCCAGGACAAATGTTGATGATTAGGTGTCAAATAATCTGGTTTGATTTGAATTAGAGTAACTATCCGAATGTTAGAATCATGCTTGACAGGATCAGTGAGTCAAACTATGAGCAGATTTTTGGCTTACAATCAGACCATTTATCAACCGTACAGAATTAACAAGAAGAGACTCTCCACCGTAGTTCAATACACCGACCTACAAAATAGATCTAGCAAGGAGACAATTCCCAAAATCCCGACGGTGTTACCGTCCTCACTGAGAATCATAAGAACGATTGAAAAGAAGAGGATATTAGCGTGAATGCCATTAATTAGACAGGATAGTCGTGATACAATAGATTAAAGGTTTCAAATCAAGAAGGATTTGGGTTTTCCAAACGAGTACAGATGAACATCTAGGCATCGCGCGATCATTTCTATGAAGCTAAAACTAAGAAGTTTTCACGATTTCTAAGAATAGAGATATTAGCTCATGCACAAAGGTCTTCAGCTTTCAAAGTCTACTCTTTAGTTCTCAACTTCTTTCTGAAAAATTTCTTCGATCTCTTCCTTCTATGATTTCATCTTAAGGGGTTAAGTCCTTTCTTCCACTACGTGCTTCTTCTAGTATGCATCCTTTTCTGGAACGGTTCTGTATATCAGAACCTCAGTCTCCGAGTAGATCCGTTTATCTTATCTGACGCATGACAAGAGTTTCCCCGAAATGGGATGTGCAATATATATATACATATTCACGTGAACTGACGCCGGTAGAATCACAAATTCAAGAAATGATACGGAGTAGGTAATAGAAGGAAATCCTAACTGTAGGCTATCCGCATTTGTCGACGAGGGTAAGCAGATACAAATGCGGTCAGTACTTGTTCTCTCGCATTTGGTAATATGGATGTCTTAGGTAAATGCGGATGATGGCCTCCTATTAGCACTTGCCAACGCGGTTGACATTACCGATTGTCGATCACCCAAATGTTCTTGGTCTAGTACTCTGATGTGTAGTTGGTAGTGTCGCATCGATAATGTATGCAGGTGCATCCTTTTATTTTACAGAAGTTTCTAGTTCATGCTTAATGTAGCTCTCCATATATTTTCTCAGCTTCAATCGGGCGACTAGAAAATCGTCTTGTACTATTGCATCAACACACGTCTGAAACTTTCTTATACGCGCCCAAACGAATTCCGCTTTTCTCCAAGGATAACAATGCCAGTCGTATAGCTACACGAATCAAGTTTTTGTCGATCCTTTTACAACTTTCTTCTAACCCTAAGCATTGACGCATCTCAATGCGGTTTTTACTTCTTCCCGGAATTTTATAGCTTCAACTATAGCGATTTGTCTCGAATTTCATGCTTAGTAGTAGTGGCAAAATGACAGACATGTCTAATTATGTCATACAGATCCTATCCATGAGACTCCTGATTACATGAGATGTGTAGGTCCTCCCATACGGGCTTGACCACAACCTTCGTACTTGCCATATCTGGTTTCAACTGTTATTTGTGAAATGTCGTTTTCCTTATAAACACGACTGATAATGATTGAGATGTAGGTAGCATCTTGAAATTGATTAAGTAGGTTATCATCTCTAGGAAGAGGATATCACTTATCCTTGGTGACTTTATTTAACTCCTAATAGTCCATCCATAACTGGAGCATTCTATTTTCCTTCCGCAAAGAGCATTAAGTTTCCTCAAGATGACATACTAGGTCTTATGAACTGTTTATCCAACAGCTATCGAATCTGTTTTCCTTCACCGGCTCCTTAATATAAGCTTCAAGTCCAGTACCTCCATTTATATATTTTACTTCTATTATCCGACTCAATTTCCTTAAGAGCAACCTCAACTGTTGTCTTAAGCTACAGAATTGCTGCAAACGTTCCCACTAATTTCTTCATAATGCTTCCCAATTAAGGCCAACCTTCTAGATGACCTCTTCCTCGGTCCATATTCTCCCAGGTAACTGTGCCCTGTAGAGGGTCTATTCGTGAAGCAAGTAACTCTGTTTAGATTCCAATCCTTTATAATCATATCGATTGTTCCAACGAGATATGGGAGTAAGACTTTTTGCTCGAATTTCCGACGGTACGGAGCGTTCTAGGGTAAGGTATTAGAGAATCACTTTAGGAGAGGTTTGAAATTTAGAGAGGAATAACACCAACGCTTACGATCGGGGATGATTATGCAGACTTTCTTTGTCTACAATCTGTTGCACGTCTATCACTTCGTTGTAGTTGGATCTCAAGTGATTTAACACATGAGATTTCTTGTAGCTGATCTTCTATGCTTCTTAGTACATCTTTTGGAGCAATACCATCCTTTAAGTTCAACCATGAGTCTTCCCCATGAATTCTTCATTATTATCGACCGCACCGATTCGAACAAGAAGGTTAACTACCACTCTAATAACTTATCGTATAGTTCGAGATCGTATTCTACTTCAGATCTTCGCGCTCGAATCACGAACTTATCACTCAGGTAGTAGAGGTCTCCAAGTAGAGATATCTTACAAGGTTTTAAAGTTTTCCGCATCGGCTATCACGCACTTCCAAAGACGAGGGTTATGCTAGAGGGCTTAAGGTAAGTAGCACTACTCGTTAAGAGAATAAATCGAGAACAGAGGGTGAGTGGAAAAATCGGGGATCCAAATAAGTTGTAAGTTCAGATTTTTGTCTTGAATCTCAAAGGTTAGTTTTTCTCGGCAATTATCTCTAGCACTTGAATCTTTATTTCCGAAGAATCTGGGTTTTAGAACGAGGATTCATTTCCTGCGAAATCTGGTGCTCAGAAATTTACCAACAACAAGGTCGGTTAAAAGCATGGTTAAGATAACTCAACTTAAGTTTCGAGTGAAGATTGTCATTAGGTGACTGATGGTTGAAGATGATGGAAGATTTCACGAGCATAGTATTAAGAAATGTGATAATCAATCGCAATCGGAGATGATATCCAGGATATTCCTTTGAGTCAGGTGGTTCCATTATAATGAATAGGTATAGAGAAGTCATATTACTCAAAGGCTTTGAGAAAATGATCAGAGGAATTCTAGGATCCGGAAGATCCTATGAAGTGTGAACTATTAAGAAAGAAAGAAGTGACAGTCTTCTATGTCATTGACCACAAGAGGCGTTTCTCGGAAATTTATTACTCCGGTATGTTCTCCGTTGTACAAGTCTTGTTAGGGAGTCTCCTACTATGTTGAGGAAGCTTTTGACAAATACAATGTTGGGTAGGAAGGAATTTTCAGGCATCGCTAAAAATAGTATGGCTAATAAGGAAGAAAGAAGTGACAAGTCTTCTATGTGGTTGACTACATGACGTGCTTCTTGACAGTCCATTACTCCAATCTATTCTCGGTTGTAGAGTTTATGTTAGGGAGTCTCTTACGACACAGACAAAGTTGAAATGAATTCTGTAATAGGTAGGAAGGAATCCTTGGGCATCACAAAAGGAATGAACAATTTTGCTAAAGTACCCACATAACTTAGGTGAAGTACCGTACTCTCAGCGCGAGGCTGGTTGAGCTTGAGAAGGAACATTTGATGATCCCTAGAGTCAGATAATTGCATCATTGTAACCCAATAGGGTAGCGGAACAAAAGAAAAGAGAAGATGAAGAAAAAGAATAGTTACTACAATGTCGTCCTTGGTAGCTCTTCAAGTGTCAAATGTCTTCGTCCAGCACGAAAGTTTTCAACCTGAAATTATTGAATATATTCCAAATATTTGTGTTTATTCATGTATTTATTGGTTCTTTAAGTGTTTTACATTGATATTAGTTTACATGACAGGGCCCACCAGAATTCAAGGGTACCTTTAAATTCACCATTACGTGTGCACCCGTAATCGTCAATTTACCTTACACTATCATTCTAGTCTTTCCCATCATAAATTCCAAGTTTTGTGTATTTAGGTTCTGGAGTTAATAATTTTAATTTAGTCATCATCTGCAATTAAGCACACTTAGATTCCAATTATGCTAATCATTCAAGTTAACCCAGAAATTGTTTCAAAGTAAGTTTAAGCAAATCAAGCAATAAATGAGCATTCAGGTACATGCTATCCTAGGGAGCAGAACAAACAAAAGGCATCATGGTTAATATCTTATCATTGATTTCCAACATGTATCATCTTACAATGAAGCACATAAGCAAGTATCATCATTTCAACAAGTATCATTATAACAGTTGTCTCATGTAACGACACAAGTCGTATCAAGTGTATAGCTAACAGAAGTTGTTTCATATACTGACAAAAGTCAACTGTGCAATCAGATAAGTATCTTTCAAGGATTTAAGTCCTAATTTATATGCACATCTTTGGTTTCTAACGTTCTTAGTACTTGACATTTAGTAGTCCTAAGAGTCAACTCCAAGAGGTGCCATACCTTCATGGTTTACTCGGGTGCACCTATCATAGGTAATACCCTAATGTATCAAGGTTTCTTATAGGGTAGAGAATTCTTAATAGGATATATGAAATCCTTAAGGTATCCTGGTTAAAGAAAGGTGTTCTTAGGGAAACCTATTCTTGCTACAAGCTTTGGATCACTGTATCGTGGAAACAACCTACTAGGCTGGTCCTATTTATGGTTACACCTTAGGTATTGCAAAGCAAACCCGTATTTCTACACCATTGGTTCAGCAAAGCTCAGAAGAGTCATCTTACCAAGGTGGTCCTATGAGGTTCATATGGTTGTAGTTTAGGTCTCGCGAAGCAGACCTACTTCGCTACAACCTTTGGCTCTGATACCAATCTGTCACACCCCGGGCCCAGAGAGGCGGGACGTCACGATTAGTATACAACAACCAAAATGCAGCGGAAACTAAATGGTTTATTAAATAGTGTCACATGATATTTACATTAAAATATTGGCTTTATTTCCAATTCACAAAGTGCTTCAATCTATGATCTATAGGTGTCGTGATCCATCACTCGGTAAATATTTCCTGGAGCTTCGATAACTAAGGCTTCTAGGCTCGACTTGTGTCTTTAACCTCTACCCTCATATCTTGATTTGGATTTGGTGACTTCAATAGCTCAACTATTCTCCCTAGCTGTACCTGAAGACATGCTCAAAAAGAAAAGTGTGTCAACATAAAGTTGGTGAGTTCAAGTGGTTCAAGTTTCAAAACAATAAAAGGAACTCTTAGAGTCCACAAGTGAAGGTTTTAGAATCAAGTGTGATAGTTTCTGAAAATCTCATTTGATGTTTAAACATCATTTTTAGTATTAGTCATTATGGGGTATCACAATCAACCCTGCACTTGGTCCCCGGTTGGCCTCTTCTAAACTTATGTTTAACCGGATATTCCCGTAGGAAAAAGGACCAAGCCTCAGAATAGTGAACCATTCCTGCTAGGATGGTTCACCATAGTATCTTACTCAAAACCTGTTACATGCCACAAACGACCCCTCAGGTTCTCAGTGGGGTACCTCCCTGTAGCGGGAGCCACTGTGCGTGGGGGATTCCCCAAATAGATCTATTCACGTAAAAACAAGCGGTTCACAAAAGAATTAATGATTATGACTAAAGTATCAGCAGGTATCCAAAAAGTCCCACATACAAGCATCAAGTAAGCACACATAGTTCATAAAACAGAAGATCATGCAGAACAGTAAACAGTATCACACATAAGAGTTTCAGTTTAAAAGGAGCATGCTTCATCCCCAAAACAAAAGTAAAAAGGGGGAACACGAGAACTCACCTGGTGTCCTTATATAAATTCAGAGCTCGATAAGGAAAAGTGATGACCATCAACAAAGCAATCCTAACTAAAACATATAAGATTCACATTTAGATTTAGCACGATGTTATTACATGCGTGCAGTTGAGCTCTTTAGTTAAATTTAGTTGGTGATTAGTATCCTTAATGTAGCTTAGCTTCTTGTGTATTCGTTAATTGTCATGAATTAGCTTGTGTACATTAGGTTAATTAATGCATTTAATCAAAAATTGAGTCTTAGCATGAAGAGTGTAGAAAAATCAATTTATGTCATGGATTCCAAATCTTTATAAATAACTTGCATTAACAATGTAGGTAATATATAATGTTTCAAACGATGTTTATAATGCTTGCGTTTATATCGTATTTGTTAACTTGATTGACGATAATTTGTATAAAAAGAGTGTTACAATTAATATTCATGTCAATAACAATGAGATGGCAAATTACTAATAACGACAAGATAATGGATCATTATAGAATTATAAGCCCATTTGTCATAATTAAGTATGCGTGAACATCGGTTAACCTAATGTATCTATTGTACAAATATATCTTTTTTTTGTATGCAGTTTTACATCCCGAAGTATTGTAAGGAAATGAACGTGACATGAAATCAGCTTATTTGTTAAATCAATGACATGTTATAACTACTTCCCAAACTTAATGTTTCATATATTTTATCGAGGTTAACTTCTAGTAATTAACGTTGCTATCTAAATCTTGAGTCCAAACCATCTATTTAAATCAAATAATTATAACAAGTGACGTTCATCTTTCGTTTATAGTTCACGTATTTATAATTTATGCCTTTTATTATTTAGAGCTCAAATAACACGTATGCAAATTATAATTAAATTTCAATGCGTTGCGCGTGCGATTTTACCTTCCACTCGATTCACGTTCACTAACCCACTCGTATTGTTCTTGATCCCATCATGTTCTTGTTGTTGACGATCCGTTGACCTCAGTTGACCAAGTTTGACCAGTGATTAGCCAAAACCTTACCTTATTGTTCTAACATAACAATTACCATTATCGACTACAACAACCACATTCACAACCATTTCCACCATCACCATTATATCGACATCCAAGCCCAATATACCACCAAGACCATAACCTAAACTAGACCAACCACAGCCACCATTATCATCTCCTCACGGTCCTACTCCACCATCGACCACCATCACCCAACCAATAACCACGCAGCCACAGTCTCAACCCACAACCATCACCACGACCATCAAAACACAACCACAGTCGACATGCACACTGATACACTACCATCAACAGCCCCAAATCACAACCAATAACAGCAACAAATAAAGACAGACCGAATCACAGCCAACATTCACCAAGACCGACAACAACACAAGCACAATCACATATTTACCTCACCATCGTCGCCTTACCATCACCATACAGCAGCAACCAACATCGACCAGCAACCAACACCATAACCATGGCCTGTACACTGCCATCAACGCGATCCCAGCAGTCTCAACCATCACCGCCGCGACCATCATCGACACCCGAGAACCACAGTCGCGGTTACAGCCAACAATCGCAGCTACCCTGCACCACCATCGGCCACCAGAACCACAATCGCGACCCGCACCATGACAACGAGCAACTACAACCACCAATCATCCCTGTCAATCGAGCAACCACAGACCATCATCGTCACCATCGCGCAACCACAGCCTCCAACACCACCGTCGCGCAACCACCACAACCACCGTCGGTCACCATCATCACCATCGCAACCGCACACCACCGTCATCACCATCACGATCGATCTGCAACCGCCTCTATCGTCTTCGATTTGTGTCATCCGGTTGTCTTTTAGGAGAAATCAAAGCCATTATCACGACCAGGGCGTCGAGGGGAAGCGGGGGCTGGCGTTCACTTGCCGGAATCGGCCGCCTCCGGCCGGTGGTTTGGCCGGATCGAAGGGAAAGGGAGGGAGAAGGGGGAGGTCGCGCGCCTCTTTCTCTCTTCTCTGAATTTTTGGTTTTCTAAACCCTAAGTGAAGATCATGTTGTTTATATACTAGGTTTAACGAAACGGGTTAGGTTCGCACACGTTCGGTTAAGGTTTTCACGTAGCGTTTAAATTTGTTTTTTTTAGTTTCAATTTATACAAAACGTTATAAGTGTTCCGAGATTATGTATTTAAAACATGCCGGATAATCAAATGAGTTTGTAACTTATTGCGTATTTAACACGTTTCACGGTTTCACGCGTTTTTATCGAATGAGCATTAATGTTATCTGTAAGTCCAGGAGCTCTTGAATCAATCAAACAATAATGAAGATTTGGATCAAACACATAAACTATGATGAACAAAGATGAACACCTCAAGAACAACTCAAAAACCCTTGTTTGATCCAAAAATGTGATTACCAAAAATATGAAAATGGAAACCCTAATCACTAGCTCATTCAAGCTCCTTTACCCTAATTGTCATACTTTACTATTTATAGTAAATGACAATTTACTAATTACACTTAGGACCCTAAACTATGACAATTAGAAATTACAATTAAAACCCAAAATGTCTAAAAAAAGATAAAATATATTTTGTTCACACAAAATATATTTATTAACAATAAACATCCCAGACAAATATATCTTCAACGTCTTGTCTCTAATCTTCGTCCCGAACGTGACGTTTGACTTTTGTTGACTTTGACCGTGACGTGGACTTTTGTTGACTTTGACTGTGTTGATAATATTAGACTATCTTTCAGACCCAACAATATTCCCCCTTAGTCTACTATTATCAACGTCTTTCATCGTGATCAGCACCGATAAGTCAACTGAACTTGATCTTCAATTTGGTAAGCTTCAGTCTCAATGTTGAGGTCTAACAATATTCCCCCTAGACTCATGCTTCCAAATTTTGTTACTGAAGATCTTTATCTCACAAGTTCCCCCTTTTTGCATGCTCCCCCTTATTGTGTGCATCCTCTTGGATATAACAAAGACCGCTTTCTTGAATCTCTGAGTGCTTCAGAAGATGTAGGAGGAGGGTTCCTAGCTCGGTATCTTCTGTAAATTTAAGGAACAGGTTCCCTGGTCTGGTTCATTGCTCATTTGATGATCGGCCATCTCTTGTAGCAAAATCTGCAAGACAATCACAAACACATTCTCGACATTTCTAATTAGATCATTTCAACAAAACAAATAAACCCGTGTTTATCTGTTTATGAAAACAAGCGAACCGGTGTTCGTTTGTGTGTGCAATTTCCCGTGAAATGCATGAAAATGATAAAATTGTAACAGTATAATATGGAAGACCTAAAAGAATTTTGAAATGAAAATTTATTATATTTTATTATTATATATATATATATATATATTAATTTTAATTAATTAAATTTTTTTTAATTTTTTTTTAATTTTATATATCTATTAAATTTTTTTTTTAATTTTTTTTTATTATTATTTTTTTTTAATAACCGAGAACTGAATCGATCATGAGATCACATCCTCAAGATATACTTTAGCATAAAGATGAAATTAATCATCGACAAGCAATGAGATCATACTGATAACTGAATCCAATCACAGTCTTTGAATGATTTTGAAATTCTCAAACAGATCAAAAATGATTGCTGATATGTTTGTCCACTTAAACCCATGCCCTATCTTTTTCAACAAGCATCCGATGATTTGTTAAGGTTCGATTAAGCACTTTAGAATGCTAGGACCCCACAATCAATTGGCAAAAACCCTCACCCAACCTCAGGATTTCTTGAATTTTATTACGATCTTTATGGAAGAAGGCTTGTGCATTAGTGTGCAAGTGATTATCAACAGAATATTATATTCTATGATGAATTCATCGTTAGATGATTTGACACAACTTAGATCAAAATGGTAAGAGCTCCAGGTCTATACTCACGTATAACAAAGGAGATGACCATTTAATCATGTGCCGATGAGAGCTCCAGGTCAGTACTATCGTACAGCAAAGGAGATCATCACTCCAGGTCAGTACTTCCGTACAACAGAGGAGATTAGCACAAACACAAGACACATAAATACACTAAACATGGCAAAGAGATAGAGATATAGCTTATCATCATGGTGGGTGAAAGATCAATTCTCAATCCAATTTTTGTCGGGACTCAGTTTTCGTGCAGGCCAAAATGATTACGTAAATCCAGACATCCTTAAGCATATATTTTAATTTAAATCATCATGCTGTTATCTACTTTATTTTTCAGGCTGAGCCTACCAAGCACATCATTAAAGAATCTGTTTGTTTTTCTATTATTTGTACTTAAAAATAAGATGTAAATCAGATAACAACATCAGTTACTATCATTTCTCATTTTAAAAACACAAGTCATGCAAAAACAAGCATTTCAAGATGATATACAATCATTTCTCAATCATCTCGAATCAAGTTCTCAGTTCTCTTTTTATTTTTATTTACATTTGATATACTCTCCCCCTAAATTTTTATTTTAGCAAACCTATTTTTGTTTTTTGTTTTTTTTATATATATATTTTTTTTTTTTTTTAATTTTTAAAACTGTACAAAAATAGAAATTTACCAAAAAAAAGTCTTCCAAACTACACCGATTATCAAGGAAAGAAATGAATTATTAAGAAATATGCAGTGACTGTGAAGTGAGAACTGTGAGAATGCAGATAAAAATCCAGATTGTGGATAAAATACCATGACCTTAACCTGTTTGTTCCGCCTCAAATTTGAATTATGAACAATCCCTGTCAGTAAACCGGATTACTAACAGTCCTCCTGAATCGTTCCTGCACTCATAAACAGATTAGTTAGAAAGAGGAACCCAGGCCATCGTAGTCCTGGGAGTTCCTTTTTCATCAATATAAGTTACAAGCTTCTGCACACAACCGTTTAAACAATCGGGGATTGTTGTATCCTTCTTTTTAATTTGCCAAATTTGTTTCGATTCAATTAACTTGGATTTGAATGAATTAAATTTGGAAATCATTTTCTGTATTAAGACTAGAAGGAAAAGAATTTGGTTTTGAAGCTTTGGTCATTTTCATCTTTGTATCATGTGAAACCGGCTTCACATGAAAAGGTTTGGATGGAGGGTTTTTCATCCAACCATTCAAAGATGTGTGTTGTTTACCTGTTGATCCAGAAAAGCAACCCGTGTTGCCTTTACCGTCTGGAACATTCCTTTGAACCTGAGAACACTTCTTTAGCACGTGACCTTCTTTTCCACATCTAAAACAAGCCTTGAAAGGCTTTTGGTTCTTTGTAGTCCCGTGGATAGCAGGAGAGGATGGAGTCTGCTCTGATGTTGTTCCAGAAGATAAGAACTTGACATTCTTATGAGAACCTTTTGATGTAACAGATGAGGACAGAGAGAGTTTCAGCTGAGTTTCACCCTTTTTTAAGACTGGTGACTTGGTAGACTTGGAGGTAGATTTGTGACAAGCTTGATGGATAGAAGATGAATATGGTGAGTGCTTCTGCTGAGTTTTGGAGGAACTGCTGATTTGTTTAGCAGTTGGGGATGAGATCCGGATTGGTCGTGATTCAGGTTTTAGAAGCTTTTGAGATTTGAAAGCTTCAGATAACATATTGATCTCTGAATCTCCATGACTTTCCTTTGTCTTTGATTTGTCATCTGAACTTTTCCAGTCTTCAATAGGCACCTCTACTTCCAGTGGATCTTGATTGATAGGATTTGAATGTGTTGCTGTTGTTGTAGGTTGATGATTAGGAGATTCCTGAACAATCTCTTCTTTCACACTCCTGACAGGCTCATAAGTAGGAATTTCACCTGCTTTAAACTTATCAAAGAAGTTAGAAGAAACAACTGTTACAGGTTTGCAAACAACAGGAACTGAACAATCATTAGCTTGACTGTCAGCATCCGGTTTACTGTATCCCATACCAGTCGGAGAATCATAATCATCTCGCACCTCTTTAAGGTTAACCCCTTCTAATCCTGCATGCAAACTATTAGTATCATTCCGAATAATCTCTTGAATCAACTCATTTGTAGGATGAGGAGTGGGTGTAGGAGAATAACAGAAAGTACTAGGTGGAGGATAAACATATGCTTTATCTTCATGACCCAAACCGGTCTTGATTTTAGCCCCCCTTTGTCTTTTGCATAATTCCTCCTGTTTCATACCCGAAAGAGTCCATTTTTCCAACTTATTTTTAAGTTTTCTTGTTTCAAACTCAGCAAATGTAACTTGTTCAGTCAAGTAATTGACTTCGCAGTTCTTTTCCAAAAGAGTTCTTTTCAAATGTTCGTTTTCTTTCAAAGCTTCTCTCAATTTCATGAAATATTTTGATTCATTCATTTTAAGCTCTTTGTTATTTCGTTTCAATTCATTTTCATTTTCTATTAACAACCTATTAGCCTTGTATATTCCAACTAAACGGATTTTGCATGCGGAGGAACACATGTCTTCAACAATATCATAAGGAAGACCCATTACCACTTTTTCTACCGCGAGAGCACGATCGCATTGGCAATAAGGAGTGTTCCTTTTGTACTCCTCCACAGCTGCTTTCTTGGCTTCTTCAATCATTGTTTCCATCTTCATTTTTGTCTGCTCAGCTTCACAACCCTCAGCTCTTGTACCCTCAGCAGCATACATAGCTTCCTTAGCGACAACCTGTTTCTCAGCAACATCCCTAGGAACCTGCCCAACTGTTTCCTTCTGAACCACAGCTTCACATACCAAACCAGTTTGAACAACAGCTTTTCCAACCAGCTTCTCACCAATCTCACAATCCTTGACCTTTTGAACTTCACACGGGCTTGACCAGACATTATCAGCGGTAGCTTCTCCATGAGCTTCACACCAGAATTCTTTGAATGGATCAAAGTTTTTAATGAAGTCATCATCACTTTCAACCACTTCAGCAACCAAAGTGTGATTGATTTCTTTTTCTGATTCCTTGATTTCAGCACTTCGATCAAAGTTGATGAGTACTGTTGTTTCATTCTTATTATCTGCAAAACAGTCAAACCGGCTTTGAGCCGTTGTGAGATTATCTGATTTAAAGTCTTCGGAAGATGACATTTTTTGAACAATTAAACGACCCAAAAATATTTTTCCCAAAAATTGTAAAATAATTCTCCCCCGGGAAAAAATAATTTTTTTTTAAATGTCACGCTAGAAAATCTTAGCAACTGGGGTCAAAATTTCTTTTAAAATCTTTTAAAATCGATGAAAATTTCTTTGTCGGGATGAACTCAAATTTTTTTAATTTCCCCAGACCTTAGTTTTAAAAATTCAACCAAATTTTAATCTTTACTAGCCTATAATGGTAAAATTTTAACAATTATTAGCCTAATTGAAAACCCAAATCAGCCCAATGATAATAAACCCAATTTGTTTAAGAAAGCCCAATTTTAATCTTGAAATTAGCCCAACTATTATTGATCTTGTAATTAGCCCCAATTTATTTTAAATTTATTTTATGAATTTAACCCATAACCAAACACAAACTCAACCCTAACACAAAACTCATCCCACACACACAAACACTACCCTAAAATACTAACTTAAAAAGAAACACTAACACACACAAAACACTTAACACACAACATAAGACTCAAAAGAGAGAAAGAGGCGGATGAGGGGCAGTGAAATGCTAGGGTTCCGGCGACCAGCTCCGGCTCGCTGCCTTTCCGGTGAGCTCGCTGCCTCTCTCTCGATTCTCTGTCTCTTGAACTCACGATATCTCCCTCTCAATCTCTTGCTGAAATCAGTTTTGGGGGTTCTTGGTTCGGTTGACAGAAGATGATTGTGGTTGCGGTTGACAGGGATGGTTTGGTGCTTGAATCGAAGGTCGACAGGTGATGTTTTGGGGGCTCTTGCTGAAATCAGATTTGGGTAGTCTCGGATTCGTTCGACAGTGGATGGTTATCGATGGTTGTGGTTGTGGTATGGGGTCGCGACGGGTGAGGATGGGGGCAAGGGAGATCGACGGTGGTGGTATACAGCAGATCCACGGGGTGCAGGTGGTGTTGGGTTCTTGTTGACTGTGGTCGTAGTGGTGGTGGTTATGGGGTTTCGGTCGAAGGAGGTGAAGATGAAGTACTCGTCGGAGGGGTGGTTGTTGTGGTGGTGGTGGTGTGGTTGGGTTTCCGGTGATGGTTAAATCGGTTCAAGGTTCTTCTCGATCTTCAATCTGATACTGTAGTTCAATTTGGTTTCTTTGTTGAACTTCTTCCGATAATCTGATCATCCCCTTTGTTTATCAATCTGTTTCATTCATCTAGTTTCTTGATTTCATGGGTCGATTGGGTCAATAAGAATATGGTGATGTGGTGTTAACCGACCGTTGATTTGGGGTTATTGGTTTGATGGATCTGAAAGTGGTCTGTGGTTCTGATTTGGGTTTGGCTGTGTAATTTCGCAGGTGTAGATTCACAGGAAATGTAGATTCGCCGGAAAACTATAGTTTCGCCGGAAAACTATAGTTTCGTCGGAAGTTTCGCCGGAGTTACAGTTTCGCCGGAAAACTATAGTTTCGCCGGAAGTTTTGAACTTTCGTTCACAATGATGCTAGTTTCGCCGGATAAAGATTTGAAGGTTTTCAAGGCTGCCAAGAACACCAAGAACACACACACTAGTGTGTGTGAGAGAAACTTCTTCAGATTTGAATTTTTCTTTCCATTTCTTGTGTAAAATATGTTGTAGATCTGAAATATATTTTGAATATCTTCAAATTTGTAATAGATTGTTGTAGATCTGATGATTTGATTGTGATTGAGATGAAATTTGAATTTTCAGATCTATTTTCTCTCTCTAGAAACCCAGTTTCTCTCTCTAAAAATTGATGAATATCTTCAAAATCAGCAACAGAGATTGATTCAAGTTGGCTCTGATACCAAATTGTAAGTCCAGGAGCTCTTGAATCAATCAAACAATAATGAAGATTTGGATCAAACACATAAACTATGATGAACAAAGATGAACACCTCAAGAACAACTCAAAAACCCTTGTTTGATCCAAAAATGTGATTACCAAAAATATGAAAATGGAAACCCTAATCACTAGCTCATTCAAGCTCCTTTACCCTAATTGTCATACTTTACTATTTATAGTAAATGACAATTTACTAATTACACTTAGGACCCTAAACTATGACAATTAGAAATTACAATTAAAACCCAAAATGTCTAAAAAAAGATAAAATATATTTTGTTCACACAAAATATATTTATTAACAATAAACATCCCAGACAAATATATCTTCAACGTCTTGTCTCTAATCTTCGTCCCGAACGTGACGTTTGACTTTTGTTGACTTTGACCGTGACGTGGACTTTTGTTGACTTTGACTGTGTTGATAATATTAGACTATCTTTCAGACCCAACACATTTTTCTATCAACATATATACAATTAAGTATTAAAATGATATTTTGAGCGTTAACTTCCTATGTTATTCACGTTAAAGCTTTATCTGATGAATTCTCGGGATTTAACTGATCGTAACCCGGTTCGCGTCACGGTAGCGTTTCGGAACGCAGTTATTCCGGAAAACATACCATTCATCAAATTCAATATGTTATGATAATAAAAAATGATTAGATAAATATTTTCGGAGTTACGAGACTCGATCGTCATAACAGACGTCAGTTAAATGCCGGTGAAAACCGGTTTTCGCGTTTCGCTTATGAATTTCTGTTGATTATGCTTGATTGATGAAAAATCTGTCAACAAGCATTGTTTATGATATTGTTAGCATTAACAAGGATTTAAATTGGATGACAAGCCATTATAAGGAATTCCTGATGGAATTCAGACGTAGTACGCGGTAAATTGCCGGATTTTACCTAGCATGGGTTCTGAATCTGTTTTTAGTTTGGATCTTTCCATAGTGATTTCAAATCGCCTAATAATTCATTGTTTCATGGTTTCTTGTTTAATTAGTTCTTAAACGTGTATTTGGGCCTTAAATGGGCCTTTTTATAAGTTCGGGCCCTTATTGGGCTTATTGGGCCTAAAAGACTAGTATCGTTTTGCAAGGTTTCTTTGGTAAGCCCGGATCAATCCGGACCTTTATTGGTTCCTATAATGCATTAAGCTTTCTAAATGGGCTAGATTTCAGAGGTGTTACACGGAGGCACGCCACAAAGTTGGATTAACATCTTAAATACAAATCAGAGCTTTTATCATGCATCGGAAGACTAAACATAAATACATGTCAACCCAACTTTACTAAAACATTTTTACATATTATAGTATTTCATTATACATCTCTTTTTATATTATTAACATGTCTACACCCTATGCCAGCAACTACTCCGGGATAGCATCCTTCTCCGACTCAAGCTTGCTTTCCCCTTTTATTAGAGGATTCTTCCTTACCTAGCACACAAAAAACATACTCAAAACATCAGATAAACTGGTCAATTCTAACTTTTTATTAAATATTAACGACATCATATCACATATAAAATCATGTTTATATTGACAATACAATAAAATCAATTTTTTTTAACTTTACTTTGTCCCACCGGACTTGTCCCACCGGACGTCAGTTTCCCATCAGAAACTATAATTATTATCTCTCATCCTGCAGGATGCCAATTTAATCATCTAGGGTCGTCACCACAAGATGTTCACAAAGCTCAGTGATCGTCATCACTCTTTCTTACTGTACGGTTTACACCCAAGCATCTTACCCTAACTGGCCTATTGAGATTTACATCACATCAAACAATTTCTTTACTCATTGCCAATATTATCACATTAATTTACACACACCACACATTCTTTCTTTTAGCACCAGTTTCAATGCATTTTCATTTGTTTCTAAACCCTATCTGACCCATTGGAATCATTACTATCACGTAATGATTAACAAGGCTCAGATGACCATTCAATAACCCAACTTTACTCTAACAGCCCCATGAGCTGTTAGTAATGTATAAACATCATTATCACAATTCTGGTGCTAAAAACATTCAAATTACTCATCATTGTATGTATGCTAGCCCGCATGTTAAAACTACATATTTAAAAAGGGCTTAGAACTCACCTTATTAACTTCCTCATGACAATCTACACAATCCACGTACACGATATAACTAGTCCTTCCTCTAATCAAGGTATATCTAAAGCAGTAAACCTTGATTCAGTAAACTATTCTCAAATAGAACTCCTATGCGAATGAACACTTATGCAAATGAGCACTCATGCGAATGGACCTATGCGGATGAACCATGTGTTTGAATCATGCGACTGAACCTTTAGTCGTACGACTAACAATTCATTCACACGACTGAGTCCTCATTCATGCACAGTGATCACTCGTCTTCATTCGGTCTTCTAACCAGGCAACTGAGTTCTCAGTCGCACGACTGAACCTTCATTCGTACTCAGTCGTACGACTAGACTCTCATTCGCACGACTGAGGCATGCGACTGAGCCCATTCGTCTGAAACAGATCAGCAGCTGTGTTCTTGATATTTTTTATCCAAACTTACTCAAAATTTGAGTTTTAACCATCCAAATCATTTCATATTCAAAACAGATCATGTACACATCGTTTACAATGATTTCGGATCATTATTTTACCAAAACTTCACAAAAACTCGGATCCGAATTCCCGGATTTTAACTTAGAAAAGAACAAGACCAAATAAATGATTTAAACGTGTTATTAGATCAAATTCAATCATATACACAGCTTATAACATATTAGGATTGATCCGTGACATTCAAAACTTACCAAAACGAGGTTGACTTAGTCGATTTGGTGAGAACAGGGGTGTTTGGGCGTGAAAGGAACAAGAAAATGGAGATGATGCAGATAGAAATATGCTTTTAAACTCTTTTCACCGCCTTACTTATCCACACATACATCTTAACCGCCTCATACTCAGTCGCACGACTGAACCCCATTCGCACGACTGAATCGTGCGACTGAATCCCATACGTCTATGATTCGTGCGATTGAGTCTCATTCTCACGTAAGGGGTGCGACTGAAGTTCATTCGCATGCAAGTCATGCGACTGGACACCAATCTTAACAAACATAACTTGTGATCACCTTAGACTTGATCTTTTTAACATTTTAGAAATAGTCTTTTATTAGATAATGTTTGGTTCAATTTGTTACATTCACAGATTTCATCTTGTTACATAGTCCGACACCGACTCGATACAAACATAACTAAAGCCAAGAAAAACTTTAAACAAACTCAATTAAGACATCTTTTTGTATTTTTCATTCGAGGTGGGTTGAAAACATTTTAACATTCCTTAAACGATTTCTCCCTTTGAGCATAACAGCTTCAAACATATTCATCTTATCTAGAAAGATTCATTTGGAATCATACAGGCATAAACATAATCATTGGGACCGGTTATATTTATTTCGATAACAGAGAATGTTATATTTACCCATCACAGAGTCTTATTCATCTAAGAGTCAGGAGCACTAACAGGAAATCGTGCTAGAGCTGTTATGTAGCACACATTGATTTTGACCATCGGGGAATGCTGCCACGATGATTGTCAGTATATTTGTCCACCTAAATCCATACACATATTTTTTGACACACATTGGTGATTATTTAGGTTTATTATTTCAACAAGCATTTGTGGATCGCACACTTATATGGTAATCAACTTTCCTCAGGAGATTTTTGAGCGGTCTACGGCTTTTTGACAAGAAGAAACTATTCTAAGAGCTTTCAAAGAGATGCCAAGCCTCAGGTCAGTGCCATCGCACAGCAGAGAGGCACACTACCTATCTTCTTGTTAGAGCAATTTTATTTTACATATAATGCACCAACAACATTTGTCATTAGCTTGATTGCGTTTCACATTTTTTATGTGCTTTTCTCCTTTTTATGGTCGTCCGCACACATTTGTGGCGTTCATTTTGCTCTTCACCCCTTATTGGAAATAAGTTGATTGTGTTAACCAGGGATGAGATGGAAACCCACAGCCTGTTGAATGGTTTAGTTTTAAATTTGTTCAAAAATGAAGTCTACTAGTTTATTGTGTTGAATCTACCAACACATCATATAATGGATTGGCAACCCCTAGGTCTACTTTCTCTATGTAACCACTGTAACAAACTAGCTTAGTATCATTTTTCCTTTATTTGGCTTAGTCTTCTTAGACTTATAATTTTCTGTAAGTTTTAATATAACATTGTAAAACATTTAAATCCTTTGGATGTCCCAAACAATTCTATCCCTGTGTACTATCATTTTCCATAATCTTGAATCGATTTCATAGATTTGATGTCTTTGCTTTTCAGCTTATCTGCTTGCCCTCGTTTCTTTTTTTAAGTAATTAAATACTAACTACTGAAACTAAAACTAATCTCCCCCTAAAATTCTAAAACCAAAAATCTTTTTATGTTTTTGAAATTTTAAAGACAGAAAAATAAACTAAAAAAAATAAAATTAAAAAATAAAACATAGAGTTGGACTATGCACTTGATTCGTCTGGAATCACATTATCTTTCATTTTATTGCCATTAACCTCTAATAGATAATTAAATCTAGGTTTATCAAATGCTTTGGTGTAGAGGTCGGCACGTTGGAAATCCGTGTTAATCTTAACAACATCGATTAATTGTTTTTCAAAATAGTCACGTATAAAGTGATATTTAATGCCAATGTGTTTAGTTTTGGGGTGTTGGACTGGATTTTTAGTGACACCACTAGTAGCAGAATTATCAACAAATATAGGGGTGTTAGAGAATTTCAAACCGTAGGCTCGCATTTGCTGTTGAATCCAGATGATTTGTGAACAACACCTTGGCATAACAACGTAGTCAGCTTCACATATTGATAGAGCAACATTTCTTACACTGCCAGGTGACTAATCATCTTCCTAAGAACTAACATCCCGTAGATGTTGACTTGTAATTCATCTTGCAACCACCATAATCTGAGTAACTATACGCTGTTAGCTCAAAGTCATCATCATGAGGATACCACAACCCAAGCGTTGGAGCACCATTCAGATAACGAAAGATCCTTTTTACCCCAATCAGATGATTTAATTTTGGTTTTGCTTGATATCTGGAACAGAGACATGCGGCATACATAATATCAGGATGAGAAGCTGTGAGGTACATCAAAGATCCGATCATTCCTCGATACCTAGTGGCATCTACAGATCACCATTTTCTTCGGGTGCCACATCATGGTTATTGGCAAGTGGAGTACCAGCAACCATTGCATTCTCCATGTCGAACCGACTAAGGATATCTCTAACATATTTGGTCTGATGTAGGAAGATTCCATTTGGTATCTGATCTACCTGTAAACCAAGAAAGAACTTCATCTCTCCCATGGCACTCATTTCAAACTCAACTTTCATCACCGATTCGAACTCTTTACATAATTGTTCGTTTTTGGAACCAAATATTATGTCATCCACGTATATCTGCACCATTAGTAAATCACCATCTTTTTCTTTTATGAACAACATACAGTCAATTATACCTCTGCGAAAGCCATGTTTCAGCAGATGCGTGGAGAGTTTCTCATACCAGGCTCGAGGGGCTTGATGGAGCCTGTACAAAGCCTTGTCTAGTTTATAAACTCTATCTCGGGATCCTCGAATCCTTTGGGTTGACTAACATAAACTGTTTCGCAGATCTCGCGATGAAGAAATGCACTTTTCACATCCAATTGATATACTTTGATCTTCATAAAGGATGCATAGGCTAGGAAGATTCTAATTTCAACTTCTTCATCATCAGAGGAGGGATCACTTATCTCTAGCTCTCCCCCTGAAGGGCTAGTAGTACCTTCTAATGGAGCCGATGATGTCGAGTCTCGAGTAGGAGTGTTTAGAACATGGTACATCATTTGACTGGCCAACTCGTCATCAGAATGGGAAGAAGGTAGATTAAAGGATTTAAAAAATCCATCATAGTCAAAGAAGAAGGAAGTCCTTTTCCCACAGGGTGGTGGTGTATCTTTGTACATCAACATTGCACCACACTTCTACCTAACCAGTTGAGTTATTACAAACCTTCTTGTCTGGTATACTGTAGCCAAGAAAGATACCTTCTTCTGCCTTCTTACAGAACTTCCTAGTCTGATTTTTCTTTAACAGCATGCAGGGTGTGCCAAATGGTTCTAGATACTCCAAGTTGGGTTTACGTTGCTGGAGCAACTCATAACAAGTTTTTCCATGACGTTTGACCACTAAGACTCGATTTAGAGTATAGCACACATTAGCCACTGCCTTGTTCCAGAATTGAACCGGCAGTTTTGAGTCAGCTAGTATTGTCCTTGCTATTTCTATCAAGCTCCTATTCTTCTGTTCAGTAACTCCATTCATTTGTGGAGTGTAGGCAGAAGAGAATTGATGAAAAATCCCTTTCTCTCGATAGAATGCCTCCATCCACTGATTCTTGAATTCTGTCTCGTTGTCTGAATGTATTTTCCTTACTTTCAGCTTGTAGAGTGACTCCAATATGGTAACTAGACGTTTGAATGATTCAAATGTATCTGACTTCGCTTTCAGAAACATCACCCAAAAGAATCTTAAGTAATCATCCGTCACCACAAATCAGTACCAATCACCAGCAATGCTCTTTGTGCTGATAGGGCCAAACAGATCCATATGTAGAAGCTCAAGAGGAATTTCGATAGAATGAACTTTCTTTGATTTGTGAGACTTCTTTGTGTGTTTCCCTTTCTTGCATGCTACACAGAAATCTAGGAGCTGGAAGTTCTTAACAATAACTCCGTCCACCAGATCATTCTGAACCAGATGATTCATCTTCCTGGGATTGATGTGTCCCATTCTTCTATGCCAAGAAACTGAATCCCTCTCAGTTGCTTTTGAAAAGAAACACTGAGAAGTAGACTCAGTTGTGGAGGCTTTTGAAAGGTCCAAGACATACAGGTCATTTTATCTTGAGGCCGACATTAGAACCTGCTCCTCCTGAATAACATACTCCTTCTTAAGTATGTAACACTTCTTATTGTCAAACATTACCTTGTCGAACTTTACCTTCTCGTTTCCCACTTCGCCTTGAGCGGTGATATATCCTCCTTTGTTTCCTGCAAAAGATACATGTCCCCCTTTAATTTGCTTGATGTTGAAAAGGAGGGACGAATTTGTTGGTACATATGTCCCTAGTTCTAGTTCTAGTGAGCTTAAATGTAATTGACTTTCATTTTGTTACACTGATGTAATGTTTGACATATGTAATGAAAACTCTTCGTTGAATGTTTATTGGTTATTGAATGTTATATCTATTCATACGATTGATTATTACACGCTTATGTGAACATGTTATATAGGTTTACAGTTGTTAGACATAGTTCTGTATCGTTAAAGGTTCAGGATTATGTTTAACTAAGTCACATGATTTAGTCGCACGATTGGACCATACGAATGGGCCAGTCGCACAACTGAACCAGGTGATTGAGCCAAACGCACGATTGAGTCATAAGACTGACTCAGTCGTACGAATGAATCAATCGTACGACTCAGTTGCACGAATGAGCCATACGCATGGATCAGTCGTACGAATGAAAACTGTAACCTATAAATACCACTTAATTCATGGAAAAACGCAACACTTCGAGAATTCTTAACCCTAGCCGTCCTAGTTCGTCCGGAGAGTCCCTTCCAACTTCATAGAATGTTTCTGATCACTTCTAATCAATTCTTAACGTATTTTAATCATTAGTTTTGATGGGATTAACGTTCTCCCTGATTGAATTGCCAATCAAATAGGATTCCGCACTATTTGATCTGGTTTCACGTTGAATCAGTTAGTACTTCGTACGTACACGGTCCTAACAAGTGGTATTAGAGCCTTGGCTCTTGATTATACGTGGATTCAATCACGTTTTTTTTTCAGAAGTCAACGTTTTCAATCAAAAGATCCGTTCTTTTTGTATTAAAACTCAGTTTTTACGAGTGCATGTGTTCAAAAGTTAGTGTTTTTTGAGTTTCAGCAGATTAGGGTTTTCAAAATTGTGTTTTTAGGTCGAATTGCGTGAAAATTTTGAAAAATTTCGAATTCAGCAGTCTCAGTCGCACAATTGACGCAATCGCACGACTGAACTTCATTCGCATAACATAATCGCATGATTGCCCTAGTCGTTTGTTTAATCGCACGATTGGCCCAGTCGTTTGTTCATTCGCACGATTGTCCTAGTCGTCTACTCATTCGTACGACTAAGCTCAATCGCACAGTTGAGTCTCAGTCGCATCCCCAATCACATACGTAGTCGGTTTGTCAAGTTTTCAGACTAGTTCATTATGGATACACAGAACTTTGCTCTCTCAGCCGGGAAGGACTCCAGAATTCAGAAATTCTTGCTCTTGGAGAATGAGATCGGGAATCACAACAAACCACCAAAGCTTCTGTCTCTTGATGAATATCCTCAATGGAAGCAATGGTTTGAAATTCATCTGAATGGAGTAGACACAAACTTATGGACCATTATTGAGACTGTCTACACTATGCCAGTTGGAGCTGATGGTATTCCACTGACTCTAAGTGGTTTGAGTGACGCACAAAAATTATCATACAATGCTAAGAAGAAGGCCTATGCATTGTTGACACAGTCCATTCTGAAAGATATTTTCCATCAGTTCTTAGAACACAAGCAGTGCAAAAAGTTATGTAAGGCTCTTGAGAAACGTTATGAAGGAAATTCAACATTTAAGTCGCTAAAGGCTAAATCTTTGAAGAAGGAATTTGATAACTTCTCGTCAATTGGGAATGCAAGTTTGGATGATGTGATCAACCGCTTCTATCATTTGATGAGTGAACTGCACACTCATGGGTTTAAAACGTCCATGGAAGATAAAGTGTCGAGTTTGGCTGATGGGTTACCTGATAAGTGGGATTCATTTGTTTCCACTTTAAGACATAATGCTATGCTGGAGACATTGGACATAAATGATTTTATTCTAAAATTAAGGGAGGAAGAGGTACGACATAAGTACAAGTCTAAGAAGGGAACCTACACTCAGAATCTTTCTCTCTACAATATGACTCCTACTACAGCATCTTCTAGTGCACCCTTGCAGACTGCTTTCGTGTCTAACACATCTGCAAACGTTCAAAGTGCATCTTCAGGTGGTGAGTCAAATGTTTCATCAGGGTTTCAACAAAGTTCTACAGAAGCTTAATCGACGAAGTTAATGACAGAGCATCTGGGAAACGTAACCGTGGAAGTGGCTAAGGAGCATACGGATCTACTTGCTGTTGTGGTACATTCTTATGACGGGTTAGTAGCAGGAAAGATTGGTAACTACCACTTGGTCGACGAAGATTATGAGCAAGTGGATGAAACTGAGCTGGAGCGGATGGATATCATGTGGGCTCTTGCTAGTGTTGTGCGTAGAGCAAATAAGTTTGTTAAAAAGACGGGACAGAACCTGCTGGCTACAAAGGATACAACTTTTGGATTTGACAAGTCAAAAGTCACTTATTTTAACTGCGGTGAAAAATGCCATTTCAAGAGAGAGTGTGTCAAACCTAAGAAGACAGGAAATGGCAACCCGTTTTCATCTTTTAACAGGCAGGATAAGGACAAAAAGGCAACGTCAACCAGCCATGACTCCAAAGCAATGGTAGCACAGGGTGATGAAGGACAAGACTGGTCCTTCCGTTTCTTATCTGATGGTGAAGCTAACATTGCATTGGTTGATGATCTGAATGACGACTCAACGAGTGAGGGGGAGAACTTAATTGAGCTTGATACTGCTAATGTGAATAAGACTATGGCTGCTGTTAATCAACTAGTGGAGGATGAACTAATTGCAGAATCAACAGCACACCAGGAACCCCAAGCTGCTTTCATAGCTGGCACCTCCACATCTGCACAGGTAGAATCGAAAGACGATCTCTTTGATAAACATGCTTGTGTTGAATGTAATAAGTTTAGGGAATGCATTGATCTGAAATTTGCTAGGTTATTAGAACATAATGATAACTTAGTAAATGACTTAAAACTTTGCACTGAAGCTAATAGAGTATTAAAGCAAAATGAAAGCAGTTTTAAAGAGAAAACTGAATTGCTGAGAAAACAATTAAATGAAACTGAGGTTGTTGCTTTTAACCAAGAAAATGACATAAGTTTTACATAAAAACAATTAAGGAAACTAAAAAACACAGAGCTGTTTTAGAAGTTAAAAATGAATCCTTAAAGCAAAAACTACATAGTTTAGCTAGTTCCTCTCACATATTAAAAAACTTGGTTAAAGAAAGAAACAATGGGGAACGGCTGGGTTATAAAGTTGTGCGGCTGGGTTATAAAGTTGTGCCTCCACCACATGAGATCCTCCTAAACACCAAACAGAGACCTGTTAACAATAATCCCATCAAGGACCATGTGGTGACTACTCCTCTGGTCAATGATCCGGACACTGCAGTTAAACCTGCTCCTCCGGTTGCCGATCAGAAGACTTCAACATCAGGCACAATGGAAAAAACCATCATTGAGGACCGAGTGGAAAAGGATGATAATGTACCTCTTAGGTCAGGTTCACAATCTGCTGTAACACAACCTAAGACTTCAAAACCTACTCAGTCCAAATCGTTAAGCAAGATCTTAATCATTTTAAAAGACAAAGTAATCATAATGTTAAACAAATCAAATTTGTCAAAGAAGGTGTAAAACTTAAAGTTGAGACCAAAAGACCCATGCCTGAAGTGTACTCCCCACCCCACAAGTGATCTCCTAATCCTGTTAAGAGGAGATCATGCTATACTTGTGGACAAAGAGGTCACATTTCTTCACACTACCCTCGCTATCAGACACCTAGGCTTAAAGTTGAACTAGATCAGGAAGTTAAACCGTTCCTTCAAAACAGAGATCTAAGACACCTGCTAGGTCTAAAACACCTGCTAGGTCTTATGCATCTCCCAAACACCACAGACAACACAGACAAGTCACTGGCAAGTCTATGATGCCTGAGGTGAAACCTGCTTTTGAAAATAAATCTAAAGTTCAAACTGTAAATCAGTCATCGGTTTACCACAAACAAGCCTTATACAAGGATGGTCTGTGGAAAGCTAAAACATCTGATGTGTCTGATAGTGTTGATAAGCAGGAGAATGAGGTTTCTCCAACTCCAAAAGGACAGTGGGTCGAGTTTGTGATGTGTGATGCCTCTGGGAAACCCAAGCCAGTAAAGGATTGGGTCCCCCTCCTTAACTAATTATTTTCTATTGTGTGCAGGTTGTCCTCTATAGTGCCTCTACCAACACATGGATTGTAGATAGCGGAGCATCCAGGCACATGACGGGAAATCAGTCTCTCCTTTTCAACGTCAAACAAATTAATGGGGGACATGTTTCGTTCGCTGGAAACAAAGGAGGATACATTACCACACAAGGAGAAGTAGGTAATGGAAAGGTAAAGTTTGATAAAGTAAATTATGTTCAACAGTTAGAAAACAATTTGCTTTTAGTTTCTTAGATATGTGACAAAGGCTTCAAAGTAATGTTTGACAATAGGAAGTGTTACATTCTGAAGAAGGAGATGGAGATTCCTGAGGAGCAGGTATTAATGTCAGCGTCAAGGTACAACGATTTGTACGTCTTGGATATGTCAAATGCTTCTACTACTGAGTCCACTGTTCAGTGCTTTGTATCAAAGGCAATAGAGAGGGAGTCCATCTCATGGCATAGGAGAACGGGACACATAAATCACGGGAAGATGAATCATCTGATTCATAACAACCTAGTTGAGGGAGTTTCTGTAAAGAACTTCAAACTTACAGATTTTTGTGTCTCGTGCAAGAAGGGAAAGCAGACAAGGAAGTCTCACAAGACCAAGCATGTTAACTCTATCGAGATGCCCCTGGAGCTACTTCATATGGATCTTTTCGGTCCTGTCAGCACAAAGAGTATCGCCGGAGACTGGTACTGCTTTGTAGTCATAGATGACTACTCACGTTTCTCCTGGGTGATGTTTCTGAAAGCTAAGTCTGAAACATTTGAATCGTTCAAGGTGCTCGTCACTACACTGGCGTCTCTACAATATGAAGGTCAGGAAGGTTCGTTCAGATAATGGAACTGAATTTAAGAATCAGTGGATGGATGCTTTTTGCAAGGAAAAGGGAATTGTTCATCAGTTCACCTCTGCATACACGCCACATATGAATGGAGTTGCTGAATGCAAGAATAGCAGCTTGATCGAGACTGCAAGGACAATGTTGGCAGATTCAAAACTGACAGTACAGTTCTGGAATAAAGTTGTTGCCAATGCGTGCTATACGCTTAATCGTGTGTTAGTAGTCAAGCGGCATGTTGCCAATGCGTGCTACACGCTTAATCGTGTGTTAGTAGTCAAGCGGCATGGGAAGACTTGCTATGAGTTGCTTCAGAAGCGCAAACCTAACCTGGTGTATCTAGAACCATTCGGAGCTCCATGCACGTTACTGAAGAAAACTCCGGAGGGCAAGTTCAACAAGAAAGCAGATCAGGGGATCTTTCTTGGATACAACATAACAGACAAACGGGTTTATAACAACTTGACAGGTCAGGTAGAAGTGTGGTGCAACGTCAATGTGCAACGATACACCACCCCCTGCTGGAAAAGGTCCGTCGTCATTCTTCGACTACGATAGCTTTTTCAAATAATTCAACCTTCCTTAGATAGATTCAGATGAAGAGATTGCTGCTCAGATGATGTACGATGTCCTAAATACACCGAATCTGGATATCAGCAATATGGCACCGGCTAGTGGTGCTTCGGGATCTTTAGCGGCTGCTCAGGACGAGAGTGATGAGTCATCAGATGATGAAGAAGCAGTTGAGACAAGCAATAAGTATAACATTCATCAAGATGGAAGCTCAATAGATGTTGAACATGCATCAGGGAATCCGGATACTAAACCTGTCATCACAAATCTTGATACTGAAGTTGTCATTCCTACAACACCTATGACTAGGATCAGTGTAAATCATCCCCTGGAGACTATCATTGGGGATCTTCACTCTGGTGTGCAGACGAGAAATCATCTATACTCTGCTGATTATGTTATGATTATGGAAAAGGGCTACGTGAATGATGGGGCTTTCAAATGTTTTGTTTCTTAAGTCGAGCCCAAACACGTAAGTGATGCCCTAAAGGATGAGGCTGGGGTCAACGCTATGGAGGAAGAGCTGCTACAGTTCAAGAAGCTTGGAGTGTGGACACTCATCAACAGGCCCAAAGAAGTTTAAGTGATAGGCACCAAATGGGTACTACGCTGCAAGAAGGACGACCAAGGTGTCGTAATCAGAAACAAGGCAAGATTGGTCATTCAGGGATTCAGACAAGTCGAGGGAGTCGACTACAATGAAGTGTTTGCACCTGTGGCTAGAATGGAAGCAATCCGTATCTTCCTAGCCTATGCATCTTATATGAAGATCAAAGTCTATCAACTAGATGTAAAAAGTGCATTCCTTCATAGGGAAATCTGTGAAGAAGTCTACGTCAGTCAACCCGAAGGATTTGAGGATCCTTATCATCGGGACAGAGTCTACAAGCTGGACAAGGCTCTGTACGGGCTACATCAAGCTCCTCGAGCTTGGTATGAGAAGCTCTCCACCCACCTGTTAAAGCATGGTTTTCACCAGGGTGTGATTGACAGCACGTTGTTTATAAAATAGAAAGATGGAGATTTACTAATGGTGCAGATTTATGTGGATGACATCATCTTCGGTTCCCAAAATGAAGAATTATGTAAAGAATTTGAATCTGTGATGAAGGCAGAATTTGAAATGAGTGCCATGGGAGAGATGCAGTTCTTCCTGGGATTACAGGTAGATCAAACACCTACGGGAATTTTTCTGCATCAGACTAAGTATGTTGGAGACATTCTGAGTCGATTTGATATGAAAAATGTTACTGTTGCCGGTACCCCACTTGCCACAAATCATGATGTGGCACCTGATGAGAATGGTGATTTGGTGGATGCCACTATGTAGTGTGGAATGATCGGATCTCTTATGTATCTCACTGCCTCACGTCCAGATATCATGTACGCCACATGTCTGTGCTCAAGATATCAAGCAAAACCAAAAGTAAATCATCTGATCGGGGTGAAAAGGATTTTTCGTTATCTGAAGGGTACTACAACACTGGGGTTGTGGTATCCTCATGATGATGACTTTGAGCTAACTGCGTATAGTGATTCAGACTATGGTGACTGCAAGATGAACTTCAAGTCAACATCAGCAGGGTGTCAGTTCTTTGGAAGGCGTTTAGTCACTTAGCAATGCCAGAAGCAGAGATCTGTTGCTCTGTCAAAATGTGAAGCTGAATACGTTGCTGCTGCAAGTTGCTGCTCTCAGATCATTTGGATTCAACAGAAAATGCGAGACTACGGTTTGTAATTTTCTAATACCTCTATTTTTGTTGATAACTCTGCTGCCATAGCTGTAACTAAAAATCCTGTTCAACACCCTAAAACAAAACACATCGGCATAAAGTATCATTACATACGTGATTGCTATGAAAAGCAATTAATTGATGTGGTTAAAATAAACACGGATTTTCAACGTGCCAACCTTTACACTAAACCGTTTGATAAACCCAGATTTTTCTATCTGTTAGAGGTTAACGGTGTGAAAATGAAGAGTGACGTCATTCTAGAAGAGACGAATGCTTAGTCCGACACTTGTTTAAATTTCTTTTTCTTTTTCTTTTTCTTTTCTTTTATTTATCTTATTTCAATTTCCTGTCTTAAAAAAAAATCCAAAAACATAAAAATATTTTTGGTTTTTGAATTTTAGGGGGAGATTAGTTTATTTCAGTATTTATTTACTTAAAAAAACAAAAAAAGTGGGGAGGGCAGATAAGTTTAAAAGGCAAAAACAACAAAATTAAGAATAAGATTCAATACAATGGAAAGTGATAGTACACAGGCGTCGAGTTACTTGGAACACCAAAAAGATTTCAATTTCTGCAAGTTTAGCTTAATTAAATCACAAAAAATTATTAGTCAGAGAATTCTAAGTCTAACAAATTGGGAAAATGATAGTTCGCTTGTTTGTAACTATAATTACATGGAGAGAGTTGATCTAGGAGGTGCTAGTTCATTATACGATGTGTCGGTAGATTCAACACAATAGACTAGTAGATATCATTGGTGATTCAACTTAAAATTAAATCAATCAACAAGTTGGGAGTTCCCTTAGTATCCCTGGTCTGCAAATCAATCAATTTCCAATAAGGGGTGAGGAGCAATTGAATGCCACAAGTGTGTGCAAAGACCCAAAAAACATAGACCAAAAAGATGACAAACGTCACTGAAAAAAATGTATATTATAATATATTGCTCTAAGCAGAAGATAGGTATTGCGCCTCTCTGCTGTGCGATGGCACTGACCTGAGTCTTGGCATAACCTATCTGTTCTAAGAATTCACTGTTGTTTGCGCCTCTCTGCTGTGCTATGGCACTGACCTGAGGCTTTGCATCTCTTTGGAAGCTCTTAGAACCAAAATCTTCTTATTCCCTGGACCGCTCAAAAATCTCCTGAGGAAGATTGATTACCATATACCTATGGGACACACAAATACTTGTTGATCTAATTCACCTAATTAATCACTGATGTGTGTCAAAAATTTGTGTATGGATTTAAGTGGACAAATATACTGACAATCATCATGGCTGCACTGCCTGATGTTCAAAATCAACGTGTGTTACATATCAGATCAAGCATGATTTCCAGTTAGAGCTTAGAAGTCTTAGTTGAGTGAAAAACTATAATATGTAAATAGGTTAGTTTCCATTTCAATATATGTATAAAAGTTCCAAGTAATTGTGTTTATGCCAGTCTGATTCTATATGAATCTGTCTTAGAAATGATGTTAATGCTAATAGGCTATTCTACCCTACCCTAACAAAATCACAAAAAATATGTTTATTGATGATCTAGATAGGTTGGACTCACCTAGATTAGATTAGCTTATTTTGTCTTTTATGTAATAGGACAAATGTTAGATGATTTACATTTATGTAATTAATGTTTAGTTTGTTTTATCATTGTTTCGCACTGACCCAACGAAACTACGAGCGAATCTATAGTTTCGCTCGTAGTCAGCTGATAAAGGTCACCCGGCGAAACTATTGTTCGCTGCCGGGTGAACTTACTTTCTGGTCAGGGTAGTTTCGCTCAAGCGAAAGTACCAGCGAATTTGTCTCTGTTTATATATTTGCAAGTCTTGTAACTTTGGGAGAAAGTTTTGCCAAACCTAATCGAGATACACTTTTGCATTACTGTTTTCATAGCATGTTTGAGGCTAGAATTGCGTTTGTTTCACATCATTGAGCCTTATTTGTTAGTATTGATTGAGTTTGGATCATATGGCTTTATTTTGAAACTCATTTCTGTGTTTTGCTCTGTTGATTCAATATTTGTGGGATATCACTGTGATTATCATTCATTAGCACTGAAATCAATCACCAATGGACCAACAATATGGTATCAGAGCCTTTGTGCTCTTGATTTGTTGAGTTTTTGGGGTTTTTGAGGTGGTTTGAAGAAAAAGATATTGTTCCATTCGATTATTGATCATCAAAGTGTGTTTTGCTTTCAAAAATCCATAGAAAAACCATTGTTCTAGTTGTAAGGAGATATCCCAATCATCCAATCACTAATTCATAGCGATTTGGATGAGTTCAGAGTGATTTTCTGACCGAACAGGAGTGTTTGTTCATCGGGCGAATCTATTGATTTTCCAGCGAATCTGTCACCTTCCTAGCGAATCTATTTCTCCCTGTGGTTCTAGCAAATCTGGACTCACTGAACGAAAGTTCACCTTTCTTGCCTAATTCTCAAGCGAAGATACTGTCAAATTTACCACTAGAACGAAAGTTCTACTAGTTCTGCGAACTTGTTGCGCGAACTAGAGCTTCCATAGTACTGATTCGAATGAATCTGTTGTTAGTTGGTCAAGCGAATCTACAAGCAAATTTACGGGCGAACTTACCAGCGAATTTACAGAAAGTCAGCAAATTTAGTGATTTTGAGCGAAATTATAAACCACTTGAAAAATGATGACTTCAACAAATATCACCATGACTGATTTGGAGAGTATTCAACCTAACAGGCCACCGAGGCTTGTAAATGGTGAGAATTTTAAGGACTGGAAAAGATGTTTGAGGGCTTTCTTCTTCTACACAGATCACAATCAGTGGGAATCAATTGTAAATGGACCTCACAAACCGACAACTACTATTGGTGTTGTCACCTCACTAAACAATGACCCAAGTACTTATACTGAGACTGACATTAAGTTACTTGATCAGGACAAGAAAGCTCTTAGAGCTTTGATTCTGTGTCTGCATCAGGATATTTATAACAGGTTTGCTAAACACACTACCGCTAAGGCATTGTATGATGCATTATGCGAATTTTATGATGGCAATGAAGATCTGAAGAAAGACAAGAAAGCTCAAGCTTAGAAGGAGTTTAACTCATTCGTGGGATATAAGCATGGGACACTTACTGATATAACAAACCGCTTTCTGTCCGTTTCGAGCAACCGGAAGAAGTATGACAAACAACTTGGCAATCATGAGCAAGTGAGTAAACTGTTAGACTCTCTTCCTGCTCAGTGGAGTCTGCAAATCAAATTGCTCAAGCAAGAAAGGAACTTTGCTGATTATAAGTTGATGGATATTATCAACAAGTTAAAATCATTTGATCTTGATGTGAAAAGAAGAGAGTATAATCAGACCATGATGTCTCCCAATTTCCCTCCTCAAAATGCTGCATTAATTTCATCCGCTGTAAACTCTTATTATTATGGTGCAGCTTGTGGGAGTTCATCTGGTAATGGTGGTTTGGCTAAATCTGGGTATGGTAACAATGTCAACTCTAGTAGTGGTTCCAAGGATGTTGGGTCAAATTGAAATGCCTTAGTTTCTACTCAAATTCCACATGATACTATAGCACTGTTTGGGTTATTTGTGCACAGTTATGAGGCTTTGATTGCTGGAGAATTGAAGGGACGTGGTATGACAGTGGAAGACATGTATCAGGTTGATTCTGATGATCTTGAAGAAACCGACATTCAGTGGCAAATGGCCATGCTTACTCTTCGTGCTAGGAGGTTTATGGAGAGAACCGGCAGGAGAAATTTTGGAAACCAGAGTCAGAACAACGCTTTATGATATGATAAATCTAAGCTCAGGTGTTTCAACCGTAAGTAGCTTGGTCATTTCAAAAGAAAGTGTCCTTCTCCCATTATCACCGAACTTGTTAATTCTGGAAACTCCAGAACCATTCCAGTCATGGACAAAGTTGAAGAAGCTAAGCCCAAGAAAGAAACTGCTCTGTTGACCAACTTTGATTGGAGTGCAGAAATTGAGGAATCAAAGGAGGAAATCAACCATGCCTTGATCGCTGAGATAGTGGAGGAACATGCTCTTGATTCTGGGTACATTGAATGTTTTGATCCTTTTAAGGAGTTTTATGGTGAAGCTGATATTGATGTTGATGGCAATGGTGAATCTATTGGGTCTGAGGTAATTCAAGATCAAAAAGTTAAGGAATGTACTGGTGTGGTTCAGAAAGCTGTGGTTCAAGAAGATATGGTTCAAACTGGTTTGGTGTGTGAAGCTGTTAAGGAAGAGGTTAAACTAGTTTATGAATCTGCTGCAAAGGAAGATGGTGGAAAAGAGGAGCTGAACATGGAATCAATGATTGAAGAAGCCAAGAAAGTAGCTGTGGAGGATTACAAAAGAACACTCCTCATTGCCAATGTGATCGTGCTCTCGCGGCAGAAAAACTAGTAATGGATCTTCCTTATGAAATTGTTGAAGACATGTGTTCCTTCGCATGCAAAATCCGTTTAGTCGGTATATATAAAGCTAACCGGTTACTTATAATGAATGAAAATGAATTAAAGAAAACCAACAAAGAGCTTAAACAAAATGAGTCAAAGTATTTTTTCAAATTAAGAGAAGCTTTGAAAGAAAATGAACACTTAAAAAGGACACTTTTAGAAAAGAACTGTGAAGTTAACTATTTAACTGAACAAGTCACACTTGCCGAATTTGAAGTTAGAAAACTTAAAAATAAATTAGAACAGTGGTCTCTTTCGAGCATGAAAAGGGAGGAATTATGCAAAAAACAAAGGGGGGCAAGGATCAAGACCGGTTTGGGTATAAAAAATGATGCATCAGTATATCCTCCACCTAGTACTTTCTGTTATTCTCCTATGCCCACTCCTCATCCTTCAAATGAGTTGATACAAGAGATTATACGAAATGATACTAACAGCTCTATTACAGGTTTAGAAGAAGATAATTTTAAGGAGTTGCGAGAAGGGTATGATTATGGTGGCAGTAGTGGTCTTGGCAGCTCTAGTAGTCATAATTTTAATTCCAATAAGTTTTTTGTAGACATTAGCTTAAGTAATCATTTCGTGTCTAGTGGAACTATTTTGGATTCAAACTATGGGGCATGTAATAGTAACTTAGAATGTTCTATTTCAAAAACTTGTGATAACTTGAATGTTTTACATTCCACGTTTGATGCTAATGTGTGTATGAATGATGAAGCTCAACTTTCAGGTCATGTCTCTGAAAGTCAAACAAAAACAAACTGCTTTAACAAATTCTTCTCTCATCCAATTCCATCTTTTACACCGATAAGGATTTCCAAACCAAAAGATAAAGAAATGTCTTCTTCCACTGAGAATAACAAGGATAAAATTGAACAAAAATCAGTTAAAGTGGAAGTCATTACAGGGAAGTCAAAAGAGCCATATGACTCGTACAGTGATTCAGATTCGAAATTGTCTGAATGTGATGAAGAAATATCTATTGATATAATTCCTTCATCAAATTGTTCCAAAACAAGGTTGAGATCTCATTGTTTTACATGTGGAAAGGATCACCACTTAATAAAGCAATGTCCTGAATCAGGTGGTAGTAGTATACAGACTAAACTTTTTTGGAACTAGATTGACAGATTTTGTGAATGGTTTCTTTTGCAGAAGATCTGTTACTCCAGGACCTAAGTACACTAAGACTTGGGTCCCAATTTCCAAAGTCTAACTTATTTTTTTTTCAATTGTCAGGAACATTCAGAGGCCGCTGTAAATAGTTATTGGCATGTAGATAGTGGATGTTCCAGACATATGACTGGGTTGAAGGACCTGCTGACAAATTTTAGAATAATTGATGGTGCCTATGTTGCTTTTGCTGGAGACAAGAAGGATGGAAAAATGATTGGCCAAGGATATGTCTCGAATGGATCCCTTACTTTCCAGAAAGTCAACTATGTTCCAGAATTGACGTTCAATCTTCTCAGTGTATCATAAATCTGTGATAAAAATATTCCCGTGATGTTCCTTGGCAACGAATGTCTATTCTTGAAACCAGAGTTCTCTATTCCTAAAGAGATGGTGATCATGCGAGCTCCAAGGAGAAATGATACCTATTTGTTAAATATGGGATCAAAAGAATCATCTTCCACCGTGACATGTCTTTTATCAAAAGCTTCTTCTCATGAATCTTTTCAGTGGCATAGAAGATTAGGGCATATCAATTTTAAATTGATAAATTAGTTAGTTAAGAACAATTTGGTCAGGGGATTACCACTGAAAGATTATTTTGTGGTAGAAAAATGTATGGCCTGTGCAAAAGGAAAACAACACAAAAGCCACATAAACTTAAACTTCAAAACTCGATTTCACATCCCCTCTAATTGTTACATACTGACTTATTTGGCCCTATCAGTGTTAAATCAATTGCTAAGAAATCTTATTGTCTTGTTGTGATGGATGATTACTCAAGGTACTCTTGGGTGAGATTTCTAACTAACAAAAGTGAGACTGCTGAGGAGTTGATGAAGCTGATTCCGCTGATTGAGGCTATTGGGAAAAGGAAGATTCAAGCCATCAGGAGCGACAATGGAACAGAATTCAGAAACCACATCTTCAATTCATTCTGTGAGCAAAGGGGTATTCTCAGACAGTTCAGTGCTGCCAGAACACATTAACAAAATGGTGTTGCTAAACGTAAGAACAGAATACTAATTGAAGCAGCTAGGACGATGTTGATCGAGTCAAAGCTTCCGATTATCTTTTGGGTCGAAGCAGTTAATTGTGCAGCTTACGTTCTGAACCGGGTATTGATCGTCAAGATCAAGATGAAGACATCATATCAGTTGTTCCGAGGAATTAAACCTCTCATTGATTTTCTACGCCCTTTTGGTTGCTCTTGTGCTCTGTTGAATACTCAAGACCAGAATACGAAGTTTGGTGCTGTCTCTGTAACATCCAAAAATTTCAATATTCATTTATTTATTTAGGAATAGTGTTCAGTCGCACGCCATACGTGCGAATGAGGGCCAATCGCACGAATGACGGGCGTATGGGCTCAGTCGCATGATTCAGTCGTGCGAATGAGTCCAGTCATGCGACTAAGTATGGCGGCTAAAATAGGCATGTGGGAATAAGTAAGGCGGTTAAGGATGTACAAAAGCAGATTTTATCAGCAGTATCCCCATCCCCTTGTTCCTCTCGAACCCAAACACCCCTGTTCGTGCCAAATCGACTAAGCTAACTCCGTTTTGGTAAGTTTCGCTTGGTACAGATTGATTCTTGAATATGTTAAGCTGTGTATATGGTTGGAATTGATCCAAAAACATGTTTTTGTTTGGGCTTTTATTCAATCTTTTTGGTAAGCTGAAAACCGAGGATTCGGATCCTAGTTTTTGTGAAGTTTGATGAAATAAAGACCCAACATGGTTGTAAATGAAGTGTATATGTTTTGTTTTTGAGTATGGCATAATCCGAATGGTTAAAACTCGAGTTTTTGGATCAAATACGTCAAGAACACAGCTGCTGATCCGTGTCAGGCGAATGAGCCCAGTCGCATGACCCATTCGTGCGAATGAGCCAATCGCGTTGTTCAATCGCGCGACTGAAGATCAGTCGCATGAACCAATCGCACGAATGGAGGTCATTCGCACAAACCCTGTTATAGCTCATTCGCACCTCTGTCGTATGGTCTATTCGTACGACTAAGCTCAGTCACATGTTCAGTCATACAAATGAGTCCAGTCGTATAGTCTCAGTCGCATGAAGTGATCAGCTAGGAGTGATTTGACTAAGTAGGGTTATTGTTTTAGATTTTCATTGAGGAGGAGAGTTTTAGCTACCCTAGTGTATTTGAATTGGTAAACACTTGCTGAAAACATTAAGCTGAGTTCTAATTGCCCTTTTTATGTGTTAATGCTGTTTGACAATGTTGTTTGACAAAATCGGGCACTGGCATGCATATAAATAACTAAAGATGTGAATAAGAGTTTGAAAGAGATAAATTGTGGTGAATAGCGAGGTGGAGTTTTGACCCACCAATTATAGACGGAGTTTTGACCCGTCAACGCCAACTATAGACAGAGTTTTGACCCGTCCGCGCGAGGTGGAGTTTTGACCCACCAATTATAGACGGAGTTTTGACCCGTCAGCGCGAGGTGGAGTTTTGACCCACCAAATTAAATTGATAAAAAGTGGTCCATAATTACCTTGTTGTTATTCGATATGCATATCAATACTGGGACAAATAAATGGACCAATGGATGTTTGTGAATTATTTGGTGTTGTAACAGTTGATAAATTGTTATTGTTGAAATGTGGTGTATGTTAGAACTCACCAGTTTATCTGATTTAGTGTTTATTTTCTTATGCATGCCAGGTAATAATAGAGGTGTTCGTGAAGGTGCCCCACCGAGTTAAATTCCTTTCCCGGGGTATGATACTGGCTATAATGTTGGGTTTTGGGAGAGATATAGATGGAGTTTGATAAAGTTTTGAGATGTCGGTTAAAGTGTTGTAGTAAATTTTGATAATGTAAATAGTTTTAATGTATAAAATTCCGCTGTGTTTATAATCTCTGAATTGTTATAATAACCCAACTCGTAGCACCCTCCTTATTATATTATTATGGAAATTAAGGGTGTTACAAGTTGGTATCAGAGCCTTAGTTAAAGAGATTTGAACATTTGATTGTTTCAAACTTTAACTGAAAATGTGGGAAGTGCCAGTATCTACAACCGGAAGTGGGATGAAATATTGTGTAGATGAGTATTAAATTGCTAGTGATAGTACTGTTAATTGTTAAATGAAAGTGGTTGCCTAAATTGAAGTTAGTATTATGTGTATACATAATTCTGTGGTTTAGATAGAGTTAGAAATAAACTGTGAAAGGGTAATGAGAAGAGATAGGATGGTGTGAATAAGTAAATAATTGATAACACCTGGCCAATGTTATGAGCAATTTACATTATATGCAACATCCTGATATCGCTCATTATTTGATTATGGTTTATTTCTATTCGTAGATGGCGGAAACTGGTAATACAAACCCTAGACCTGAAGCTAGGATCTCAGGTGATGAACTTAAGGCGGCTATAGGTGATGAAGTCGCCCAAGTGTTGCATACTACCTTACCTGAAATGTTGAGTGACCTTAGGAAAGGTGGTGAATCATCTTCCCAACCAACTCCTCCACTTGTTGTTATTGAGCCTGTAGTGGAAAAACCAGTGTCATATAAGCATTTTTAAAGAATGTGACCCACCTAAGTTTGAAGGTCAAAAAGATGTAGTAGTAACTTATAAGTGGCTACGAGAGATGGAAGTGGCGTTTAAACTTAGTAGATGTAAGGAAGACCAGAAGGTGGGCTTTGCTGTGCATTCATTCCAAGCAGAAGCTTTGTATTGATGGGATACAGTGGAAGAAGCCATGGGCAAGACTGTTGTGAGTCAGATGACGTGGGAAACTTTTAAATCACTGGTGATTGAAAAGTTCTGCCCAAAAGGCGAGATGGACAGGATTGAGATTAAGTTTTTACAGTTTCAAGCAGGCAGTTTAAGTCACAAAGAGTATACTTCTAGATTTGAAGAAATGGCTCATTTGGTACCTCATTTGGTAACTCCTAAGGCGAAGAGGATTACTAGGTATATCCAGGGATTACCCCCTAAAGTGAGAATGCTGGTAAAATCCAATTCTCCTTCTACTTACCAAGCCACGGTAAATTTGGCTGCAGACATGTATGAGGAAGTCACTGAGTCTGAGAAACCTGTGGTGAAAGAGGAAGTGATTAGCCGTCGGGAAACTTCATTGAGCTCTTGGCCCATGTATGGACAAAGTGGCCCGCAGAAGAGAAAGTTTAATGCTAGGGGCTTTGTGGGCCCCCCCTACTCGATGTAATAGATGTGGGAAGTTTCATAGAGGAGAATGTAGGTTGAATCACCTGGCATGTCATAAATGCGGGAAGCCTGGGCATTTCGTTTCTAGGTGTCCAGAAATTCGATGTCATGAATTCGGTGAATGGGACACATGAAATCCGAATGTCCAAAGTTTAGACCTGGACCAGTCCCTATTCGTGCCGTGGGAGGACCAAGTAAAATTAGTGCGAGTGGTAGTAGCGGTACCGCAGGGAGAGCATTTACAATGACTACGGAGGAGGCTAAGGCATTACCAGATGTTATGTCAGGTACGTTTCTTGTTAACGATATACCTGCTAGAATTTTATTTTATTCGGGGGCTAATAGAAGTTTTATATCAATAAAATTCCATGCCTTAATAAAAGTTAGCCCACTAAAGCTAGATGTTGCTTTTTCAGTAGAAACTGCCTCTAATGAATTTATAGTTGTTAGTGAGGTGATAGATGATTGTTTTATCGAACTAGAAGGTGTAAAATTTCCTGCTAGATTACATATGATGAAGTTAGGAGGTTTTGATGTAGTATTGGGAATGCACTGGTTATCTATGTTTGAGGCTCAGATAATATGCAAAAGCAAGATGATTGTGTTGCGAGCGCCCGAAGGTAATTCGGTAACAGTTTTTGGCGATGATCATGATAGTGTGGTGAAAGTTATATCTATGATTAAGGCTGAGAAATTATTGAGAAGGGGTTGCGAATCATTCTTGGCATATGTAGTTGATGCTGCTAAGAAGACGATGAAATTAGAAGATGTTCCAGTGGTTTGTGAATTCTCTGACGTATTTCCTGAGGATCTACCAGGTATACCTACTGATAGAGAAATTGAGTTTAGAATTGACTTAATATCTTAAGCAAAACCTGTCGCTAAAACCCCTTATAGACTGGCACCAGCTGAACTAAAGGAACTTCTGAAGCAATTGCAGGAATTATTAGACAAGGGTTTTAGCCGACCAAGCTCTTCGTCGTGGGGTGCTCCTGTTTTGTTTGTAAAGAAGAAAGATGGCAGTTTGAGGATGTGCATAGATTATAGAGAGCTAAACAAACTAACTATCAAAAATAAATATCCGTTACCCCGTATAGATGATTTGTTTGATCAACTTCAAGGTACTAATTGGTTCTCAAAGATAGATCTTAGATCCGGATACCATCAGTTAAAGGTGAAAGAAGATGACAAATCAATGACAGCTTTTCATACACGATATGGGCATTATGAATTTTTGGTGATGTCATTCGGATTAAAGAATGCTCCTGCTGCATTCATGGATCTGATGAACAGGGTATGTAGACCGATGCTGGATAAATCGGTAATTATGTTTATGGATGATATTCTGATCTATTCTAAGAACGAAGGAGATCATGCTTTTCACATTCGAGAAGTATTAGAAACTTTAAGAAAGAATAAGTTGTATGAAAATTCTCGAAGTGTGAATTTTGGTTAAGGGAAGTACAATTTTTGGGCCATGTGGTGAATGCGGATGCAATATTGGTGGATCCTGCAAATATTGAAGCTGTGATGAATTGGGGAATTCCTAAAAGTCCTTCAGAAATTCGTAGTTTCTTAGGACTGGCAGGATATTATAGAAGATTCATTCAAGATTTTACCAAAATTGCTTCTCCGTTGACAAAATTAACCCGAAAGGACGTTAAGTACGAATGGAATAAAGAACAGGAAGTTGCTTTTCAGGAACTAAAGAACCGGTTAACTCAAGCTCCAGTATTGGCAATACCAGAAGGTACAGATGATTTAGTGATATATTCTAATGCATCATATCAGGGATTGGGATGTGTTTTGATGCAACGTGGAAGAGTTATTGCTTATGCTTCTAGACAGTTGAAAATCCATCAAGTTAATTACCCAACCCACGATTTAGAATTAGCGGCTGTGCTTTTTGCTCTTAAAATATTGCGACATTATTTATATGGAGTAAGATGTACCATCTTTACCGATCATAAGAGCCTGAAGTATTTCTTTGAGCAAAAAGATCTGAATATGAGGCAAAGGCGATGGTTGGAATTAATCAAAGATTATGATTGTGAAATTCTGTATCACCCCAGGAAAGCAAATGTGGTTGCTGATGCATTGAGCAGAAAGGAGAAATATGAACCGATTAAGGTTAAGGCATATAAACTTGTAATTACTCCTGACTTTATGCAACAGTTGAAAGAAGCCCAATTGGAAGCATTAAAAGAAGAAAATATTAAGAAAGAAAGAATTGTTGGTCAAGAAAGATATTTAGAAGAAAATAGTTATGGTGTTAAAATCAGGTTTGGTCAAATGTGGATTCCGTTGGCTTTACGTGATGTGGTACTTGATGAAGCTCATAAATCTAGGTATTCCATTCACCCAGGCATGACTAAGATATATCAAGATTTGAAGCGTGATTATTGGTGGCCAGGAATGAAATTTAACGTGATGCAGTATGTAAATAGATGTTTGACATGTGCCCAAGTGAAGGCTGAACATCAGAAGCCTTATGGATTATTGCAACCCATAGCTATTCCAGCCTGGAAGTGGGATGATCTAACCATGTATTTCATAACAAACCTACCTCGTACACCAAAAAGTTATGATACTATTTGGGTAGTGGTAGACCAGCTAACCAAAAGTGCCTTATTTCTACCTATACGAGAAACCTACTCGGTGGAAAAGCTAGCTGATATCTTTACTAAAGAGATAGTTAGATTGCATGGGGTTCCAAAAAGTATCACGTCTGATAGAGATGCTAGGTTTACCTCTAGGTATTGGAGAAAATTTCATGAGGCAATGGGGACTAAGCTTTACTTTAGTACCGCCTATCACCCTCAGACAGATGGTCAAAGTGAATGAACTATTCAGACATTAGAGGATATGCTACGGGCATGTAGTATTGATTTTGGAGGTAGCTGGGATAGTTATCTTCCTTTAGCTGAATTTGCATACAACAACAGTTATCAAGCTACCCTTCAGATGTCTCCGTTTGAAATGTTGTATGGAAGGAAGTGCAGAACTCCACTTTATTGGGGAGATATGGGGCAACGTGAATTTGGGAATAGTGAAATAGTTGAAGAAACAATGTCAAAATTTGAATTAGTTAAAAATCGTATTAGAGAGGCGAAAAGTAGGCAGAAATCATATGCAGATCGTAGAAGGAAACTATTAGAATTTAAAGTTGGGGATTTTGTTTTGTTGAAAGTTTCTCCATGGAAAGGCATTATTCGATTTAGAAAAAGGGGCAAACTGAAACCACGTTTTATTGGACCTTTCCGAATACTGGAGAAAGTAGGATATGTAGCATATAGATTGGACTTCCCAGAAGAACTAAGTGCTATTCATCCAACCTTTCACGTCTCTCAGTTACGGAAGTGTCTAGCTAATGAAACTCAATACATACCCTTAGATGATATTGAGGTTGATGAGAAGCTCAATTATGTTGAACAGCCCGTGGCCATTATAGATTGTAAGGAGAAGAAACTTAGAAATAAGAGCATTAGCTTAGTCTAGGTGCAGTGGGCACATCGCCAAGAATCTGAATCAACCTGGGAACCAGAAGAAGAGATGAGACGAAACTACCCCCATTTGTTTTAGCCAGGTTTCGAGGACGAAACCCTAAATATGGTGGGTAGACTTGTAACATCCAAAAAGTTCAATATTCATTTATTTATTTAGGAATAGTGTTCAGTCGCACGCCATACGTGCGAATGAGGCCCAATCGCACGAATGACGGGCGTATGGGCTCAGTCGCACGATTCAGTCGTGCGAATGAGTCCAGTCGTGTGACTGAGTATGGCGGCTAAAATAGGCATGTGGGAATAAGTAAGGCGGTTAAGGATGTACAAAAGCAGATTTTATCTGCAGTATCCCCATCCCCTTGTTCCTCTCGAACACAAACACCCCTGTTCGTGCCAAATCGACTAAGCTAACTCCGTTTTGGTAAGTTCCGCTTGGTACGGATCGATTCTTGAATATGTTAAGCTGTGTATGTGGTTGGAATTGATCCAAAAACATGTTTTGTTTGGGCTTTTATTCAATCTTTCTGTTAAGCTGAAAACCAAGGATTCAGATCCTAGTTTTTGTGAAGTTTGATGAAATAAAGACCCAAAATGGTTGTAAATGAAGTGTATATGTTTTGTTTTTGAGTATGGCATAATCCGAATGGTTAAAACTCGAGTTTTTGGATCAAATACATCAAGAACACAGCTGCTGATCCGTTTCAGGCGAATGAGCCTAGTCGCATGACCTATTCGTGCGAATGAGCCAATCGCGTTGTTCAATCACACGACTGAAGCTCAGTCGCATGAACCAATCGCACGAATGGAGGTCATTCGCACAAACCATATTATAGCTCATTCGCACCTCTGTCGTATGGTCCATTCGTACGACTAAGCTCAGTCGCATGTTCAGTCGTACAAATGAGTCCAGTCGTTTACTCTCAGTCGCATGAAGTGATCAGCTAGGAGTGATTTGACTAAGTAGGGTTATTGTTTTAGATTTGCATTAAGGATGAGAGTTTTAGCTACCCTAGTGTATTTGGATTGGTAAACACTTGCTGAAAACATTAAGGTGAGTTCTAATTGCCCTTTTTATGTGTTAATGTTGTTTGACAAAATCGGGCACTGGCATGCATATAAATAAATAAAGATGTGAATAAGAGTTTGAAAGAGGTAAATTGTGGTGAATGGCGAGGTGGATTTTTGACCCACCAATTATAGATTGAGTTTTGACTCGTCAACGCTAACTATAGATGGAGTTTTGACTTGTCCGCGTGAGGTGGAGTTTTGACCCACCAATTATAGATGGAGTTTTGACCCGTCAGCGCGAGGTGGAGTTTTGACCCACCAAATTAAATTGATAAAAAGAGGTCCATAATGACCTTGTGGGTATTCGATATGCATATCAATACTGGGACAAATAAATGGACCAATGTATGTTTGTGAATTATTCGGTGTTGTAACAGTTGATAAATTGTTATTGTTGAAATGTGGTGTATGTTAGAACTCACTAGTTTATCTGATTTAGTGTTTATTTTCTTATGCATGCCAGGTAATAATAGAGGTGTTCGTGAAGGTGCCCCACCGAGTTAAATTCCTGTCCCGGTGTATGATACTGGCTATAATGTTGGGTTTTGGGAGAGATATAGATGAAGTTTGATAAAGTTTTGAGATGTCGGCTAAAGTGTTGTAGTAAATTTTGATAATGTAAACAGTTTTAATGTATAAAATTCCGCTGTGTTTATAATCTCTGAATTGTTATAATAACCCAACTCGTAGCACCCTCCTTATTATATTATTATAGAAATTGAGGGTGTTACAGTCTCTGATGAGTGTTTCTTTATTGGGTACTCAGAAACACAAAAGGCATATCGTGTGTATAACAAACGGACGTGGATGTGCAAGAGTCCTACTATGTCGACTGGCAAGAATCTAACTCAACCAACATTGGAAGTGAGCCTGCATGGTTTTATGATTCTACCACTGTCTTCAAAACATTCAATTTGCCAATTCCCGGTGATGATGACGTTATTCCTCACTCACTTGTGAATCTTATTCCACCACAACCGCAACCGTCTGCCACATCATTACCACCTACTTCATTTGATATCCCATCTCCACCACCTCCACCACCTCCACCATGTCAACCATCTTCATCTAATCCTCCAATCTCATCTACCATTCCATCCACATCTTCATCCATTCCAAATCCCCCTATCGATCCAATCCCCACAAATTCATCTCTTCCTTCATAACCATCTACTTCCGCATCCATATCTCAACAAAACCCTTTATTGCTTAACACTAATTTTAAAACCTTGAAAGATCACCCTCATGACTACATCATTGGATCTATCACAGACGGAGTAAGGACTCGGAGTCAGAGTGGGTTGATAAATGAGTGCCTTTATGCAACTTTTCTATCCTAGATTGTTCCAAAGAATTACAAACAGGCACTTGAAGACCCAAGTTGGGTGGACTCTATGCAGTCTGAGTTGTAACAGTTCAGGAAGTTGAAAGTTTAGGAGTTAGTTGATCTTCCTCCAAACAAATGCCCCATTGGTACCAAGTGGGTATTCCAGAATAAGCCAGATGATTGTGGTGTTGTTGTCAGAAACAAAGCCAGATTGGTTGTTCAAAGATTTGCTCAGGAGGAGGGGATAGACTACACTGAAGTGTTTGCTCCAGTTGCTCAGATCAAAGCCATCAGAATTTTTCTTGCACATGCAGCTAACAAGAACTTTAAAGTTTTTCAAATGGATGTGAAGTGTGCATTTCTATATGGATACATTGATGAGGAGATCTATGTATGTCAGCCACCAGGTTTCGAGGATCCAGATTTTCCAGATAAAGTATACAAGCTAGACAAATCTTTGTATGGGTTGCATCAAGCTCCCGCATCTGGTATGAGACCTTGACACAATATCTTCTCAGCAAGGGTTTCTCTCGTGTGACTATAGATATGACACTATTCAAGAAGGAGGTTGATAGTGAGATGTGTTAGGTTTGTAGGAACACAAAAAACAAGTTTAACCTATTAAACTTTCTGAAAACGCAGCGGAATGACAACTTTATAAACTTATTTATAAGCTAAAAAACATGTTCTTATGGTGACATATATATGTTTAAAACAAACCCAAAATCAAAGGATCATAATATGTGAATAAGCAAGCTATGAACATATGTAAAACTACATAAAATCACAGCTACAATGAGCTGTGAAGAACTACCTTCCAGCAGCTTAAAATCGACAGAAAGGTGGATGTTTGATGCTCAAAATAGGCCAAGGCTCCAAGGTAAGGACCCCTCAAGCTTGTATACCCAAATCCCTTTCCAAAACACCTTCTTGTTAGGAAGAAAACTACACCAAATCACTCCAGAAAACCCCTCCAAAGCTGCTACCTGGCCGAAAGGATTGAGAGAGATAGAGAGGAGTTTTTATTTGGTCTATTGCATGTATTGAGATGGGAGATGGATTAGTGTAAGACTTAAAGTTATGTTGTATCCAAGAAACAAAAGGGAACCAATGGCCATCAAGGGGGGGGGGTCGAAATCCTTGATTAAAAGGTTTTTCACCTTAAACTTTGATACTAACATAATTTAAACTAGTCTTTTAATATGTTGTACAACTAACCTTTTAGTTGTATAACTTATACACTTGTTTTTATTATTTTTGATGTTATCTAACTAATTTAAATAACACTTCAAATAATATTATTGAACAAAATATCCTAATAATTTGTTCCATCTCATATGCAACTTATTTAGAAAACCCATTTTCTAAATTGGTTTAGATATTTAATTGTATGATCATATCATCAATTAAATATTAATTTGTGTTTGCTAAGTTTATTATTGGGTATAACCCGACTTGGATCATAACGTACTAACCGCATCAATATTCTACGTGTCTTGGGCATATAGAATCCTACAATCTCCCACTTGCCCAAGATTCATAGAAGATTGATGCAAGCAGTAAATACCGCCTAACAACGGTTTACTACCCTTAATACGCATGACTTATGGCCATTCAATAACATCATCCCTTTCAAGTACCCTACTTGAAATGATTTAGGTGAATCAATCATCTATCCTTTTGTTACAGATGTCATGTTAAATCTAAGAACACAGAATGAACATTTCTTGTTGATTTAACTTATCACGCCTTAGACATCTAACTCTTAATGAATAAGAGGAACAAATTCCATCTTGACTACATACGTTTCTCAAAAATACCTCGTGTCATACCTGAACATACCCTTATGTACTGTTCACTATTTCAGGACAGCGAAGAATTAGCTCAAGGTATAATACTTGGTGAATATAAAAACCCAATATGTATCTCAGGTCAGAGGATACCAAATGATATTCGCCTTTACTCAAATTTACTTATGATCAATCAATAGGATTCCATGTAGTAAAATCTGAGATGCGGGTTAGTCCAATATTTGTATCCCACAAATATCTACGAACCTTGGTAGTAACCCATTACTCTATATTCATCCTTATGAATATCAACCAATCTAAGTTCATAATAATCTTACCCTCACACTTGTTCCCACAAGTATGAACGACTACGAACATTTAGAGTAAACAATTTACTCATGGATTAAACATGCTAAATTGGAACATTAATTGAAACACTATAACCAAATAATTTTATTCAAATAATAAAGAGTTCCACCTATCCAAATACAAACTTTACAGATCAAATCCAATCACTAGAATATCAAAGTCCCATGGCACAAGCATGACCTTCATGCTTTGCCTTTTCAAGGAGCTTTGTGAGAGGATCCGCAATGTTTTGATCCGTGTGAACTTTGCGAATACATATCTTTCCCTTTTCAACTTCATCTCGTATGTAGTTGAATCACCGCTCAATGTACCTAGTCATTTGATGAGCACGGGGTTCCTTGATTTGAGCAATCACACCCTCGTTATCACAAAAGATCTCTAAGGGGTCCTGAGTGGAAGGGACAACCCCTAGATCGACAATGAATTTCTTCAACCATGCAGCTTCTTGAGCTGCCAATGAGGAGGCGATATATTCTGATTCTGTAGTTGATAGAGCCACCACATCCTGTTTGGAGCTCTTCTAAGAGACAGCTCCTCCATTCAGAATGAAAATATATCCCGATTGTGACCGTGAATCATCACGATCGGTTTGGAAACTCGCATCCGTGTAACCTTTTACAATGAGTTCCTCATCACCAGATCCATAGATTAGGAACATATCTTTCATCCTCCTTAGGTACTTGAGTATGTTCTTAACAGCCATCCAATGACGGCTTCCAGGATTTTGCTGGTATCGGCTTGTCATTCTTAAGGCGCATGAAACGTCCGGTCGAGTGCATATCATTGCATACATGATGGATCCAATAGCAGATGCGTATGGGATTGCCTTCATTTTATCTTGCTCATCCTTTAAGCTTGGACATTGAGTCGTACTCAATATCGTTCCTCTTTGAATAGGTACCGTACCTTTCTTAGAGTTTTCCATCTTGAACCTTTTCAAGATTTTATCAATGTATGCACTTTGATTTAAACCAATCAACCGCCTTGATCTATCCATATAGATCTTTATTCCTAGAATATAGGCGGCTTCACCAAGATCCTTGATGAAAAAAAACTTCTAAGTCAGGTTTTTACACCCTCCAAGGTTGGAATGTCATTTCCAAATAGTAGTATGTCATCAACATACAATACTAGGAAGGTGATGATGCTCCCACTAGCTTTCTTATAAACACAAGCTTTATCAGCGTTCTTGATGAATCTGAATTTAATTACTTCTTCATCAAAAAGGTGATTCCAACTTCTCGATGCTTGTTTCAACCCATAGATTGATTTCTTTAACTTGCATACTTTATTAGGATGTTTTGGATCGACAAAACCTTCAGGCTGAACCATATAGACATCTTCCTCAAGATATCCATTTAGGAAAGCGGTTTTGACATCCATTTGCCAAATCTCATAATCATAATGAGCAGCTATGGCAAACAATATCCTTGTAGACTTTAGCATCGCAACAGGTGAGAAAGTTTCATGATAATCAACCCCTTGAGTTTGAGTGAAATCTTTTGCTACAAGTCTAGCCTTATAAGTATCCAAGTTTCCATGCATATCGGTTTTCTTCTTGAAAAAACCAAACTACCTTGGAATTAAGAGGGGTATAACAAGTTCCCAAACTTGATTGTCATACATGGATTGCATCTCAACGTTCATGGCTTCAAGCCATTTGTCACAATCCGAATTGGACACCGCATTATGGTATGTGGTTGGTTCATCTGAATCTACCACATAGCATCCATCCATGAAAAATCCGTATCTTTCAGGTGGATAACTAGTTCTACCACTTCTGCGAACGTTTTGTGTGTATTGATCAACAGCTTGATCATCCTCAACATCCTCATCTTGAGTGCTAGTTTCAACCAAACGTGCATCGGGTTGTGGTTCTTGATCCTCCTCAAGATCCACTGTTCTACTGCTAGTTCCTTCCATAAGGAACTTTGCTTCAAAGAACTCACCCTTTCTTGCAACAAGCACTTTTTGTTCCAGTGGATCATAGAAATAATATCCCATAGAATCTCTAGGATATCCAACAAAGATACACTTGGGGGATCGGACTTCCAATTTGTTTGGGGTGGGAGTCTTAACATAAGCCTCACAACCCCAGACCCTAAAGTATGATAGGGATGGAACTCTTCCATGCCATATCTCAAAAGGTGTCCTTTCCACATTTTTGGTTGGGGCCATATTTAGAATACGGGCTGCGGAGAGCAAAACGAAACCACAAAATGATAGAGGCAATGAGCTTCTAGCCATCATAGATCGCACCATATCCAATAGGGTTGGATTCCTCCTCTCAGACACACCATTATGTTATGGTGTTCCAGGTGGAGTGAGTTGTGAGACAATCCCACAACTCCTAAGATGATCTTGAAAAGCATCACTTAGGTACTCACCTCCTCTATCGGTACGGAGAACTTTAATCGACTTGTTGAGTTGATTTTCTACTTCATTCTTGAAGATTTTGAACGTTTCAAAAGCTTCATCTTTGTGCCTTAATAAGTACACATACCCATAGCGACTATAATCATCGGTAAAGGTAATGAAGTATCTTTCACCATTCCTAGGCATTGGCTTAAAAGGACCACATACATCCGAATGTATGATTCCACTATAATCATCGGTAAAGGTAATGAAGTATGTTTCACCATTCCTAGGCATTGGCTTAAAAGGACCACATACACCTGAATGTATGATTCCTAATAAATCTTTTGCCCTTTCGTTAGTTCCACTAAAGGGTGCCTTGGTCATTTTTCCTTGTAAACAAGATTCGCATACATCAAATAAATCAGATTCATTTGTTCTTAAAAGACCATTCTTTTGTAGTGTTTGTATACGTTTCTTGTTTATATGACCAAGACGACAATGCCAAAGATAGGTATCACTCAAATCCAACTTGAGTTTCTTGGTGTTAGTTTGGTACAATGAACTATTTAAAGTATTTTCATGACCCAATTCATAAATACCATTAATGGGAATAGCTTTAAAATAGATCATATCTTTTAAAGAAACATGAATATCATTTTCAACAAAAGATAATACATAATCATAATGTCTTAACTGGGATACAGAAATAATGTTCCCAGTCAAACTAGGAGCATACAAAACATTCTTCAAAATAACATCCAAGCCACTTGGAAGTTTTAGGATGTAGTCCCCACGAGCTTCAACTAAGACTTTAGTCCCATTGCCCATGAAGAGGCTAACATCCCCTTGATTGAAGTCCCTAATTCTTGTGAACCCCTTCAACAAATTGCAAATATATATTCAACATCCGGTATCCAATACCCATGTGTTAGAAGATGTAACATTAAGATCAATATGAATCATGTATATTGTACCTCAGGTCTGCCCGACATCCCTCTTTGCTTTCAACTCTTGGAGATGGACAGGACAATTCCTTGCCCAATGTCCAATCTCCCCACACTTGAAGCATGGGTCATTAGTAGCAACCTTTTGCTTCTTCTCTTGTGGTTTGGGTGGCACCCTTGCCACCCCCTTCCATTTTCCCCAAACGGGTCCCTTACCCTTGGAAACTTTTGCCTTGGGTGCGGGATGAGGCCTTTTATTGTTCCCACCTTCATTGATGGTGAGAACGGGTAAAACTCTTTACCCATGGACGCCTCAGCCGTCTTGACCATTGAGTGAAGCTCACCAATGCTTTTGTCCCAAGCATTCATGTTGTAGTTCAACACGAATGTCTCGAACTTCTTGGTAAGGCCATTAAGGATCAAATCCGTGGCCAATTCCTTCGAGATAGGACAATTAAGCCTTTCGAGGCAGTCAATGTGGCTTTTCATCTTAAGTATATAAGATGAAACCGATTAGTTATCGTCCATACGACATGCATGGAATGCTCGAACCGTTTTGAAGCGCTCAACCCTTGCTTGCTGTTGGAACGTTTCCTTCAGCTGGGTTATCATGTCATAAGCTCCATGATGTTCATACTCCTTTTGGAGATCTGAAGTCATTCTTGCTAGCATGAGACAAGACACTTGGACAGAGTCCATAGTGTACTTTATCCAATCGTTATAGGCCTCCTCATCATCCTCAGTAGGTTAATCAGGGATAGGGTCGTCTAAAACATATGATCGTCTCTCTTTCTTGAGAATGATTCTCAAGTTTCGATACCAATCAATAAAATTGTTATGATTTAGAAGTTCCTTTTGGAGTATCGCTCATAAAGATTGGGTGGACGTTGATGAGTTATCATGATTATCATTATTGGTGGCCATCTACAAAATTTAACAAAGATCTATTTTAGTATTTTCGATATTGCTATTTTTAATAATTAATAACTTTTAAGGTTATTTTCATATTAAAATCTAGAACCCAACATTACATTTAAATTATGGTTAGGTGACCTTTATCCCACGATTTAAATTAATTAGGTGGTCAACGATTGACGGTTGTAACGATTTGCAACTTCTAGAGGTATGGGATCAACTTTAAACATCATATGTAAAGTCGGCATATTAATCCCATCAACACCATTTGGAAACCATATTGTAGGTGATCCATTTAAAATGGTTTGCAAATCAAGACATCCTACTTACACACACGTGTGAGTTTGCCAAAATGAGTGGTTAGGTGACCTTTATCCCACGAATATGGCATTCTCACCTTAAGTCATAAGTTCCATCAAAATGGTTAGGTGACCTTTATCCCATTAATAGTTCCTGAGTGACTTAAGTGTTGTGTAAAAGGACGGTGTTGATCTTGTTTTAGAATATTTAGAGGTTTCATGATTCTAGTTTAGAAAACACTATGTACTTGTATTTGCATGCTTTCAAATACAAGATACCTTATGGTCCTTTGATTAAAACCTATTTTAATATTTAAAATCATTAAATCATTTTAATAACCTTTTATTAACTTTTAATGATTAAGAACCATCATTTTTTATCTTGTTAAGTTTGTTAATTAGTTTGTAATGTATGTCAAAATATCAACCATACAATCAAATAACAAACATTCAAACAAGCATAAACATAAACAACCATATGTGCATAACCATAGCCATTATGTTGACAACACTTGTTTTCCATCACAAGTGTTGTCATTTAGTCTTTTCTAAGGTCATAACAAAAATACATAGAAAGCTTCCAAAAGCCTCCCACTTGAAACCGCATCCAAAATGCTCCATGTTTCTCTTGTGTCTTTCCTTTGTGCTTCCAAGGCATATGTCTTCATATTACAAGATATAAAGTCCTAATACATGATATCTAGTAAAATAAAAAATACACTTAATCTATTTATTACAACCCAATAATAAATAAATTACATCTTTTATACAAAGCACAAATAAATTAATATACAACCCCATTGAATAAACCAAAACAACCATTGCATACATCCAAAAAACACAAGGCCAAATGCTAGGTTATGCACCAACATGAACATTCATCATATCATCCAAATATATTAAAGAAACCCCACTAAAACCACGAAATTTCAGCCAACATAAACTGAAATTTCGGGTTTTAAACATTGTCCAAACAATATACATATCATCATACATATCTTTCAAGGTTTAATCACAAGCATGTGTGATATGACCTTGAAAGTTTGGGGATTCAACATACAAGAACATAGCATCCCCTAAAGGGGTTTTAAAGTACATAAAACAAATTTTTAAAAGACCATACAAGCTAGCTATCCACATAACCGGCTCTAGATGCCATTGTTGGGTTTGTAAGAACACAAAAAACAAGTTTAACCCATTAAACTTTCTGAAAATGCAGCGGAATGACAACTTTATAAACTTATTTATAAGCTGAAAAACATGTTCTTACGGTGACATATATATGTTTAAAACAAACCCAAAATTAAAGGATCATAATATGTGAATAAGCAAGCTATGAACATATGTAAAACTACATAAAATCACAGCTACAATGAGCTGTAAAGAACTACCTTCCAGCAGCTTAAAATCGACAGAAAGGTGGATGTTTGTTGCTCAAAATCGGCCAAGGCTCCAAGGTAAGGACCCCTCAAACTTGTATACCCAAAGCCCTTTGCAAAACACCTTCTTGTTAGGAAGAAAACTACCCCAAATCACTCCAAAAAACCCCTCCAAAGCTGCTGCCTGGCCGAAAGGATTGAGAGAGAGAGAGGGGAGCTTTTTTTGGTTTATTGCATGTATTGAGATGGGAGATGGATGAGCGTAAGACTTAAAGTTATGTTGTATCCAAGAAACAAAAGGGAACCAATGGCCATCAAGGGGGGCGGCCGAAATCCTTGACTAAAAGGTTTTTCCCCTTAAACTTTGATACTAACATAATTTAAACTAGTCTTTTAATATGTTGTACAACTAACCTTTTAGTTGCATAACTTATACACTTGTTTTTATTATTTTTGATGTTATCTAACTAATTTAAGTAACACTTCAAATAATATTATTGAACAAAATATCCTAATAATTTGTTCCATCTCATATGCAACTTATTTAGAAAACCCATTTTCTAAATTGGTGTAGATATTAATTGCATGATCATATCATCAATTAAATATTAATTTGTGTTTGCTAAGCTTGTTATTGGGTATAACCCGACTTGGATCATAACGTACTAACCGCATCAATATTCTATGTCTTGGGCATATAGAATCCTACAAGATGCTGATTATTCAAGTGTATGTAGATGATATTATCTTTGGATCAACAAATGAAAAACTGTGTAAAGAATTTGAAGAAGTAATGAAGGATCCCTTTAAATGAGCATGATGGGGGAGATGTGCTTCTTCTTAGGGATGCAGGTGGAACAGAAACCTGAAGGTATTCTTATTCACCAAGAGAAGCACATCAAGGAAATCATCACAAAGTTCAACATGGATGATTCAAAGCTAGAACTTACTCCCTTCACTGCTCAGACATGCTTATCTCCTGATGATAATGGGAAGTCCGTGGATGCTCATCGATATCGCTAGATGATCGGATCTCTCATGTATCTGACTGCAAGCGGTCCAGATATCACATTTGCCGTGTGCTACTGTGCTCGTTATCAAGCCAATCCCAAAGAATCACATGAGCTAGCTGTTAAACGCATTTTTCGTTACCTTAAGGGTTCCTCTCGTTTGGGGATTTGGTACCCAAAAGGTGGGAACTTTGATTTACATGCTTTTTCTGATAGTGATCATGGTGGTTGCAGGATTAACAGAAAGTCGGTCACCGGTGGATGTCATATCTGGGTGACTGTCTTGTTTCCTGACAAAGCAAAAAGCAAACAATAGTGTCCTTCTCCACGGGAGAAGCTGAATATATCGCTGCATCAAGCTGCTGTTGCCAAGTGCTCTGGATTCAACACCAGATGATGGATTATGGCATCAATTTCCTCCACACACCGATCTTCTGTGACAATGAAGCCGCTATTGGAATTGCCAAGAATCCAATTCATCATACTCGAACCAGCACATCGAAACAAGAATTCATGCCATCCGTGATGCTCAGGAAAAGGGGTTTATTGATATTATTCCTATTGAAACAAGGAAGCAGAAAAGCAGATCTTTTCACTAAAATATTTGATAAACCACGTTTTTATGAACTGATCTCTATGCTAGGATTAATATCCTTCTGAAAACCTTTTCTGAGCAAAACAACTGTTTAAGATGTAACTATGTACATATTTTCTTTCCGGTCTTGTTTGTTGTCTGCTTAGAGAATTCTTATGTCCCATATATGTTTACTCTTCCTTCTTCTTTTTGTTTTACTTTAGTTGTTAAGAAATCATGAAAAACATAAATTTTCTATTAAGTGAGTTGTCAAATGAAAATTTTGGGGGAGATGGTAATTATTGATAATAATAAGTTTTATATTTTTATTCTCTCAGGAATTCAAGAAAATAAAGTAAGAAAGAGGGGAACATCTTATGTTGGGATATGCATGGTAGACTCATCCCAAAAACGAAGTAAACAAGTGATCATGCAGCCAAATTAAAGATCATAACTCAGTAATAAGGATTATCCTTATGATAATTTGGTCTGCACAAGTTACAAGTCTTGTCTAAAACTTGGTTGAGAGTTGCTAATTGATGTCTTGCTCTTGAACTAAGTTTACTTTTGGGATTACGTTATCGATGTGAAGATTATGGTGTTTCCCACTAGGATGGTGACTCGGTGATAATGCCCTCTAAGTCAAACATTAAATAATCTCAATAGCCCATTATTGTATATACATTCATACTTTAGATAGGAAAAGATGTGTGTTTATCTCCTCTGCTATGCAAAAGCATTGACCTGGACTGATGATCTTCTCTACTATGCAGTGGCATTGACCTGAAGCTCTCATCAACACGCCTAGATGATCTTCTCTGCTATGCTAAAGCATTGACCTGAAGCTCTCATCAATTAGTTGTAGGTGGAGTCTGCGTCTCATGTATATACCTTGCATATATGTGTGTCTGCATCTGTACATTATAGCGTCCCATATGTATATTATGCTAGTCATTGTGGTTGCATTTAAGTAGATTTAGTATAGTGATCAGGCAAAATCAATGATTATGCTCAATAAACCTTGATGACGAGGCTAGTTCTTTATCAAATATCAGAGGGGACCAAGTTGCTAAGCTTCTAAGACAATTCAGAACATGATAAACAGTTGCAGATCACGAGTTGAAAAGAACAGGGAATGGTTTTAAGCGGACAAACATATCAGCAATCTCGCTAAGCCATGACCCTCTGAGAAACTTCGAGAAAAAGATGATATTATATCCTTTTACCATTTATGTATTTTTTTTAAATTTTATTTTTATTTTATTTTTATTTTTATTTTTATTTTTATTTTTATTTTGTTTTTGTTTTTTTTTAATGCAAAAGTAATTTTAGTCTTATTTTATTTTCATGAGTTTTGATATCATGGGGCAATAAAGTATTCAAAAGGTAATTTTTTATTTTATTTTATTTTATTTTAATTTATTTTATTCTTATTTATTATTAGTATTATTTTATTTTTATTTTTAATTTCTTCATTTTTAATCTTATTTTAAATTTTGTCTTTGAGTCGGGCGAAATTAAGATTCGCCTTAGCGAACCTGTAATTTCGCCGGTAAACTCGACCAGTTGCATGTCAAGCGAACATGTTGAGTTTACCGGGCGAATCTATAGATTCGCTACAGTGAATCTATGTCTTATAAAAGGCACAGTGAATGGGTAATTCTTCACAGTAACACCAAACTCAGACCTCTTGTTCATAGTGCGAAATTTCAGATTATCTTTTTAGTTTTGATTTCAGTTGGTGTTGTGTGTTATAAAGGGTTAAGGTAGGTGTCGCGAACCATGCTTATGGCTTTAATCGGTGTATTTTACTTCGCATTGTGAGATTTAGCAGGTTCTCTTGGGTTAGGGTTCGGGAACCCTCGTCCAGCGAATTTGCTGATCTTCAGGCGAATCTGAACGAAAGTTCACTTGAAAACGAGTGAATTTGTAAATTCACCCAACAACTTCGCTTGTTCACTTGAACCGAGCGAAATTATAAATTCACCGTAGCGAACTTAATGTTTTCCAGCGAATTTGAACTAAAAGTCACTTAAGTCAAGCGAATCTATAAAATCACCCCTGTAAATTTGCTGATGTCAGGTGAAATTGAACGAAAGTTCACAAGAACCGAGCGAATCTATATATTCACTCCAGCGAAATTATGTTTTTCTGGCGAATCTATAGATTCTCCTCAGCGAATTTATAGATTCTCCTCAGCGAATTTATAGATTCACTTCAGCGAATTTATTTATTTATTTTCTTCTGTTTTGTTTTTACATACTCTCATATATTTATCATGTTGTATACTTACACTTTTCTAATTTGTTTTCAGCGATCATGGCTAACCTCAAGTTTGATGAAAAGAACAACACTGTAGCTCTTTTAGATGAAGATAGTCCTAAAGCTGCAGGGTTCAGAGATTTCATAAAGTGGCTGAGACAGTCTCCAATTCATTATGCTATCACTCACTCACCGTCTATCTACATCTTGCACATTCAAGATTTCTGGAGATCAGCCAAGCTGGATGTCAAAGCCAATCCAAACTGCATTCGAGCAAGAATAGGAGGGAATGATATTGCCATTACTGAAGAAATCATAGCCAGAGTGCTTCGTCTAGAAGGTGATCAGGGAGACGAAGTAGAGCTTTCTGAAAATCAAGTCATGGATAGATTCAGAAATATGGGGTATGAGGGACCATCCTTTGGTTCAAAGAAAGAGATAAAGAAGTCCATTCTATCTAAAGAGTGGAGATACAGAGCTCACATATTCATCATGTGCTTAGACGACAGGAAGGGAGGATCAGATGGTCTCAACTTGAGATGGGCCAAAGCAATGGTGATATTTTGAAGAGGCCAAAAAGCAAATATAGCCCGACTGATTTTTGAGTGCATGTGTGATAACATCATGGCAGTTAAGAAGGAGAAGTGGCTTATGTATCCTAGATTTGTTCAAATGTTAGTTGGTGATTTAATTCCAAACAAATCAAAGCATGGAGAAATAAAGAGACTTGCCCTGATGAGCTCCAGGATATTTGCAGACTGTGCTTCTGCAAGACATGACTTCAGTGGGAAGATCAACCACTTATAAGAAAACATGTATTCAGCTGAAAGATGGGCATATATAAAGAAAGTGATAGAAACAGAAGAAAGGAGATCTGTGGAGAACAGGGAAAAACAAAAGGAAACAGTTAAAAAGAGAAAAAGGTATGCCAAAGAGAAAGAGTATAACTTTGAGGAGGAGATTAAGGAAGCAATGCAAGAAATGAGAGTTGAAAAGGAGAGAGAACAAAGAAGAGAGTTGAAGAAAGTAGTCACGCTGAAGCATCAGAGAGGAGAACAAAACACAAGCATCAGGCATTCACAGAAAATCCTCCAAGAAAAGATGTCAGATCTGAACTTGACCAAGATGTGATTAGAAACGTCAGTGCTTCTGTGGCCAATGAGTTGAGCATGATGAAAACCAAACTGATAAACCAAGAGTTGAGGGAGAAAACGAAGGATGATATGATTGAAGGCTTGACAAAGATGGTGCTAGATCAACAAGAACTCATCAAGACACTATTCAAGGAGGTAAACTCTCTAAAGGAAGCGGCTGGCCTGCAAGATGTTAGATCTGAAGAAGAACTCAATGACCTCACCGATACCTCCAAATACGAATTTCTGAAGGTGGGGAGATTTTCTGTGGCAGGAGAGGGCCCAAGCTCAGTAGCTGGTACTAGTATTGCTACAGGATCAAGTCAAAGGAAGGACAAAAATGAAGAACCTGTTGATGCTGAAGGAACACAGGGTGAGGATGATGATGTGGAGGTTGTGGATGCAGATTTTATGGATTTGGGGCTTGACATTGAGAAGAATTTAACTGGTGAGGAGGTTGTGGGGAGAAACAACGAATGGAGAAAGAAAAAGAAACTAAGATGAAGTTAGTGGATGAACAGGTGGAAGTTGAGGAATAGCTGGTGGATTACAGCTCAGAACCTGAATTTTATGAGGTAGATGAACGTCCAGTGACCTATGTGGCTGAAACTGGGTCATCTGAAACTGGAACAGTGGAGTTAGATCAATCTGATTGGTTTGTTAAAGAAAAGGAGGCTGAAGAGATAACTCCACTATTCCAGAACATCAGAAACCCAACAAGAAAAGAGAGTGATAAGAAGATCTTCAGCTGGAAATACAACTCTGAGCTCAAGTTTTTTATGATCAAAAGAAGGGGAGGGGGAATCTCTTATGTCCATAAAAGAAAAGCTTTTAAAACCCTCCCAAGATGGGATTTGAGGAGATTGGCAGAGATTCCTTTACATGGAGCTGAACAGAGTGAACGAGTCAAGCTGCTGGAGATAGAAATTAAAAAGGGTTTGACTGATAACTTCAAAGCTTTTGGTTTCATGAAGATGGAAAGGAAAAGGTCAAAGAAAGACATTGATTGGGTGACTGGTTAAGGGAAGATTGTGCTTAAACTGAAACCAGCAAAGACTGTTGATCGCATTAGGATACCTGATCCTCTTCCCCTAAGACTGCAAGCATTTGAAAAATGGTTCTATGATAACAACACAGGGGAAGCAGTGATTAGAGTGAAAGGTGCCCCTGAAATCAGACTATTTGATCCAATGGAAGTATTTTCTTTCTGTGATGATGACTTGGTGATTCTGTGCGAGAATCATATAAAAGTTAGGGCTGGAGCTGAAACGTTGGAAGAAGCTAACCTCTTTATGAGAGTAGCTTACAAGGCTAGGGGATTCAGTACTGAAGTCCGGGAGCTGACAAGAAAAATCATTCAAGCGGATGAAACAAGGATGGATGTGGATGATTTAAGTAAACAGTTGGATCAATCAATTTCAAGAAGGTTTGAAAAGCCGGTGGTAGATGAAGCTAGTGGGTCTGGAGCTAATACTGAGGAGCAAACCGTGCAAGATCAGGAGGAGGTTATAGTTGTAGATTCACCTGAGGGAGAAGTCAATGAAGCAGGGTTTGTTGAGAACTTTATTGTTGATAGTGAATCAGAGGTAGGATCTGAAGATGTTAGTAATCCATTGGACGGGATTGAGTCAAGGGCAGGAGCTTTCATTGAGAATTTCGAGGCCGAAGTTTATGCTAAAGATGGAGCCGACTGAGAAGACCCCTCTAGGTGAGGTCCAACATAGGGGGAGTATTGATGATCTAGATAGGTTGGACTCACCTAGATTAGATTAGCTTATTTTGTCTTTTATGTAATAGGACAAATGTTAGATGATTTACATTTATGTAAGTAATGTTTAGTTTGTTTTAGTTTGATTTATCATTGTTTCGCACTTACTTTTGTTTTATCATTGTTTCGCACTCACCTAGATTAGATTAGCTTATTGATGATCTAGAAACTGTTGTTCGCTGCCGGGTGAACTTACTTTCTGGTCAGGGTAGTTCGCTCAAGCGAAACTACCAGCGAATTTGTCTCTGTTTATATATTTGCAACTGTTGTAACTTTGGGAGCAAGTTTTGCCAAACCTAATCGAGATACACTTTTGCATTACTGTTTTCATAGCATGTTTGAGGCTGGAATTGCATTTGTTTCACATCATTGAGCCTTATTTGTTAGTATTGATTGAGTTTGGATCATATGGCTTTATTTTGAAACTCATTTATGTGTTTTGCTCTGTTGATTCAATATTTATAGGATATCACTGTGATTATCATTCATTAGCACTAAAATCGATCACCAATGGACCAACATTTATTTTGTTACTTAGTTTAGTTTTCAAGTTATTTGTAAAGTGTGTCAGTGTCGGACTGTGCTATGTTAGTCATCTCTGTAAATGTCACAAAATGGACTTAAAGTTAATCTTGAATCACTTGTTTCTGAAAAAGTAAAAGGATCACGTCTGAGGTGATCAGGTGGATAAATGGATCGCATATGAGGTGATCAGGTGGATAAATGGATTACGTCTGAGGTAATCAGGTGGATAAATGGGTCACGTCTGAGGTGATCAGTTGGATAAATGGATCACGTCCGAGGTGATTAAAGGTTCTTTAATTTAAAATGGTCATGTCTGAGATGATAAACTGCTCAAAATGTTTTATCTACTGTTATAAGGGGCTAAGTGTCAAAGGGTCAAAAAGTCAAAATTTCATAAGTATGACCCATTTGCATGACTGGACCATACGTATGGACCAGTCGTACGATTGGACCATACGAATGAACCCAATCGCACGATTGAAGGTGGCCGACTGTGACAATCGCACGAATGACCCTCAATCATACGATTGGTGGTGACCGTATGGGCGAGTCGCACGAATGAAGCTCAGTCACACGGATCAATCATGTGACTAGGCTCAGTCGCACGACTGATGGTTGCCCTAGTATTAATAGAGGGGGAGTCGGTCTCAGTCGTTTCATCCACCCAAATCATCTCTCAGACGCACGACATAAACCCTTATTGCCAAAAATTCATTTGATCTATATAGACCATTGTTTGACGCTCTCTGACGTTTTGTTTTGATTATACAGGTACTGCACGACAATGTTAGTATGAAAAAACAGTTACTATACGTCTAAAAGATCGAAATTATGACCTAATGTTAACCGAACCTAAATGTGACTAATAAACCACTAAAACTAAGCATTTTGATCAAATTACAATTATTAGGGGTTTAGTCGGTCATCTGCGAACCTATGAGTCAATCCACAACGTTTAACATCAAGTATTGCTCAAAAATTGAATTTGAATGAACAAACAGTCGGACATGCGATTGGACACCCTAATGAACTTTAATCGCACGACTGAGCTATGCGAATGGCTCAACCGCATGACTGAGATGGACGAATGGTTCAATCGCACGACTGAACCATGCATATGAGTTCAATTGCAAGACTGAGGTAAACGCATGAGAGAACATACGACTAAGTCCAGTCGCATGACTCAGTCGTACGTATGAGATCATTCGCACGACTAGAACTCAGTCGCACACCACATTCACACGACTAGATCTCAGTCGCACAGCTCGTTCGCACGACTAGATCTCAGTCGCTCAGCTCAGTCGCATGACTGAACAAAATTTTCAAGTTCATGGAACAAAGCTGGTATTCTTTGACACATACTAATGTTTATTTACTTTGTGTCACAGATGGTGAGTCCGTGGACGATGAGCACTAAGCACAACATCTGTGCTCATCTTGATCTCTCATCCTGCAATGTTGCGGAGTTTGCCGGCATTATTTCTTTTCTAGGTCGATCGAGGATATTCCGAGCTATCTCGACATAGTGCACACCTTACAGATCAGTGCAACAGGCTTTCTGGGAAAGCACTGTAGTTGACAGGTCCTCTAAGCCCCATCATATCAGGAGTTCCATATTTGGGGAGGCCATAGAGATTTCAGAGGAAGATATCAGGACAGTGTTAGAGTTCGGGGATGATGCTGACTACCCCACTTGATTACATCCCCTTACTGTTTGAGGTTGCTTCATGAGGGCTAAGTACTCAGGGGACATCAATGCAAGTATGCTCAACAAGAGCAACTTGTTCCCCCAGTTCAAATACTTAGCCCATGTACTACTGAGATGCATCGCCTCAAGGAAGGGTAGCTTCGACGAGATCTCCGATCAGATGCAGAACGCCTACGTGGTGTTGGTGCTGAATCATCCATTCAGATTTTCGAGGTTGATCTTCATCAACTTGGTGGAGAACATTGAGGCAAAGGGGAAAGAAAGCTTCTGCATGTACCCATGCTTTTTGCAGATGATTATAGATCAGAAGCTCCCCTCGCTGCCCAAGGAGAAGGAGGATGCTGTTGTCCTTGAGGTGATGGATGACACAACACTGGGGCGTATGAAGGTGTACCGGGGTAAGCAAGTGAATCCCCAGGTAAGGAGATTATTCGGGCATCTGGCCCTAGAGGATTATGTGGCGCCAGGTAGGAGAAAGTGGCTTCACGATGACAGTGAGTCTGATACAGAGCAGATAGTTTTACCTGATGATGACTCTGATGATGATGATAATAGTGATGGTGGAGATACAGGTCCTTCTCATACTCAGACCACTACTGCTGATGTTATATCTCCACCATCTCCACAAGGTGATTTAGAGACTGCGCAGTTCCATCAGGACTTCCAGCCAGATGTAGAGGAGGAGTCGGACGAGGAGCCGCAGACTCGAACGGTGGGCAGTCGGGTGGTTGCCACCGAGAGGGGGATTAGGACGGTTGGTGGACATCCGGGCGGGTCTGGGGAGGCTATTTTAGATCCATCATACACCCCAGATCATCCAAGTAGCCTAGGGGGAGCCTCCGGGTCCAAGGGGACTCGGAAGAAGAGGATGGCTCAGCCTTATAGTAAGAAGGGAAGCGGCCGAGATTCACACTTCATACCACCACCTCTACCACTACACCACCCACTACCACTACACCTCCTACCACTACTACTCCACCTTCCATAACCACACCTCATACCTCTCCACCCATCCATTCACCACCACCTATATTCAATACAGCCACTGCTACCACCACCAGCCACCAAACCGAACCTTCCACATATCCCACCGGATCTACTCTACCCCCATTGGGGTAGAGGAACAGCTGTCAGCACTGAAAAGGATGGTGCTGAAGCTGTTAGCCGCTAATGAGGAGAAGACTGCACAGCTACGTCAGCTGGTGGAGCTCAATGCTTCCCAAGCTCAGCAGATCTCATAGCAGGCAGAGCAGATCGCCAAACTCCAAGAACACAAGGATGAATCTGCTAAGATATTAGAGGAATTGGAGGCTGAGAATAAGAAGATCATGCTCAAACTAAAGGGATCTAAGGATGAGCCTCTACAGATCGGGGAAGAAGATGATAATAAGGATGATGATGAAGATGATGAAAGTGATGATGATGATGATGTGAGTGGTGATGAAGAAGAAAAAGGGAGGCAGGATGATGATGATGATGATGATGAAGGCGACTCAGCTGCCTCTGATCCTGGTCTAGAGAAAAGAACGAAGAAGAAACAAGACCAAGGAGCTTCATCATCTACCCCACCTACTTCCCTATCTGCTGAAGATCCGGCAAGGATTCAAGGAAAGAGTAAAGATTAGATGTTATATTTTATTAAACTTTTGTACTTGAAATCATCAATTGATGTTATGTAATTAATGTATATACTTTATTATTCAGTGTTTGATTATCTTGATTACGTACTAACCATTGCCGTCCTACATATGTTAATCAAGCAGATCCAACATATCAGCAAGATGAGCATGATGTTGCTCCCTTACAGCAGATCAAGTCGCAATTGACTATGATACTTGATCTGCAAGGGATCGTCAGGAGGATGGTGAGTTATACTCCTGAAGAAGGACAAATAATTCATGATCTCACTAACGAGCAACTTGCTGAAATGTCCCGGCTGAATCCGGATGAGATAGTCAAGGATGCTCCTACTTTTGATGTGGCTAGTCATGAGGAGTTGAACGACATAGATGAAATCGAGATTGAAGACGTGACAGCCCAGCATTATCAGAGTACACCGACCGAGAGGGAAATGTGTTTCTTGATTTCGGTAGTACTCTAGGCAGTGATACACTGGAGAAGCTGAATCAGAAGGAAAAGGAAGCAGGTACATCAACAAGTCAAGCCCCAGCCTCGGACGCCGATGTAGATATCAAAAAGGCTAATTGGGCGGCTTGTTTCTTAGAGATCCGAGCCCAGCGCGTTGCAGTAAAACCAAGTACCTACACCAAGCTCTACAAAGTGGAGAAACATCTGAAGGTGTCAGGGAAGATCATAGCATGGGCATACTTCGAGGATCTTAACATATATGTAGTAAAGAGGGGGAGGGGAATAGAGTATTTTAGATTTCCACATGATCTAAAGACTCTCCCCGGTTTTGAGCTCAACCAGCTGGCATGCCTAAAGCTGCTATACGCCGACCCGAAGAAGATGTCAGGCTGGTTTGAGGCTGCACTAAAAAGAGAATATCTTACCAGGTGGGTTAACTTCAAACCTCAACAGGCGATGAGTTATATTAGAAGATCTGAGGTTAATCCCATTACTGGCAGACCAAAGATAGTCTTGGAATGGCACCCTCCATGCACGATGTCTCGTATACCTTTGAGGGAGATGCCACAAGACTTTACACCCCATTTGAAATGGTGGTACTATGACTGGCGCACAAGAGAAGCCATCATTGTTTTGGATAGGGAGGGAACTATGGATACAATAAGGTTGTTTGTCCCAATATGGCTCGTAAACTTGTCAGCTTCTGATGTTTATACATTGTACATGTGGCCATTGTTTTTTGATACACAGGATATAGTGCAATCACTTCAGTTTCAACATGTCATCCGCTTATGCTTTGCACTTAATATTCATGCTGGGGTTTCTAAAGAAGAAAGAGTCAAAAGGTTTGAAGAGTTTACAAAGGAGGTCAAAGAATAGATAGAACTAGGTCCAAGGGGGAGTTTGTTGGTACATATGTCCCTAGTTCTAGTTCTAGTGAGCTTAAATGTAATTGACTTTCATTTTGTTACACTGATGTAATGTTTGATATATGTAATGAAAACTCTTCGTTGAATGTTTATTGGTTATTGAATGTTATATCTATTCATATGATTGATTATTACACGCTTATGTGAACATGTTATATAGGTTTATAGTTGTTAGACATAGTTCTGTATCATTAAAGGTTCAGGAATATGTTAAACTAAGTCACATGATTCAGTCGCATGATTGGACCATGCGAATGGGCCAGTCGCACGACTGAACCAGGTGATTCAGACAAATGCATGATTGTGTCATAAGACTGACTCAGTCGTACGAATGAATCAATCGTATGACTCAGTCGTACGAATGAGCCATATGCATGGCTCAGTCGTACGAATGAAAACTGTAACCTATAAATACCACTTAATTCGTGGAAAACACAACACTTCAAGAATTCTTAACCCTAGCCATCCCATTTCGTCCAGAGAGTCCCTTCCAACTTCATAGAACGTTTCTGATCACTTCTAATCAATTCTTAACGTATTCTAATCGTTAGTTTTGATCGGATTAACATTCTCCCTGATTGGATCGCCAATCAAATAGGATTCCGCACTATTTGATCTGGTTTCACGTTGAATCAGTTAGTACTCCGTACGTACATGGTCCTAACAAATTTCCGGTCATATGCCTGGAAGCCCTACTATCAATAATCCAGGTATTAGTGATAGTGCTGTAGTAGACAACATGCACAAAGAATGGAAATGATTAGTTCAGGTTGGGGACCCAAGCCTTTACTGGCTTGGGTTTCCCAGAGATATCACATATCATGAACTCAACCCACTGACCTTCAGAGGACGAGGACACATCTTTCTTCTTCTTGTCCTCACTCTTAGACATATTACTTGATTTTTCTTTCTATAATCCAGTTTTGTGCAAGGCCTGTTTGTGGTAAACAGACGACTGGCTTATGGTTTGAACTTTTGGTTCATTAATAATCCTAGATTTAACTTTAGGTAACACAGCTTCGCTTTGAGCATGTCTGTGTTGCCTTTGATATCTTGGAGGAGTATTGGATCTATTTTTGAAAAATCTTTGTTTTTCATCAAAAGGTTCAATTTTTCTTTTAGGTGTCTGATAATGAGGACACTTTGGAGAAATATGTCCTCGTTTTACACAACTGTAGCAGGATCTCCCTTCGACAGGTTGGGGAGAACTTCTGTGAAGGGTTGAGTATGGTCGGGAGCTGGTCTGTTTCTCGTCCTTCTTAGATGTTTCACCTTCTTTAACAAACTTAATTGTTTTGACATTTTGAGCACTTTTTTCTTTCTTTTTATCAGGATTTTGATGATTAACATGTTTAGGGTTTGTTGGTTTAGAATCTTTAGTTTCTGAAGTAGATGTTTGTGAACCCGACCCAACATTATTCTTTTCAACTTTATCGCACAAATCCTCTATAAGTACCTTATCTTTCATTCCCAAAGTAGTAGCCTTCTGTTTAGTGACAGACTGCACAGGTTTACCTGTGGACTCTGGATCACTAACTAGAGGAGTAGTCACCACATGATCCTTAACCGGGTTATTATTTATTGGTCTACATTTAGTATTTAAAAGGATTTCATGTGGTGGTGGTACTACTTTATATCCCAAACCTTCCCCACCGTTGCGTTCTTTCACTAAGTTCTGAACTATGTGAGAGGAACTTGCTAAACTATGCAGTTTTTGATTTAAAGATTCAACTTCGACTTGCAACACTGCTTTTTCCTTTTTAGTTTCCTCTAATGTAGTTAAATAGAACTTAATGTCATTTGATTGATTTAGGGCAACAACTTCGATTTCCCTTAGTTGTTTCCCTAGATGTTCTATCTTTTCTTTAAAACTACACTCATTTTGTTTTAAAACACGGTTTGCTTTAGTGCAGAGTTTTATATCATCTACCAGATTATTATTGTGTTCTAATAACCTAGCAAATTTTAAGTCAATGCTTTCTCTAAATTTATCACATTCGCATGTTTATCAAACAATTCATCTTTAGAGTATACCTGTGCGGAACTAGACGAGTCAGCCATAAGTGCAGATCCAAACTCTTTGATAACTGGAGATTCTGAGTTTGAAAAACTCAATTCTTCTTTAACAAGATGATCTACAACATCCATAGCTTCTTCAATCTCCGAACATGCATGCTCAGCTATGATGTCTCCCTCACTCGCAGATCCATCATCCAAATCATCAACTAATGCTATATTTGATTCTTCCTCAGATACAAATCGAAAGGACAAGTCTTGTCCTTCATCGCCCTAAGCGACCATAGCTTTTGACTCTTTACTTGATGATGCCCCAATCTTCTCTTTGTCCTGACGGTTGATCGAAGGAAAAGGTTTGCCATTACCAGTCTTCTTTGGCTTTACGCATTCACGTTTGAAGTGCCCATTTTCTCCACAGTTGAAGCATGTGACCTTGGTTTTATCAAACCCAAACGTAGTGTCTTTAGTGGCAACCAAGTTTGCCCCGTGTTCTTAACAAACTTTTTGACTCTCCTAACTGCACTAGCCAAAGCCCATATTATATCCATACGCTCCAACTCAGTCTTATCCACCTGCTCGTAGTACTCATCAGCGAGATGACGATTTCCAATCTTACCGGTGACTAACCCATCATAAGACTGAACAACTGCTGCTAGAAGATCCACGTGCTCTTTGGCAACTTCCACAGTAACATTTCCGAGATTCTTGGTCTTCAGCTTAGTTGAGTTGGAATCAGGGACAATGTATTGGGTTCCATATGAACCTGATGATTCGCTTCCCAAGGAACTACTTTGGGAAGAAGCAGATGAATTAAACACAAATGTAGTTTGTAGAGGTGCGCCTGATGAAGCCGGAGTAGGAACAAAATTGTACAGTGAAGGATTCTGAGTGGAGGATCCTTTCTTAGACTTGTATTTCAGTCATAGTTCTTCCTCCCTTAACTTCAAGATGAAATCATTTATGTCTAAAGTAGCAAGATTGTCATTCTGTCTCAGATTAGACACAAATGGATCCCATTTGTCTGGCAGACCATCAACAAAGCTTGAAACTATATCTTCCATAGATGTAGTCACACCATGAGTATGCAACTCACTCATCAAATGATAAAATCTATCAATGATGTCATCTAAACTCTCATTCTCTATTGGATAGAAATAATCAAATTCCTTTTTGAGAGCTTTAGCCTTCAGCGCCTTCAAGGTTGCAGTTTAATCATATCTCTTTTCTAACGCTTCCCATAACTTCTTCGACTGCTGTTCTCTGAGAATTGATGGAATATATCCTTAGGTATCGACATAGTCAACAGTGCATAAGCTTTCTTTTCAGCGTTATGCAGAACCTTCTGAACTTCGTTCATACTCCCCAGAGTCAACTTCACCCCATTAGCACTGACTGGTCCATTATAACCAGACTCAATGGCCGTCCATAGATTAGGGTATACTCCATTCAAGTATATCTCAAACCGCTGCCTTCACTGTGGGTATTCTTCTAACTTCAACAACTTTGGCGGTTTGTTGTTGTAACACCCGAAAAAGTGGTCAAGATAAAAGAAAGAAAAATAGCAAGTAGAGGAAATAAAAAAAGTATCTTAAAAAAGGAAGAGGGATTAAAGTGAAAGGGGGAAATATGTAAATAGTACAAAAGTCAAAATAATATAATATATATGGGTATGGCCGCCCATATCAATCTTTCACCATCTGCTTTTGTCATTCAAAGAAGAAAGAAGAGCAGAAAGAGGAAGTTTTGGTTTCTAGAGAAAGAGCAGCTGAATTCATAAAAGGTAAGAAAATTTAGTGTAATTAAGTTAGTTTTCATGTGTTTTGGTCGTAGAACCAACTTTGACATGTTCTTATGTGTACGTATGTGTTCGGTTATGTGTCCTTGGGCATGTATAGGTGTTAAGAGCGTTTGAAAGGTTCAAGATTTAGAGTTTGAAGCTTGAAAGCAATAAAGATGAGTTCTAGACCCCGTATTTCTACATGTTTTTATAAGTTCTTGGGGCTGAAAATGTATATAAACTATTTTTACAAATGTTGTATGAGTAACCATATGTATACATGCACGTATAATGATGTTTATGAATGTTTTTGTTATGTTCATGCTTAGGATGGTATGAGTAAGCTTAGACTAAGATAATATGATGTTGGGACTGGAAACAACATAGAAACATGTTCAGCAGGTTGTCTATGCGCTTAAATAAGGCCCATGCGCCTAAGATTGTCTTAGAAAAGTTTATAAGTCAGGTCATGCGCCCAAATAGGGCCCATACACCTAAACAGTACACCATGCGTCCAGAAATGCCTTAGAATTTCTAAGTGATAGTCCATACGTCTGAACAGTAGACCATGCGTCTAAGACTTAGTCTCAGACACCTAAGTATAACCCATACGTCCAAATAGTTCCCATGCACCTGAATTGGCTCATGCGCCTAAGTGTCAAAACGCCCAAATAAGCCCATGCGCCTACATAGTTGCAATGCGCCTTAACAGGCCTCATGCACCTGCATAGTGCCCATGCGCCTAAAACACTTAGACTATTTTCTGAAATTTTGAGAAAAACAGAATCATTAAGGTTTGACCCAAGTTTGACATTAGGGTTTTAATTGTTATTATATTGCATTATTATAAGTTGTTCTTATGTCCATACTAACTATTATTGTGTGACTTTACGTGATATGTTTATGATTATAAATGAAAGTATTATCATTAATAAAGTGAAAGATTAATGATAAAGAGAAGTGGAACGTAATTAAAATAATGAAAGTCTTGCAAGCTTATAGGAGGTGCACTACCATGTTGTAGTTAGCTCAACTGTGATGCGGGTTAGCTACCCCGAAGGATGCACACAGGGTCAATCATTAAGATTGGCAGGACTCTTGTTGCATACCCAATGTGACTGGGTGAGCTTCGCGCATAATGTTCATGGTCTATTTATAGACCACAGGCCCAACACCAGTTCCGTGCACAATGATAGGGTATTGCACATTGGTCCATATAGACAGTGAAAGACAAAGATAAAGAGTATGAAATGAACAAAGGTATATAGTAAAGAAAGAAAGCATTACCTTGTTGTATAATAGATACGTGCTCACGTACAAGAGTAACGAAAGTATTTTTATTAAAAGAGTATTTTCATATATATACATTACACAAGGTATTTTTAATACTTTTAAACTAGAAATCACTCAGCAACATTGACTTTTATACATTTTCAGTTGGCATGTGATTATTGCTGAGGGTGGCATGAGGGTGAAGCTACTCGGGGGGAAAAGACTGATATCCATTCTTATGTTAAAATATTGTTGTTCTGTAATGCGGTTGAGCAATCTTTTGTAGTTTAAACCTCATTGTATTGCTTAACAACCGTATATATTAATAATACAGAATGGCTTTTGATAACGTAATTCCGTTGGTTATCTTATGAAATGTATATTAATATGTATCTATGATGCAATGAATGACCAACTGTGAGGTCTCCGGGAGCGGGACCTTAGAAGTTGGTATCAGAGCCATAGTTTAAATGAATAGGGTAAATTATTTTCAAAAACCTAAACTTAAACTGAAAAAGGGACAGATAGGGGTATGTCAGCCCGAGTAGCTACGTGCCATCAGGTTTCTTTCCTTAAAGTTAATCAGTATTATGTGCATGTGCTATTTGACTTGTGTGTTCTTAGTAGATTTAGATACTGGTGTAGTCGGGATAGGAAATGCTTGGGGTGTGAAGGGTAAAGTAAGTGGCTAATCACAACTGGCCACTTTAGTTAGGGACTTACTATACTTAACATAAACTGAGCAATTTCCTTGAATGACTGTGTTAGTATTTGAATCTTATAGCATTTAGGGAATGGCTGGATGAAAATCTTTAAAGGCTTCTAGGGCAGAGGTCGTGGTGGACGTGGTACTGGGCCACATGTTACCAGGAGTAGTGCTAAAGCTCCTGAGACGACTCACGAGAACCCTGAGGTTCATGGTCGAAGTGAGGAGAATGAGAATGCTTGTTTGAATGCCTCAGCTAGGGAGGCGATTGCTGACGAGATGCACCAGGTCATGCAGACAGTCTTATCGTCTGTAGTGACCAAAGTTATCAGGGCTGTGAGGAATGAGGAGAGAATGGAGAAGGAGAATAAGAAAGGATCAGCGGGAAAGGAGAGCAAGGGGAGGAGGAACATCCTGAGTCTGATATATAGTGTTGTACAGTGAGGAGGAGGATGCTTCTGTGGATGTGACAGCTAAGGGGTGTAGTTATGGGGCATTCTAACGGTGTAACCCCGACTTTCGATGGTAATGGTAATGCTGCTGCTGCACACCACTGGGTGAGGGAGATGGACGCGGTGCTAGAGATTAGTAAGTGTCGCGAAGACCAGAAGGTGAAGTTCGCTACTCACTCTTTTACTGACTCAGTGCTGTGTTGGTGGACAACATTGTCCAAGCTGAGGGTGTCAGGGCCATTGGGAAGATGCAATGGAAGGAGCTAAAGCAATTAGTGATCGAGGAATTCTGTCCTCACCGGAACTTGACAAGATTGAGAGGGAGTTCCTGTAACTTGAGGCGGGAACCATGACCCACCAGCAGTACACCACCAAATTCAATGAAATGGCGAGACTGGTACCGGATCAGGTGACACCGGTGACGATGAAGATCAAGAGGTACATCCAAGGATTGCCGGCTGATATTCATAGGCATTTGATCGCTGCTCAGCCTGGTACCTTTCGATCCGTCATAGACTTGGTGGGCAGGTTGTATGATGAACGGGAGGACACGGTGGTGGAGGTGAAGAAGACGAGTGGTGGTGACAAGAACTGGAACGGGAAGAGGTTTGGAAAAGATGGTTTCACTCCGAACAGAAAGAAACTGAAAGTGGATGACCGTAGGGTGTCGTCAAGCTCAGCGTTGAGGAAGTGTGGCAAGTGTGGAAGGGAGCATACCGGTGAGTGTAGGTTGGGGTCGAGTGTATGCTTCAGGTGTGGCAAGCCTGGCCATATTGCTAGAGACTGTAGGGTGCTGAAATGTTATAACTGTGGCGGGGTGGGCCATGCGAGCAAGGACTACAAGAAGCAAAGGGCGGAAAGCTCTGGGGCGAAGAAGAAGGCTGAAGAAGGAGGACCGAGGGCGAGTGCTAGAGATTACACCATGACCCGGGAAGAAGCCAAAGTGGATCCCGATGTCATGTCAGATATGTTTCTAGTAAATCAAACTTGTGCCTCTTTATTATTTGGTTTTGGTGCTAGTAGGAGTTTTATTTCTACTACTTTCGTGCTAAGTTGTCTGCTAGTAGTAGAAGTATTAGTGAGCTATTTGATGTAGAAACTGCTATTGGTAAGTCCACTAGAATTACTGATATGATAAAGGACTGTCCCATAGAACTTGAAGGCCATAAGTTTTCAGTTAACTTACATGTGATACCCCTAGGCGGTTTAGATGTAGTGCTAGGGATGGATTGGTTGGCAACCTATGAAGCAAACATCGTGTGTCGCAAGAAAATGATTCGATTAATTGCGTGCGATGGAAGTTCGGTGACGATTTATGGTGATCGCGTCGCTACGATTCTGAAGGTGATTTCGATGGCGGTGGCAGGGAAGTACACGCGACGTGGATGTAGCACCTACCTAGCCTACGTAAAAGATGTGGATGCGTCGGTACCGTAATTGCCCAATGAACCAGTGGTGCGTGATTTCCAGGATGTATTCCCGGAAGATTTACCCGGCGTACCATCGGATCGCGAAATTGAGTTCCAAATCGATTTGTTCTCAACCCGTTGCCAAAACACCATATCGATTAGCTCCAAATGAGATAAAGGAACTCATGGATCAACTGCAGGAGTTAATGGATAAGGGATTCATTCGACCGAGTATCTCTCCATGGGGTGATCCGGTCTTGTTCGTGAAAAAAAAGACGGTAGTATGCGGATGTGCATCGACTATCGAGAGCTGAACAAGTTGACGGTGAAGAATCGGATTCCATTACCAAGGATTGATGACTTGTTTGATCAGCTCCAAGGTACCAGTTAGTTCTCGAGGATAGATCTTCGATCTGGCAACCATCAATTGAAGATGAAGGAACAAGATATTCCTAAGACAGGTTTTCACACGCGTTATGGACACTACGAGTTTCTCATTATGTCTTTCGGTTTAACTAACACGCCAGCTGCCTTTATGGACTTGATGAACCGAGTGTGTCGGCCGATGTTAGATAAATCGGTGATTGTGTTTATTGATGATATCCTGATTTTATTCTAAGAGTGAGGAAGAACATGCCGGCCATATGCGCGAGGTATTGGAGACACTTAGGAGAGAGAGGTTGTATGTTAAATTCTCTAAGTGTGCTTTTTGGTTGCATGAGGTCCAATTCTTGGGTCATGTTGTTAATGCCAAAGGAATCATGGTGGACTTGGAAAAGGTTGAGGCGATGATACAATGGAAGTCTCCAAACACGCTATCCGAGATTCGTAGTTTCTTGGGTTTGACGGGCTACTATAGAAGGTTTATTCAAGACTTATCCAAGATAGCCTCACCTTTGACAAAGTTGACTCGCAAGGATGTGAAGTTTGTGTGGGGTCAAGAACAGGATAGTGCGTTTGAGGAGTTAAAGAGGAGATTGACCCAAGCTCCTGTCTTGACGTTACCCGAGGGGAGTGAAGACCTAGTGGTGTATTCGGACGCTTCTTATTCTGGGCTAGGTTGCATGTTAATGCAATGTGGAAAGGTGATAGCCTACGCATCCCGACAGTTGAAGACCCACGAAGTCAATTACCCTATACACGATTTGGAGTTAGTGGTTGTGGTTTTCGCGTTGAAGATTTGGAGGCACTACTTATATGGTTCAAAGTGCACGATCTTCACTGACCATAAGAGCTTAAAGTACTTCTTTGAGCAGAAGGATCTCAACATGAGGCAGAGAAGGTGGTTAGAGCTCATCACGGATTATGATTGTGAGATCCACTACCATCCGGGTAAGGCCAACGTGGTGACCGACGCCCTTAGCCAAAAAGAGAGACCGAATCCGATAAGGGTGAAGGCATATCAGTTAGTAATGACCTCGAACGTGATGACCCAAGTGAAAGAATTTCAAGATGAGGCGTTGAAAGAAGATCACCTCAATTCTGAACGAATGAGAGGTCTAGTCGCGGAACTGTGAGAAAACACCCACGGGGTTAGAACCCGCTTTGGACGAATATGGATCCCTTATTATGGAGATCTGCGAGGGCAAATCATGGATGAAGCTCACAAGACTTGATTCTCCATTCATCCTGGTGGCACCAAGATGTATCAAGACATGAAAAAGGACTACTGGTTGTCGGGTATGAAACGTGACGTGGTAGAGTATGTGAGTAAGTGCCTTACATGCTTGCAAGTGAAGACAGAGCATCAGAAGCCTTATGGGAAGATCCAACCATTGGATATACCCGAGTGGAAGTAGGATCACATCACCATGGACTTCATTACGAAGTTACCCCGCAAGGCGAGGGGGTACGATGCCATCTGGGTGATTGTTGATCGTCTAACCAAGAGTGCTTACTTCCTACCAATCCGTGAGACGTATTCATCCAAAAGACTGGTGGATCTGTTCATCAACGAGATTGTAACTCATCATGATGTACCGGTGCCTGTCATGTCGGATCGTGACACCCGATTCACATAAAAGTTTTAGAAGAGATTCCATGATACAATGGGGGCGAGGCTACACATTAGCATGGCTTATCATCCTCAGACATATGGTCAGTTTAAGAGGACGATTCAGACGCTCAAGGATATCCTCCGAGCATGTATGATCGATTCTGGAGGAAATTGGGATGATCATTTACCGTTAGCAGAATTCTCATATAACAATAGTTATCATGCTAGTATTGGCATGCAACCATATGAGATGGTATACGGTAGGAGATGTAGGACGCCCGTATGTTGGGGAGACATTGGGTAGAAGGAGCTAGGAGGCGTTGAGGTGATCGAGGCTACGATTGAGAAGTTAGAAAAGATCAAAACCTTTATGAAGGTGGCGAAAGATAGACAAAAGTCGTATGCTGACAAGAGGCGTAGACCAATAGAATTAAAGGTTGGCGACCGAGTGATTTTGAAGGTCTCACCTTGGAAAGCAATCATTCGATTCAGGAAACGACATAACCTAAGCCCGAGATACATAAGGCCTTTCCGAATCATCGCATGAGCAGGAGAGGTGGCCTATCGGTTAGAGTTGCCAGATGAGTTAAGTGGGATTCATCCCACATTCCACGTATCTCATCTGAGAAAGTGTTTAGCGGATGAAGATATGATTGTACCACTAGGTGATATCTAAGTGGATGAGCGGCTCAACTACGTGGAGCAACCAGTGGCAATCATTGATCGTAAAGAGAAGCGGTTGAGAAATAAAGAACTTCCACTGGTACGCGTACAGTGGAAGCACAGGAGGGGATCAGAGTCTACATGGGAGACAGAAGAGGATATGAGGCAACAGTACCCACAACTATTCGAAAAGTGATAGGTTTCGGGGACGAAACCTCTTTAAAGGGGGTAGACTTGTAACACCCGAAATTTTGGTCAAGATAAAAAAAGAAAAAACAGCAAGTAGAGGAAATAAAAAAAAGTATCTAAAAAAAGGGGAAGAGGGATTAAAGTAAAAGGGGGAAATGTGTAAATAGTACAAAAGTCAAAATAATATAATATATATGGGTATGGCCGCCCATATCAATCCTTCACCATCTGCTTTTGTCATTCAAAGAAGAAAGAAGAGCAGAAAGAAGAAGTTTTGGTTTCAAGAGAGAGAGAGCAGTTGAATTAACAAAAGGTAAGCAAATTTAGTGTAATTAAATTAGTTTTCATGGGTTTTTGGCTATAGAACTGGCTTTGACATGTTCTTATGTGTACGTATGTGTTCGGTTATGTGTCCTTGGGCATGTATAGGTGTTAAGAGCTTTTGAAAGGTTCAAGATTTAGAGTTTGAAGCTTGAACGCAACAAAGGTGAGTTCTAGACCCTGTATTTCTACATGTTTTTATAAGTTATTAGAGCTGAAAATGTATGTAAACTATTTTTACAAATGTTGTATGAGTAACCGTATGTATCCATGCACATATAATGATGTTTATGAATGTTTTATGTTATATTCATGCTTAGGATGGTATGAGTAAGCTTAGACTTGGATAATATGATGTTTGGGACTGGAAACAACATAGAAACATGTTTAGCAGGTTGTCCATGCGCCTAAATAAGGCCCATGCGCCTAAGATTGTCTTAGAAAAGTCTCTAAGTTAGGCGATGCGCCCAAATAGGGCCCATGCACCCAAATAGTACACCATGCGTCGAGAAATGCCTTAGAATTTCTAAGTGATAGTCCATACGTCTGAACAGTAGACCATGCATCTAAGACTTAGTCTCAGACGCCTAAGTATAACCCATACGTCCAAATAGTTCCCATGCGCCTGAATTGGCTCAAGGGCCTAAGTGTTGAAACGCCCAAATAAGCCCATGCGCCTGCATAGTTGCAATGTGCCTAAACAGGCCTCATGTGCCTGCATAGTGTCCATGCACCTAGGACACTTAGACTATTATCTGAAATTTTGAGAAAAACAGAGTCATCAAGGTTTGACCCAAGTTTGACTTTAAGGTTTTAATTGTTATTATATTGCATTATTATAAGTTGTTCTTATGTCCATACTAACTATTATTGTGTGGACTTTACGTGGTATGTTTATGATCATAAATGAAAGGATTATCATTAATAAAGTGAAAGATTAATGATAAAGAGAAGTGGAACATAATTAAATTAATAAAAGTCTTGCAAGCTTATAAGAGGTGCACGACCATGTTGTCGTTAAACTCAACTGTGATGCGGGTTAGCTACCGCAAAGGATGCACACAGGCTTAGTCATTAAGATTGGAAGGACACTTGTTCCAGACCCAAGGTGACTGGGTCAGCTTCATGCATAATGTTCATGGTCTATTTATAGACCACAGGCCCAGCACCAGTTCCATGCACAATGATAGGGGTATTGCACATTGGTCCATATAGACAGTGAAAGACAAAGTTAAAGAGTAGGAAAGGAACAAAGGTATATAGTAAAGAAAGAAAGCATTACCTTGTTGTATAGTTGATACGTGCTCACGTACAAGAGTAAGGAAAGTATTTTTATAAAAAGAGTATTTTCATATATATACATTACACAAGGTATTTTTAATACTTTAAAACTAGAACTCACTCAGCAATGCTGACTTTTATACATTTTCAGTTGGCATGTGATTATTCCTGAGGATGGCACGAGGGTGAAGCTACTCTGTGGGAAAAGAATGACATCCATTCTTATGTTAAGATATTGTTGTTCTGTAATGCAATTCAGTAATCTTTTGTAGTTTAAACTCCGTTGTATAGCTTAACTACAATATATATTAATAATAGAGAATGACTTTTGCTAACGTAATTCGCTGTTTATCTTATGAAATGTATATTACTATGTATCTATGATGCAATAAATGACCAACTGTGAGGTGTCCGGGAACGGGGCCTTACAGTTGTGATTCCCTATCTCATTTTCCAGAATAAGAAGATTCTGGATGCGCGAGTCTTTGCTGACAATGAACACACCAAACTGGTCTTCCATGGCTTGAAACTTGATAACCTTAAGACAAGACAGATTCAATCGTGCGATTGAGCAAGGCGACTGGGTCAATCGTACGATTGAAGGATGCGAATGAATTAAATCATACGATTGGATTCAGTCGTGCGAATGAAGAGGACGATTGAGGTCAATCGAATGTAACAGCTTAACCGTGCGAATGAACGATACGACTGATTCCAGTCGTACGATTGGAATATGCAAATGGGATTCAGTCGTACGATTGATCCAATCGTGCGACTGAGGCTACTGTGTTTGAAAAAAATCGAATTTGAACACTTTGACATAAAATACGAATTTTTCAGGAACCTGATCCGCCATATGATGAAAAGTCGAAACTTCAACTCATGCACTCGTCAAAAACACGTTTTGAAGCACAAAGGTGAATCTTTTGATTAAAACGTTAATTTTAACACCAAAACTAATCGAATCCACGCAAAATCACGAGCCAAAGCTCTGATACCACTTGTTAGGACCGTTTTTATACGAAGTACTAATAGATTCTACGTGAGACCAGATCAAATAGTGTGGAATTTATTTGATTAGCGATCCAATCAGTGAGAACGATAACCTGATCAATCTAACGATTAAACAAACGTTAAGAACGAGTTGGAATCGATCAGGAACGAACTATGAAGTTGGATGGACGAACTGTGACGCTCTAGACCGCTAGGGTATGATAGTATTTGAAGTCATAAATTTTTCCACGATATATATGGTATTTATAGGTTTTCAGAATCCATTCATACGACTAAGCCATTAGCATGGTTCAGTCGTGCTACTGACTCATGCGTTTGACTCATACGCACGACTGAAGATTCAGTCGCGCCACCGAGTCAATCTTATATCTTAGTCATACGACTGATCCAGTCTCCTGGTTCAGTCATGCGACTGGTCCATAAGAATGGTTCATTCGTGCGTGTGGTCCATAAGTATGGTCCATTAGCATGAATAACCACCCGACTAAATTGAACACATTTCTAAATCATTATTGACTCAAAATTATATACAACAACCTCAAATCTATATATAATGTTCATACATATGAGTAATACTAAATACAATAAGAATATGATATAATCAAAGACAAATAAACATCAAAACGCATATCATATTTCATTAAGCACTTGCATTACATATGTGTAAGAAATTAAAGACTTTTACATTTAAGTACATAAACTAGGAACATAATGTATCAACAATATCTTGACTTATAATTTTTTCCCACTATTCTAAACCATCTTATGAGAATGTTTCAGCTGGAACAGGAACTCAAAATGACTTCTCGGATGATCAACTATTTGAGTTACCCAGACCTACTCCAATTTCTCCAAGAAGACATGAAAAACAAGCTCCCATTACTGCAAGTTCTGAAAGTTTGAATATTATAGGAAATGGTGGAGCTTTAACAAGTTGTTAGTCTTTTAAGCCTCAAAACACATCAGTTGAAAACTCTAACTCTCAACACCAAGCTGATGAAGATAGTAATCTAGAGAAACAGGCAACTGCTAATACTGCTTCATAGCAAAACAACATTGATGCTATAACTTATTCATTCAAGCAGTCCTCATTAAATGAGTGTGAGACATCAGCTGGAATCAATGTTTACAATCTTGAGCAAAACCTTTTAAACTTGGATCTATCTATGCAACTATATGTGATTCCAAGACTCAGGATTCACAACACTCATCTAGCTGAGAACATCATTGGGGATATCTCAGAAGGTGAGAGAACTAGAAGACAAACTCATAATGGGAATAACTGCTTGTACTCATGCTTTCTCTCCTAAATGGAACCCAAGAAGGTGAAGAAGCTCTCAAGGACAATAGTTGGGTTGAAGCAATGCAAGAAGAGTTGCTTCAATTCAAGAGACAAAAAGTATGGAACCTATGTCCATTGCCACCTAGTCAAGTCCCTATTGGCATCAAGTGGGTGTTCAGGAATAAAAGAGATGATAGAGGTTTGATTATCAAGAATAAGGCTAGACTTGTGGTTCAAGGATACATACAGAGGAAGGGATAGATTACACTTATGTCTTTGCACATGTTGCAAGACGTGCGGCTGTGAGAATCTTCCTTGCTTTCACAGCATCCAAAAACTTCACAGTCCATCAACTTGATATGAAATGTGCATTTTTGTATGGGGATATTGATAAAGAAGTCTATGTGTGTCAGCCACCTGGATTTGAAGACCCACAGCACCCCACCTATGTGTGCAAATTTGACAAAGCTCTTTATGTGTTACATCAAGCACATAGGCTGTGGTATGAGAAATTATCTCAATTTCTTCTAAAGAATGGCTACACCACAGGCGCCATACACAAGACATTGTTTATAAAGAAGTCTGGGAAGGATATGTTGCTTGTACAAGTCTATGTTGATGACAATATATTTGGTTCTCCCAATAACCAAATATGCAAAGACTTTGAAGGCATCATGAGGAAGAAATTTGAAATGAATTCTATAGAAAAGATGGATTTCTTCCTAGGAATTCAAGTGAAACAGATGGAAGAAGGGTTATTCATCAACCAATCTAAGTATGTAAAGGATATCTTAGAAAGATTTAAGATGAAAGATTGTAAGCCACCCAAGACACCTATACAAATAAATCACAATCTTTGTCCTGATTCTGAGGGGGAGGACTGATCAGCATCAGTATAGGGCAATTATTGGATCTCTAATATATCTCACTGCAAGCAGACCTAATATCATGTTTGCAACTTGCATCTGTGCAAGATATCAGGTTGCTCCTAAGGTGTCTCACCTAATTGTTGTTAAAAGAATTCTTAGATATCTTAAAGGGGCTCCTAAACTGGGTCTTTGGTATCCTAAGTACAAGGATTTCAATCTTTATGGTTACACTGATAGTGATTACGATGGCTGCAACATTAACAAGAAATCCACATCAGGAGGATGTCAATTTCTTGGTGGAAGGATCATCTCTTGGCAATGCAAGAAGCAATCATGTGTCTCTATATCTACTGTAGAACATGAATAAATTGTTGCTGCAAGCTACTGTGCTCAACTGGTATGGATTCAGAATCAGATGTTAGACTATGGTTTCAACTTAACAGAGACTGTCATCCATATAGACAATAAGAGTGCTATTTCTATCATAGAAAATACGGTCAAGCACTCCAAGACAAAACATATTAACTTCTGGTATTATCTCATTCGAGATATAAATGAGAAAAACTTGATCAAACTAGTCAAAGTTGATTCAAATAAAAAATATGTTGATCTATTCACCAAAGCCTTTGATGAACAAAGACTTAAGTACTTAATTACGGCTATTGGGATGATCAACATTGATTAGTAAATCTCTTTTGAAATTGTTTTGAAAATATGTCATTTCTAAGTGTCTATTTACAATCTAAGTCCTGTTACAAAAGGTTTTTCTCCAAAATTTTCTAAGTATAAATTCTTCTGAAGAGAAATTCACCCTCGAAAGAAATCTTTATTCATCTTCCGAAGGTAAATTTCTCTGCACAAGTATTCTCTTCCGAAGAGTTTTTAGCCTCGGAAGATCATTTGATCATAGATCAAGTTTCTTTCCAAAGGCTACTAACTTCTTCTCTTGGAAGAACACTTTACCCTCGGAAGCAAATTTGTCCTTAAGACATAATTTGCTTTAGAAGATAAAGTGGCTTTGAAAGACAATCAAGATAGAGAAACACAAGTGTTCTCTCGGAAGCAATTTTACTCTCGGAAGAAAACTTTTCTGTGTAATGGAAATCTTTGGGCCTCACTCTTCAAAAAGTAAGATTTTATTGATGTTTGTTGGAATATTTAAAAGGTCTTTCTTACCGCCACTATCAAATCGGAACCCAAAACGTCTTTTCACCTTATCGGTTTGATTTTTCACCACCATTTAAATATTTTCAACCTTCTTTCATTATCTTCTTTACCACTATAAAAACCCTAAATTATCCATTGTAATCTTCACTCACTCTCAAATTTCTCACTCTCAAACTCCTTTGAAACAATGGCCTTCAATCCCCAGCACAACCAGGTCACCATCCTTGACTCTTCCATGGATGTCGACTTTGCGGCAATCATCCAATTCCGGATCCAATCAACATATTTCACTACTCTGACCGTAAACCCCACCATTTACTCAAACCATATGGCCTAATTCTAGGCCAATGGTCAAAACGACATGCTCAATGGTCAAAGAGTTATTAGGTCAAGAGTATGTGGACAGGAGATTATTAGTGAAAGCACCATCAGGGAGTATTTGGAGCTTCGTGATAAAGGCACCCCCATGGAGTTCCCCAAACAAGACTTGAAAGCCACATATACCCAAATATGGACAATAGATTATCATCAGTAAAACTACCGTCAGGGAGCATTTGGAGCTTCATGATGAAGGCGCCCCACGGAGTTTCACAAACAAGACTTGGAAGCCACATATAGCCAAATAGGATATGGAGGAGACATCAGCAAGTCCACAGTCTACAAGTTCAACTTCTACAACTGGAAATTCTTGCTGCATGTCATCCTGCACAACTTGTCCAACAAGTCAGGGGACTGGGATCAAATCCCTTATGATTTGGGCTGCCTAGTCCACGGGTTGGTACAAGGCCTCAGATTTAACTGCTCTAGGTTTGTGCTGAATAACTTACGAGGTAATCTCACTAGGAACGCATTTTACATGTATCCTAGGTATATCTAGCACATAATCAACTGTGAGTTGCTTCAAGACAACCTAGAATATGTAGATATTTTAGTTTTTTTTCAAATGAGGCAGGGTATTTTCAAAATGCTGAAGAAGATATCCTCTAATTTCACTGGAAGGTTCACAAACCTCCTTTCAAGTATGCTTGAGCCAATGGCTCCTGGTGACATCCCTGTAGTCCTAGCAGGTGATTAACATACACCCGAACACCACTTCACAGCCAATAACTTCTTCCCACCCTATCAAAATCACCTACCTAAGATGCCCCAAACAAACCCTTGTGCAGTCTACTCGGATAGAACAAGTCCCTTCAGTTTAAGCCAAAAAGGCTAGAGTGGAACAAAGGGCTCCCACTCAGTCAAAGGTGAAGCTAAGGTTCCTATTGAACCTAAGATTGACTTCAAAGGGGAACTCATGGCCCAGTAACTAAATTAGTTGGGATAGGTAGTGATATTCAAATCTCATCTGAAGCTGAAGTTCAAGCTGCAGAAGGGATCATTGAACTGTCATCCTTTGTAGGACCGATTAAAGGGATGGTCAATACAATTAGTCTCATAACTAGGAGAGTGTTAGAGCACTTAATAGTTCAAATATGTAACTGGGTTTGGGAGCAAGATGCAAAGAACACAAGTAAGAATGAGACCGAACTCAAGAACAACATATAAGGTTTTCAAGAATGTTGTATATTAATCTCAAGTTCTCTTACAAGAGTTACAATGGATAAGTTTTAAAATACAAGACCCTGAGATACTTTATACTATATTCTACAACCGGCCATACTTGAAAAGCCAGTTGGAACATTGAAAGACAACAAAATCAATGTAGAGTCAAAAGGCAGATTGCCTTCAGACTAGTGATTATGGCATGCCATAGCTTACATACTAATATATTACAAAATAAATAAAAGTACATAAATTAGAAAGTTATAGACCCAAGACCTCAATGTATAGTTAACAAAAGCATGTACCTTTTCACCAACTCTTGCAAGTTAGTGAGTCTTTAGAGTTGTAGCGGAAAGTTGGTCAGTTTTATGTAAAAGTACATCAGGGAAAAGCTTGTTCTTCTAGTCTTCGGAAGAAATCAGTATTCACTTCATTTGGCTTCGGAAGACTTTGTCTATGAAGCTACGATAAACTTCATCTTTGGCTTTGAAAGATTTTGTCTTTGGCTTCGGAAGATTTTATACTTGGAATAATTCGTGTGTAGAGTATAAAGCTTCCGCATTAACTTTGGCTTCGGAAGTTTTTATACTTGGCATAATTCTCATGCAAAGTATAAAACTTACGCAAGAAATTTTGGCTTCGGAATATTTTATACTAAGCATAATTCTCATGCAAAGTATAAAACTACTGCAACTGTTCTACTTAGTACTTAGTGCATTTTGGAGCATATATTGTCATATATAGTGTGTCCGTCGCTTGAAGAATAGTCTTGGCTTAATGTATTACACCTGATATGTTGTAAACACATGAAACTGGGTCATTCATAGGAGCATATGCGAATGAGACTCAGTCGTACGACTGAGCCAGGCTAATAGGCCAGTCGTGCGACTGAGAGATGCGATTGGGGCATTCGTAAGACTGAACCGTAAGAATGGTCCAGTCGTACGATTGAACCATACGCATGGTCCAGTCGTACGATTGAACCATACGCATAATCCAATCACACGAATGGGCCCAGTCGCATCTAATATGGGCCGAGGCCTATATATACCAGTTTCAATATGTAGAGAGATAGGGTTTTGAGAGGGTTTGTACCTGGGGCCTAGGTGCTACCGGATGAGAGGGGAGATCATGCTCGATCTCCCCTTGCCAAAAGTTGTGATTCTTATGTTGTAACGAGCTTAAAATTGTTATGTTTTATCAATGAAATCATTCGATTATTGTTCGTACTTTTGTTTATCTTTTGGTTTATCACCTTCCGTCAAGAACACGCTCGGATGTTCATCGATCCAGCGACTTCACAATTGGTATCAGAGCCGGTTACTGCTAGAATGATCTAACAATCAATCTAGCAACCCGAGCTCTTGATCTCTGGATCTATTTCAGGTTCTTTGACGTTAAACATACTTCGTGTTCTTCATGTTTTGCTCAGATCAGGTTACGTGTGGTGCTTCTATGTTAAAATCAAACTCGAAACCACGTTCCCATCACCCCTGCGAATCTTATGATGTCTATTTCGGTTCGGTTCATGTAAAATTCATCAGATTAGGGTTTTTGGCGGCTATGGCGGCTGCAGATCTAAAAATCTGCGTGCAGACCCGTTCGTACGACTGGACCATGCGACTGGACCATTCGTACGACTGGACCATGCGACTGGACAATCCGTATGACTGGACCATCCGTACGACTGGCCCATATGAATGGACCATCTGTACGACTGGACCATGCGACTGGACCAGTCTTATGACCAGTCATAAGACTGGACCAGTCTTATGACCATTCATGCTACTTGACCAGTCTTATGACCATTCATGCTACTGGACCAGTCATGCTACTGGACCAGTCTCACGAAGATATCATTCGTATTATCCAATCACAGAATGTGAAAATTGTACTCCATGTCATACGAATGAACGGCGTTCCAGACAAAAAAAGGAAAGGTCTGGAACTACCGTTTGCACAGATTTGAGGATGAGCAAAGCACATTCACCTTGAGGTTCTTTTGTCAAATAAGTTCAATGGATACCCCATTATTCATTGGATTTCCAGAATAGGTGATAGTAGTGAGAACACAAAAGAGAGAAGAGAAGATGCCAGCAGTCAGTGCTGATTTTGTGGGATAGTCAGGAGCATCTGACTATGTATGGGCCAATCAAGTTATATTTATCTGCACAGAAAGGATTCTCATTCTAAGGGGGAATCCATGTATAGAGAAATTGAAGACGCAATCAGAAAGTGATGATGTGAGTAGGTTTCTGATGATGAATCTACATGCATGCTGGTTTCTTTGATATTGTCAGCTGTGGATTGGAACCTTCAACCTTTTGCCCAATACACCGTATGAAGACGCCAGGAGAGCACAATGTTTATATATTAGGATATGTTGAATGTGAGGGGGAATTTCTACAGTTGTTAATGTTAAACAGGTTAGACTGTGTGAAGATTGAAGTAATGGAAAACTGTTCATGTCATTAACTGGAAAAATCAGTCATATGGGGAATCTTGCTGCTGTGATGGTGTTCTGCAAAGTAAACGAAAGCTATTGTGCCTAAATTCATTTTCAGGAATACTGTAGCAACCTGACTGATCGGCAACGCTGGCTAATATGGTTTTCATTTGATTCTATTGGAAACCAGAGCAAAGATTGACTGAAGATTGTAAGAGGTGTTATCTACTATTCGCAAGCAACGTCCAAGGGGGAATTTGTTGGAGCATATATTGTCATATATAGTGTGTCCGTCGCTTGACGAATAGTCTAGGCTTAATGTATTACACCTGATATGTTGTAAACACATGAAACTGGGTCATTCGTAGGAGCATATGCGAATGAGACTCAGTCGTACGACTGAGCCAGGCTAATGGGCCAGTCGTGCGACTGAGAGATGCGATTGGGGCATTCGTAAGACTGAAACATAAGAATGGTCCAGTCGTACGATTGAACCATACGCATGGTCCAGTCATATGATTGAACCATACGCATGGTCCAATCGCACGAATGGGCCCAGTCGCATCTAATATGGGCTGAGGCCTATATATACCAGTTTCAATGTGTAGAGAGATAGGGTTTTGAGAGCGTTTGTACCCGGGGCCTAGGTGCTGCCGGATGGGAGGGGAGGTCATGCTCGATCTCCCCTTGCCAAAAGTTGTGATTCTTAAGTTGTAATGAGCTTAAAATCGTTATGTTTTATCAATGAAATCATTCGATTATTGTTCGTACTTTTGTTTATCTTTTGGTTTATCACCTTCCTTCAAGAACATGTTCGGATGTTCATCGATCCAGCGACTTCACAGTGCATGCATGCAGGAAGCCCTTGGTTGCTTTGGTTGCATCAGCCTTTTATATAAACCTTACAAACTCTCTCTCGGTTGATGCTACTAAAAGAAAGAAAGTTCTTCAGCAGTTGACAGTCCTTATTAGGATCAAGACCATTCCCTTCTTCATCATTTGGTCAGGATCCTTCAAACTTTCATAATACCTTCTCATGTCATAGAGATCATGCAGAGGTAGATCAAGCATTTCTTGCTTGAAGTAGAAAATCTTGACCACCTTGATCTCTGATGACATACCATCTGTTTGGATTAGCAGCAAAGGTCCAAGACAGGATGGGTCTTCTAGTTACAAGAGGTTGTGCTTGAGTAGGAGTTGGTTGAGCAGCTTCTTATTGTACTTCCTCAGGATGCTTTTACTCATCCTGAGGTCTGGAAGTAGATGCCTTTGTCTTCTGTATACTTATTTTAGAGCAATCCTTTTCTTCCTCATGGGAGTGTTTAACTGAGAGGGTTGGTCTTGAGTACTAGGTTGTTCAGTAGTATTAAAGATCAAGTATAGGTTTGGACTCACCATAGATTAGATTTTGTATATATTTCTATGTAATAGGATTAATGTTAGTTTACTTTTGTAAGTTGATTTGTTTAGTTTATTTCATTTTGTAGTCCAGCGAAACTATGAGCGAAACTGCTCACAGTCAGCTGTTAGTTTACCCGGTGAAACTGTTGATTCTACCGGGCGAAACTATAGTTTCGGCAGCACAGTTTCGCAGTCAGCGCAACTGTCTACGAAACTAAGACTACTATATATAGAAATGATCTTGTTCTTTGTTTGGCATCCTTGCAAAAACCCTAATCGAGTATTTGTGTTGCAAGTGCCTTTTGTAAGTTGTTTCTCACTGATTATATTGAGCTTATGTTATTTTGATTGTATTGTTGCTTTATGGGTCATATTTGAATACATTTTGGTCTTTATTGTTCATATAAATCATCGTGTGTGTTGTTACTTCTGGTATTGAATGATTCAGAGCATTAGTGCTCTTGATTGTTTGAGGTTTTTGGTTGTTTTGTTCAATACCACTATTTCTTCAATTCTAGATCAAATTTGAGTGTATTTGACATGGAAGTTGATTGAATTTTGCTTGTTTTTGATTGCGAAAGATCTATGAATCATCAGATCTCAAATTCATTAAGATTTGGGTGATTTCAGGTTGTTTTCGGGGTTTAAAGGGTTTTCAGATTCTTCCAGCGAAACTAGAGTTCTCCCAGCGAAACTGTTACATTCTCCCAGCGAAATTACAAGTGTTATACACTCTGTAGTTGTTTTTAGCATTTCTGCAAAAGTAGAAACATTGAACGAAAGTTCATTAGTGCTTGTGTCTCATTTCAAGCAAAATTGTTGTCAATAGTACCACTGAACGAAAGTTCAAGCTTGTTTCCGGCGAAACTCTAAGCGAAACTAAGCATTTGACTGCTTCTAGCTAGCGAAATTGCTGCCGAAATTACGAGCGAAATTACCACTTCCCAGCGAAACTAACCCTATGAAATTACCTTTTCCTACAAAATTACCTTTTTCTTCAGCGAAATTAGCATGTCAAAGATGACTTCTCTCACTCTTAGTGATTTAGAGAGTGTTGCTCCCAATAGACCTCCAAGAGTCATAAACGGGCACAACTTTGACGACTGGAAGAGATGTCTCAAGGCCTTCTTCTTCTACACCAATCACAACCAATGGGAATCCATTATCACTGGTCCGCACAAGCCAACGGTTACTGTTGGTGGTACAGTATCTCAAAACATGGATTCTGCCACATTCACCGAGAAGGATCAGAAGCTGATTGATCGAGACCAGAAAGCTTTTGGAGCATTAACTCTTTGTCTTGCACCTGATATTTATAATCAATTTTCTGAGCACACAGATGCAAAATCTTTGTATGATGCCTTGTGTGAATTCTATGACGGAAATGAAGATCTAAAGAAGGACAAGAAAGCCCAAGCTCAGAAGGAGTTCAATTCATTTTTTGGACATAAAAATGAAGATCTAACTGACATCACCAATCGATTTTTGTCAGTATTAAGTACTCTAAAGAAGTATGATGTTTAGTTAGGTAATCACGAGCAAGTGAATAAGCTCCTAGACTCTCTTCCACCTCAATGGAGCTTACAAGTGAGAATGCTGAAGCAAGAGAGAAACTTTGCTAATTATGAGCAGATGGATGTAATTAACAAATTGAATTATTTTGATCTAGATCTGAAAAGGAGGGAATTTAATCAGACTACGATGCCTACATCCGGTTATACTCAGAATGCTGCATTACTGTCTTCTGCTGTAGGCCCTCCAATGCAGGCATCTCGTCAAGGAGGAGTGAACACCGGTGACTAATCTGGAGGTTGTAGTAGTACAGGGAGAGAGCAAGGGAACTTGAAAGCAACCGTTGAAACCTTGTTCCATCTGAGATGATGACTCTTTTTGGAATGTTCGTTTAGGGTTATGAAGCATTTGTAGCTAGGGATTTGAAAGGAAAAGGTATGACGATGGAGGATATGTATCAGGTGGATCCTGATGATCTTGAAGAGACTGATATTCAGTGGCAAGTGGCAATGTTGACACTTAGAGCCCGAAGATTTATGGAGCGAACTGGTAGAAAGAATTTTGGAGGTCAAAGCTCTAACTCCAAACTGGGTTTTGATAAGTCTAAACTGAGATGTTTAAATTGCAAACAGTTGGGACACTTCAAACGTGAATGTCCTCTACCAATTGTCACTGATCCTGGCAACTCAAGAGTTCCAAGATTAGTTTCAAGTGGGGATAAAGAGGAACCAAAACACAAGAAGGAGACAACATTAATTTCTAACTTTGACTGGAGTGCTGAAGTTGAAGAGACAAGATAAGAGGTTAATCAAGCACTGGTAGCTGAGATTGTAAAAGAGGTGATGAAGGTGAATTATGAGGATGACTCTGATCCATTCAAGGAATTTAAGGATGAAGTTGCTATCTAAGGAGATGAAGAAGGATGAGAAGATGAAAGAAGGTGATATAAAGGAGATTAAGAAGGAAGGAAGTCAAACCACTGAACTAGAAAAGGATAAGGATGATGCTGCTACCACTGTTGAGGAAAACAAAGTTGAGTACTCCGGTGTGTCAATGTGAGAAAGCTCTTACGGATGAAAAAGTGGTGATAGGACTTCGCTATGAGGTAATTCAAGATATGTGTTCATCAGCTTGCAAAATCAGGTTATTTGGGGTCTATAAAGCTAATTGTTTGCTAATTGATAATGAAAAAGATTTGAAACAAATTAATGAGGAGCTTAAAACAAACGAGTCTAAATATTTTGTTAAATCAAATGAGGCTTTAAAAGAGAATGATCACTTAAAAAGAATAGTTTTGGAAAGAATGTTGAGGTTAATAATTTAACTGAAAGGGTTGCTCTTGCTGAGTTTGAAACAAACAAGCTTCAGTGAAAGCTTGATAAATGGACTAGATCGGGAATGAAACATGATGATTTATGTAAATCTCAACGGGGGGCTAGGATTAAAACAGGGTTTCGGATATAAAAATGCTAAGGTTTATCCTCCTCTGTACTTACTGTTATTCACCTATGCACGTTCCTCATCCTTCTAATGATTTGATCGAAATAGATACTAAAATTATGTCTGCAGGTTTAGAAGGTGTGAATCCTAGGCATGTTCGTGAGGACTACGATTATGGACCGACTAGCGGGCCTGGATGCTCTAGCCTTAGTACACCTGAATTTCAGCATTCTGTTTTAAATCACAAATCTAGTTTAAATTCTGTTTTTGTCTCTAGTGATTTTGTAAAAGACTCTGTTTCTTCATATTCTAGTGATGTTTCTGTTTCATCTTTAAATTCTGAGTATTGTGATGTTACTACTCCTTCTGATTGTGTTAATCTTGTGACTGATATCACTATGAAGAGTAATGAGGAAATTAAAATGAACTGCTTCGAAAAATTCTTTTCTCACCCTATCCCTTCTTTTACTCCAGCTAAAATTGATGTGTCAAATAAAAGGGTCATATCCTCATCTGAAGCAAGTACAAGTGGTACAAGTACCACATGTATTTCAGATAACATCTCATCTTCCTCTGTAAATAATCATTCTTTTTCAAATAAAAATAGATCTATAGACATGTATGAGACATACAGTGACGTTGATTCTAGACCATCTGAATGTGATGAGGAAATATGCATTGATAAAATCCCAACCTTATTACATAACAGACCAAGATTAAAACCGTATTGTTTTCGATGTGGTAAAGATGATCATATAGTTAAGCACTGTACTCAGCTTCATCTTAGACATGTTAATAGAAATTCTTTTGGGAATAGGTTAACTCAACTAGTTAATAATTTCTTTTGTAAGAAATCTGTTATTCCTAAACCCAAAGTTGTTCAAACTTGGGTTCCTATTTTGCCTGCTTAACTTTCACTTTGATATTATTGCAGGAGACATCCACTAAAGTTGTAAATAGTGTGTGGCATGTTGATAGTGGATGCTCCAGACATATGACGGGACTTAAAGATCTTCTTACCAATTATCTAATAATAAATGGAGGTTACGTCGCATTCGTTGGTGATAAGAAAGGAGGGAAAATGATTGGTCAAGGAGAAGTTTCCAACCGCTCTCTTACTTTAGAGAAAGTCAACTGCGTACCTGAGCTTGCGTTCAATCTGTCGAGTGTCTCTTAGATTTGTGATAAAAACATTTTGGTCTTATTCAAGTCCAATGAATGTCTCTTTTTGAAATATGAGATTGATATTCCAAATAATATGGTACTAATGCGGGCTTCAAGAAAGCATGATACATATCTTCTTGTTATGAGTTCAAAGGATTCAACGTCTACCATCACGTGTCTTTTGTCCAAAGCTTCCACCTCTGAGTCGTTCTTATGGCATCGTAGATTGGGCCACGTTAATTTTAAAAATATAAACAAATTAGTTAAAAACAATCTTGTGAGGGGATTACCTTTAAAAGGCTTTTCAGTGGTTGAAAAATGCATGGCGTGCGCCAAGGGAAAACAACATAGGAAACCACATAAACCAAAAATTGAAAATAGCATATCCAATCCCCTCGAGTTGTTACATACTGATTTGTTTGGCCCAATCAGTGTTAAATCAATTGCTAAGAAATCTTTCTGTCTTGTGGTTACAGATGATTTTTCAAGATACTCCTGGGTGAGATTTCTTGCCCACAAAGGAGAGACTACTAAGGAACTACAGAAGTTAATCCTTTCGATTGAAATGATAAGTAAGTGGAAGGTTATGGCGATCCGAAGGACAACAGTACTGAATTCAGAAATCAGATCTTTGATTCATTCTGTGCCTCTAAGTGAATTTTAAGACAATACATTGCTGCGAGGACCCCTCAAAAGAATGATGTGGCTGAACGAAAGAATCGCACCCTCATTGAAGTTGCTCGTATAATGTTGATTGAATCCTCCTTACCCATCATCTTTTGGGCTGAGGCGGTGAATTGTGCTTCATATGTTTTAAACAGGGTGTTGATAGTTAAGGACAAAATGAAGACTCCTTATGAACTATTTCATAAGAGAAAACCTTTAATTAACTTCTTTCGACCATTCGGTTACTCGTGCGCTTTATTGAATACACAGACACAGAAATCGAAATTTGGTGCCATGTCTGACGAATGTTATTTTGTTGGCTATTTTTCTTCTCAAAAGGCTTATCGGGTATATAACAAGAGAACACATATTCGATCTGAACCGCGATCTGGTTCTTTGACTCCAATACAGTGTTCAACTCGTTTAATCTTCCAGTTTTTGATGATGATGGGTCTGTCTCTCATGTTCAAACAAATATCTTTTATCAGTCTCCATTACCTGTCGAACCTCTAGCCCCTCCTACCACATCTTAGAATGATGTTACCTCAGTTGATGTTGCATCTTCTTCATCATCATTTAATCTTCCACCTCCACCTGTTTCAGCATCCCTTCCCTCATCCCCTACATGTACCACATCTCAGCCAACATCACCTATTTCTCCAATTCACTCTACCTTATCATCACCTTTATCCACTTCACCTTTAACTAGCCATCAACAATCCTTTATCCAACCATCCACACAGCCCCCACCCATGACTGTCGATTTCAAAACCTTGAAAGATCATCCACATGATAACATCATAGGATCTATCACCGATGGAGTTCGGATGCGGAGTCAATCTGGTTTGATTAACTTGTGTCTATTCTCTTGTTTTATATCACAAATAGTCCCTAAAAATGTTCATGCAGCTCTTCAGGACCCTTACTGGGTTGAATCAATGCAATTAGAGCTGAAACAGTTTAAGAAAACTCAAGGTGTGGACTTTGGTCGATCTTCCACCAAACAAATACCCAATTGGCATGAAATGGGTGTTTAAAAACAAACACGATGACCGTGGCATTGTGGTAAGAAACAAGTCCAGACTGGTGGTCCAGGGTTTTGCTCAAGAAGAAGGGATTGACTACACCGATGTCTTTGCGCCTATCGCTCGTCTTGAAGCCATTAGAATCTTTTTGGCGCATGCAGCCCACAAGCAATTCAAAGTCTATCAGATGGATGTCAAATGTGCATTTCTTTATGGAGACATTGACGAAGAGATATATGTATGTCAACCACCTGGTCTTGAGGATCTAGATTTTCCAGACAAAGTTTACAAGCTTGATAAATCTCTTTACGGTCTTCATCAGGCCCCTCGAATCATGTATGAGACTTTAACACAGTATCTCTTAAGTAATGCTTTTTTCCGGTGGCACCATCGATATGACTTTATTTAAAAAGGAAGTATGTTGGACCAAAAGAACCAATGAGCCAAGATCAGGAAAACCTCTAAGTCCCACATGACATCACAACAACTGCTGAAGACCTTCATCAGTAGTTTGACAAAGTCTGAAGAATCAACAGCTGAAGACCAAAGATCTGAAGTACAACAGCTGAAGATCCCAAGTGCTGAAGATAAGTACTGAAGTCTGAAGTACTGAAGCATAAAAGTACTGAAGCCTTCAAGTAATGAAGACAAGTGCTGAAGATCAACAACTGAAGAACTGAAGACCTAAAGATCAACAACTGATGCACAAAGTCTGAAGACAAAAGACTGAAGACATCAGCTGATGACATCTACTGAAGTCATCAGCTGATGAAACATCTGAAGACCAAAGTCTGAAGACAAGTGCTGAAGCTTCAGAGTTTGTCACAACAGCTGAAGAAGTCTTCTTCAGTTGTTGTGATGGTTTTTCTTTTTAGTTGTTTTTGTTTTTCCTTTCAGTAGTTTGTACAATAGCTGAAGAGTTTGTTCTTCAGCTGTTATAGTTCAGTAGTTGTAAACGACTGAAGAGATTGTTCTTCGGTCGTTGTAGGTTTTCAGTAGTTTCCTTTTCAGTACTTGTAATAAGTAGAACACAGATTTTGTAAGAAGATGTCAGCTGTTGACATCTTTAGTAGTTTAAGGTTCTATCAGTAGTTTGTTAATAATCGGTTGATGTCACTGTCAAGTGACATTAGCATTCGTCCTTTTCCTTCTATAAAAGGACGATGGGCCTGTTGTATTCGGCGCCGAAACGTGTGGAGTTATAGAAAACATCTTTTTGCAGAACTTTTCTCTCTCTCTATGTTTGTACTTTTACATGCAAAATCTTTTGTGTTCTTGCTGTAATAGTTAATTACTGTGCTAAATCCGCTGCGAATACAATCTGATTGATCAAACTAGAGGTTGAGATCCTGTCAAATGGTATCAGAGTAGGTTAATCATTGATCGATTTCACTATTGATCATTTAAAACTGCTCTTTTGATCTCTACGTTTGATCGAATTAGCAATTTGCAAGAATTAGCTATAGAGAGTGAGATTCTGCTGTTTCTGGCCGTAAACTTGAGGTTCTCTCATGGTTTTGAGCTACATTTGTTTTGTTTAAACTTGTTTTTGACTAAAATCTGAGATGAAGACACCAACGAACGATCCTCACAATACTGGCTCCTCAACCAAGCCTCCGATGCTTGTGAGGAATGAGTATAACATATGGCAACGTCGTATGCTTCACCACTTGTCTGTCAACAGTGCTGGTTGTTGTAAGTCAGTGGTGCATGGACCATACAAGCCTATGGTGAGCGTCCCTGAATCAAATGAACAGGTTCCGAAGAAACCTGAACAATATTCGGACGAAGATCTTAAGCTGTTCAAGATTGATGCTAGAGCCCATGGAATTTTAGCTATGGCTATTCCAAATGAGATCTATTCAGGGCTTTTGCATCATGAAACTGCTCATGATCTCTGGGTTGCTCTGAAGGAACAATTCGGAGGAACCGATGCGGTCTTAGCAAATACTAGGGAAATCCTCGCCCAACAATACGAGACATTCTCTCATAGGAAGGGTGAGACTCTGACTCAGCAGTTTGAGCGGTTCTGTTGTTTGATCTCTGAGTTGAAGATGGTCAAACAAGAGTACTCTAACATCTAGATGAACAATAGATTCCTCAGATCACTGCCTGAGAGATGGGACACTTACACCATTGTCCTACTCTCCAGTGCAAATCTGGATACTCTATCTCTCACCTAACTTCATGGGAAACTGCTCACATTCGAAAGAGAGATAGAGCAAAAGAGGAAGTTGTCCACCTCTGGCAAGCTCACTGATGACTTTGTCCATGGTAATACTGCCTTGATAAGTCAGGAGTCGGAATATGCTGCATCAGAGAGTTCTTATGATGAGCATATTGATTTCTCTACCAACTCTGAACAAGCTTTTGTTGGTGTTAATAGTAGCTCAGGAGGTAGCAGTGATAATCTGTGCTTTCTGATGGAGGACTTGAAGGGCATTCCAGATGATGATCTGGAAGAGATGGATATTTTGAACCAAATGACAATGATAAATATCAGATCTCAAAAGTTTTACAAGAGAACTGGCAGGAAATTCCTTGGTCTCTCTGGCAAAACCAAAATTGGTTTTGACAAGAGCAAGTTGAGGTGTCACAAGTACCAAAGGCTTGGACACTTTGCTAGAGAGTGTTAATCATCTGGATCTAACTCCTCTGCACCCTTTGTGACTTTTCCAAGCAATAGCTCACAGCACAGAGGGCAACATTCCTCCAGTTCTGGCCATCCATCACCAGCACAGACATCACCTGCTTACTTTGTGCCTCAGGGTCATATGCCATACCCATACCCCTGCAACTATATGCCTCAGCCCAGTCAAACTCAAGCACCTTCTGCTCAGCCACCACATGCTCTACCTGAGCCTCAATCTTCCCAATCTCATCATCAAACACAACCTCAACAACACAGCTTCTTCACCCCAGGAGTTGTTGACTGGAGTAGTCTGCCAGATGATCTATCTTGACAGGAACAACTACTCTAAGGTGTTGGTCAACATGGTGGTGATAATCCATTTGGAAATCTTGCTCTGATGGCCCTTGAGTCTGCTGAGGGGTCATCATCCAATGCCTCATCGCAGGTATCCTCTGAGCTAAAGCCAAGCTTTGTTCTGAATCATGCATAGCAGCGTTTGCTTCTATTAGAGAAGCAAATGTAGCTTTAATAGATAAAAACCTTGAGCTAGAGCACACCATTTCCAAAAAGAAAGCTGAATTTGAGGCTGCACTTAATAAGAAAAATGATGAGATTTACAAGCTTAAATGCCAAATAAAAGATGATAAGGCTAGGGAAGATGTACTTCTAGAGAAGTACAGAGACCTCAAGGAAACTCTTGCAACCAACCAAGTCGAGTGTGATCGATGGGTGCAATCATGCAAGGGTTTTGAAATGCTTCTTAGCAAGCAATCAGCTTCCAATATGAAGTTTGGCATTGGTTATAATCACACTGCTCCTCCATCAGATTTTACTTCAAAAGCAGAAGTGGAATCTGATGGAGAGAGTAATAACCAATCCTTCTTATCATGTGACCTACTATCTTCTGATTCAGCATCATCAGAGATAGAAGTCAGCATTAACTCCTACCAAAACAAATCAGCTGATACTACAACAGCTGATGGTTCAAATGCTGACTGTCATATGATCAAAAGGTTGATCAACTCAGGTGTTGTCTCTAGAAGTACTAAAAGTACTGGAGAGCAAGTGATAACACCTGAAGTTCAAACCTCAACTACTGTTAGCACTAAAGAGAAGAAAACAGACAGTAGAAAAGGTTTGAAGACAGCTAAAGAGGATGTCAGGATAGCAGGCACTACAAGGAAGAAAACTGTTAGTACTGATAGCAAACAGCTGAAGAACAAGTCTTCAGCAGTTTCATCCTCTTCAGCTGATGATCAATATAAGATGAAGAAGAAGCCATGTGAGATATATGGCTTGTTCAATCATCTTACTGATGATTGCTGGTACAAAAGGGGTTCCAAACTCAAACAAAAGGAGAAAATTAAAGAGGACATAAATAAAATGAAGAATGAGTTTGAGACCAAGTTTGTACTAGCAACATCAAAGCCTGAAATCCCTAAGCCCAAAGCTAAATCTAAAAAGAAGGTAGGGTTACTTAGGAAACAACTGAGGTTACTCAAAAGAAGATGGTGCAACATAGGAATCCATCATTAGCAAGCCCCAATGTGTCTAAAGAGCTGAAAGCTTTATCAAAAAGTCAGACACAACTGGTGATGATGGTTCAGCATCTAATGGGAAGAGTCAACCATTTAGATGCTCCTGTGTTGAAACCACAGAAAAGGAAGTCCAAGCCAAAGGGTTCCTCTTCTGCACCATCTCCTTCACCTCAGGCTGTCACACATAACACACCTGTTAGTGTTGCACCTGTTGTTGAGAACAGACCCAAAACCAAACAGGTTTGGGTCTCTAGAACTAACTAACATGTGGTTATGATTGCAGGGTTCTTCAACATGCCAAAGAAGCATCTGGTATGTAGACAGTGGAGGATCTATGCACGTGACAGGAAGTATGTTAGGACCGTGTACGTACGGAGAACTAACTGATTCTTTGTTATACCGGATCAAATAGTGCGGAATCCTATTTGATTGGCGATCCAATCAGGGAGAACGAAATCAAGATCAATCCTAACGATTAGAAAACGTTAAGAATGGACTAGGAATGATCTCAGACGTTCTATGAACTTGGAATGGATGAACTGGACGTTATGGGTCGACTAGGGTTTCAAGTATTCGAAGTGTTACCTTTTTCCACGAATTAAGTGGTATTTATAGGTTACAGATCTCATTCGTACGACTGACCCTTGCGACTGGCTCAGTCGTGTGACTGAGTCATACGATTGATTCATTCGTACGGTTGAGTCAGTCTTATGACTCAACCGTGCGATTGACTCAATCACCTAGTTCAACCGTGCGATTGGACCATTCGCATGGTCCAGTCGTGCGACTGAATAAGATTCTTAGTCAAACACATTCTTGAACCTTTAATGATTCAGAACTATGTCTCACAACTGCAAACCTATATAACATGGTCATATTATGTGTGTAACAACTAATAATGTAAGTAGATATAACATTAAATAATCAACAACCATATATAGAAGAGATTCTCATTAGATTGATTAAACATTACATACGTGTTACAAGAAGAAGTTCTATTACATTTAAGCTCACTAGACTAGAACTGGGGACATGTGTACCAACAAACTCCTCCTTGGACCTAGTTATATCTAGACCTTGACTTCTTTCTTGAATTCTTCGAATCGCTTAAATCTTTCTTCTCGTGAAACCCCAGCATGAATATCAAGTGCGAAGCATAAACGTATGACGTGTTGAAACTGAAGTGCTTGCACAATATTCTGAGTGTCAAAAAATAGTGGCCACTTGTACAAGATGTAGACATCTGAAGCAGACAAGTTTGTTAGCCACATAGGGTCAAATACCCTAACTGTCTCGACCTTTCCTTCCTTGTCCAAAACTATGACGGCCTCACCAGTGCGCCAGTCATAGTACCACTATTTAAAATGGGGTGCAAAATCCTGTGGCATTTCCCTCAATGGAATACGCGACATTGTGCGCGGAGGATGCCATCTCAAAATTACCTTTGGCCTTCCGGAGGTGGGGTCAACCTCGGTCTTATGGATCAACCTTTTGGGCTGTTGAGGTTTAAAATCGACCCACCTTGTAAGGTACTCCTTCTTCAGAGCCTTCTCGAACCATCCAGATATCTTCCCGGGGACAGCATATAGGAGGCTCAAGTTAGCTAGACGGTTTAGCTCGAAACTAGGGAGAGTTTTCAGATCGTGTGGGAATCTGAAATACTCTATACCCTTCTCTCTCTTCACGGCATATACTTTGAGATCTTCAAAGTATGCCCAGATGATGATCTTGCCTGACACCTTCTGATGTTTCTTGACCTTGTAGAGCTTGGTGTAGGCGTTAGTCTTTGTAGGCACTCTTTGCTTTTTCATTTCCTCCAGACAGGCTGCCCACTCAGCCTTTTTAGATTCAAGATTAGCATCATCTGCCTGAGGATCCTCTGTTGTAGACGCTTTTGCAGCTGTCATCTTCTCAACCTTATCGAATGCACTGCTGTCAAATGCATCTCCCAGATCTGGAAGCACTTCGCCTTCGGTGTTAGTGTACTGGGGATAATGATCAGCAGTCACATCCTCTATCTCTACCTCATCGACATCCTGTAGTTCTTCATCACTGACTACGTCGACCTCGGGCGCATCCTTTACCAGCTCATCAGGGTTTAGACTGAATAGTTCGGCAATCTGCTCATCAGTGAGATCATGTATGATCTCACCCTCTTCAGGTGTGTAACTAACAGAGCGATGTAATATTCCTTGCAAATCGAGAATCATTGTCAATTGAGTCTCGATTTGTCGAAGGGGTATTACATCGTGCTCGTCAGCCTGCTTGGATGAACCTGTATAACAATTTATCAAAACACAGTGCAGGTTAGTATACATTAAGCACATAACCAATGTTAATTTAACTTTTCATTCCTTTACTTTAAATACATATTAAACACATGATTACAATGACAAAAGTTTAATGATAAATAAACATCTAGTCCTGAACTTTGCCTTGAATCATCGCTGGATCTTGGCAGAAGGGGAGGTGGGTGGTGCAGCAGATGATTCTCCCTGGTCTTGTCTTCTTTTTGTACGTTGTTCCCGACCAGAATCAGCATCATTTGGAGCAGAATCATCATCATCATCATCTTGCCCCTCCTTGGCTTGATCATCACCACTATCTTCATCATCGTCTTCGTCATCCTCATCATCATCGTCCTCACCATCATCATCATCACCTTCCCCAATCTTGAGGGGCTCATTCTGAGTGCCTTTAAGCTTTAGCACTAGAGTCTTATGAGCAGCCTCCAGCTTCCCAATCTTCTCATCAGTCTCAGCCTCGTGTTGAAGCAAGCCAGTGATCTGATCAGTCTGTGAAGTGATCAACTGGGCTTGCGAAGATGTCAACTCCCTCAGTCTCTCAATCTCAGCTGTTTGTGTAGAACTTTGCTCTTGCAGCTGGAGAATCTAAGCCGTCTTAGCCTTATCAGAGGCTAGCAGCTGGAGCACCATGCTGTTCAGTGCAGCAAGTTGCTCAACCACAGAGACAGGTGGTAGAACTGAGCTCGATGGTGCAGATGAGGGTGGTGTTTGGTGAGTGGTGGTTGTTGTGGTAGCTGTGGTGTAGATGGGAGAAGATGAGAAGGCTGTAGTGGGAGGTACAGTGGTGGTGATGGAAGATATGTGAGTATGAAGTGGAGGTATAGTAGTGGTGGTGGTTTGGGGTGTTTGGGATATGGTGGATTGGGTGGTTTGAGTGGTTTGGGTAGTTTGGGTAGGGGTGGTGGAAGTGGTAGGTGCAGAGGAGGTAGAGATAAGCGTGATCCTCCTGCGTTTGGGCTTCATCTCATGAGGACGAGCCATATGCTTCCTCCGTGTCCCCCTTGAACCGGAGGCTCCCCTTGGCTGTTGGGAGAGGCTGGGGTATATGATGGATCAGCTACGGAGCTCCCAGACTCTCCTGGGCGTCCACCAACCGCCCGTAATCCCACCTCAGTGGCCACTACCTGACTGCCCACAGTTCGGGTTAGAGGCGCCTCATCTGAATCCTCCTCCTCCTGCATGAACTCAGGGTGGATTGGAGCTGGTTCAGGTCCTCCTTGACCATCTCCTCCCTGATCAGTACCGTGGTCATCATCGTCGAAATCATCGGAGGGTAGAGCCACCTGCTCTAAATCAGAGTCACTGTCCTCGTGGCGCCACTTCCGTTTTGCTGGCGCCACATAGTCATCCCGGGCCAGATGCCCAAATAACTGCCTGACAGGGGGTTTTACCTGCTTTCCCCTGTAAACCTTCATCCTGCCCAAGGTGGTATCATCCATCACCTCGAGCACAACACATCCTCTTTCTCCTTGGTAACATAGGAAGCTTCTGGTCAAAGATCATTTGAAGGAAGCGAGGATACATGCAGAATCCCTCTCTGCCCTTCACCTCTATGTTCTCCACTAGGTAAGTGAAGATCATCCGGGAGAAGCTGAACGGATGGTTCAGTACTAACGCAACATAGGCGTTCTGCATCTGCTCAGAGAGTTCATCGAAGCCTCCTTTCCTTGAGGCAATACATCTGAGCATGACGTGGGCGAGATACTTGAACTGGGGGCAGAGACTGCTCTTGTTGAGCATCCCTGAGTTGATGTCCCCAGTGTACTTCGCCCGTAGGAAACACCCTCTAACAGTCATTGGGTGTAAACGAGTAGGACAGTCACCATCATCTCCAAACTCGAGGACTGTCCTAAGGTCCTCCTCTGTGATCTCTATAGCATGCCCAAGAATAGTGCTCCTAATAGTATATGGCTCCCTGGATCTGTCGACCACAGCGTGTTCCCAAAACGACTGCTGAATCGACCTGTATGGTGTACACTGTGCTGATATCGCTCTGTATATCCTCGATCTTCTCAGAAATGTAATAATGCCAGAAAAGTCAGCGGCATTCCGAGAGGTCAAGTCCAAATGAGCACAAATGTTGTGCTTCGTGCTCATAACCCATCGACTAGCTATCTGTCACACAATGTAAGTATACGTTAGTACACGCAGAAGAGAGCAAATAAAATCAATGAGTTTCCCACTTTTGTTAGTCGGGCGACTGAGCAACCGAATAAACATAGCCGTGCGACTGAGTAGAACGACTGGGCTTTAAATGAGTGAATTGATTCATACGGGCGACTAAGTCAAGCGAATGGACATAGTCGGGCGATTGAATCATTCGTCCATCTCAGTCGGGCGACTGAGACTAGTCGTCTTCTCAGTCGGGCGATTGGAGTTCATCAGTGTGTCGAGTCGCCTACTCGACTGTTTGTCCATTCAAATTCGTGTTTTGAGCTATACTTGATGTTAAACGTTGAAATTTGGCTCATTACACTCAGAAATGACCGATTAAGCATGTTTTAACTTTTGTTTGAACGTTTAGGTTAATTTTGATTGTCTATTTGGTCGTTAAACTTTCGGTTACTGTTGGGTCAGAATTCTCTTGATTCTCGATGTCATTGATCGATTTCAACGATGAAACACCACGAATATTACCTGTATAAGCACTAATGAAGGTTAGAACACACAAAACGAAGGTAAATATGAATCAAATGAAATTTTGGCAGCGGTTCGTTAGGTCGGGCGAATAGAGGGGGCGATTTGGGTGAATGAGCGACTGATGCTGATTCGGCCTGTATTTATACTAGGGCAAATTCCAGTCGGGCGACTGAGCCTAGTCGCCTTGGTCAGTCGGGCGACTGAGTCTCAATCGTTCAATCTACCCAATCGTTCACCTCCAATCGGGCGATTTAGGTTCATCCAAACGACTGTTACAGTCGGTCACCTCCAATCGTTCGATTAGATTCATTCGCACACCTCATTCGCACGTTTGACCTAGTCGGTCACTTTCAATCGGCCGATTGGGCTCATTCACATGTCCCAATCGTACGATTGTCTTCAATCATATAGCCCATTCGTATGACTGATCATACTCAACATGAAGTTGTGCGATTGGGCTATACTTGTGCCATCTTAGTCATTTCAGTTATCGACACATAGTTTTCCTTCAACATTTGATAAAACATTATGTGCAATTGATCATCTCAGACATGATCCATTTAACCAACCGATCACCTCAGACGTGATCCATTTAACCACCCGATCACCTCAGACGTGATCCTTTTAACCACCTGATCACCTCAGACGTGATCCTTTTAACCAACTTATCACCTCAGACGTGATATTTTTATCCTTTCAGAAACAATTTTAAATAAACATTAAGCTCGTTTAGTGACATTTACAGATATCAGTATACACAGTCCGACATTTACACACTTATACTAATCAATTAAATAAAATATTAAACTACGAACGAAATGAACATCTATTTGTGATTTTTGTTAGGGCAGGTTTGTGTAGCCTATTAGCATTGACATTATATCAGGAACAGACTCATTTGGAATCAGACAGGCATATCCACCATTACTTGGAACATTATGAGTTGATTTCACCTTTCATGATGACATCTCACAGTTTGTTCTGATCTAAGACTTCTAAGTACTAACTGTGAATCATGTTTGATATGATACGTAACACTCTTTGATTGTCAATTTCAGTCGGTGCATTCAAGACGATTGTCAGTATACTTGTCCACTTAAATTCATACACAAACTTTTGACATACATTGGTAATGAATTATGTTATATTATTTCAAACAACATTTGTGTATCCCACGCTTATATGGTAATGAGCATTCCTTAATGGACTTTCGAGCGGTCTTTAGGTATTTTTGCAAGAAGAGACTATTCTTACATCTTTCAAAGAGAAGCCAATCCTCAGGTCAGTGCCATCGCACAGCAGAGAGGCGGCAAACAACAATGAAGTCTAGAATATGTAGGTTATGCTTATCCTCAGGTCAGTGCCATCGCACAACAGAGAGGCACACAACCTATCTCCTTGTTAGAGCATTTCTTATTTTCTTTTGCACATAGCGCACCAACAACATAAGTTATCAGCTTGATTACGCTAGTATTCAATTTTTCCATGCTTTGCTCTTTTTGTGGTCATTTGCACACCTTTGGTGGCATTTATTTGCTCGTTATCCCTTATCGGAAGAGCTGATTGTGTTAACCAGTGATAAGATGGGAACCCACAGTTGATTGAACCATTTAGTTTAGATTAAGTTTACCAATGACGTCTACTTGTCTATTGTGTTGAATCTACTGACACATCATATAATGAACTAGCACCTCCCTAGATCAACTTTCTCCATGTAATTACAGTAACAATCAAACGTACTATCATTTTCCCGTTTAGTTAGACTTAGACTTCTCTGATTTTCACATTTTCAGTAAATTAATTAACATTTTTGATCTCAAAATTATTTTGTTGTTCCAAATAACTCGATGCCTGTGTACTATCATCTTCCAATTTTTGTCGTGTCACATTTCCTGTTTTGTTGTCTTTGCCTTTTCAGCTTTACTCACCTTCCCCCCCCCCCTTTTTTTTAAGTAAATAAATACTGAATTAAATCTCCCCCTAAAATTCTAAAACAGAAAATCTTTTTGTGTTTTTGGATTTTTATAACAACAAGGAAATTAAAAAAATAAAATAAATGACTAAAAATAAAGAAAAACAGTGTCGGACTATGTATCTGTTTCTTCTAAGATAACATCACTTTTCTTTTTAACCCCGTTGACCTCTAGCAGATAGAAAAATCTTGGTTTATCAAACGGTTTAGTGTAGAGGTCAGCGCGTTGAAAATCCGTGTTAATTTTGACCACATCAATTAAGTGTTTTCATAGCAATCGCGTATGAAATGATACTTTATGCCTATGTGTTTGGTCTTAGGATGTTGAACCGGATTTTTAGTTACTGCAATTGCAACAGAATTATCAACATAGATAGGAGTAGAAGTGAAATGCAAACCGTAATCCCGCATTTGCTGTTGAATCCAAATGATTTGAGAGCTGCAGCTGGCGGCGGCAACGTATTCAGCTTCACAGGTAGACAGAGCAACTGATGTCTGCTTCTTGCACTGCCAAGTTACCAATCTTCTCCCGAAAAATTGACATCCTGCTGACGTAGACTTGTAATTCATTTTGCAGCCTCCGTAATCCGAGTCACTATACGCCGTTAGCTCAAAGTCATCATCATTAGGATACCACAATCCCAGTGTTGGAGTACCCTTCAGATAACGAAAAATCCTCTTGACTCCAATCAGATGATTGACTTTAGGTTTTGCCTGATATCGGGAACATAAACATGTGGCATACATGATATCTGGACAAGAGGCAGTGAGGTACATGAGAGATTTGATCATCCCACGATACATGGTGGAATCCACCAAATCCCCATTCTCATCAGGAGCCACATCGTGATTTGTGGCGAGAGGGGTACCGGCTGCAGTGACATTTTCCATATCAAAGCGGCTAAGAATGTCACCGACATACTTAGTTTGATGCAGAAAGATGCCGGTAGGTGTTTGGTCCACCTGTAATCCTAGGAAGAACTTCATTTCTCCCATGGCACTCATCTCAAACTCAGCCTTCATCACAGATTCAAACTCTTTACATAACCCTTCGTTTCGTGAGCCGAAGATTATGTCATCCACATAAATCTGTACCAAAAGCAATTCACCATCCTTCTCTTTGATGAATAATGTACAGTCAATCACACCCCTGCGAAAGTCATGTTTCAGCAGATGGGTGGAGAGCTTTTCATACCAAGCTCGAGGAGCCTGATGGAGCCCATACAGAGCCTTGTCTAACTTGTAGACTCTGTCCCGATGATAAGGATCTTCGAAACCTTCGGGTTGACTGACATATACCTCTTCACGGATTTCCCCATGCAAGAATGCACTCTTAACATCTAGTTGATAAACTTTGATCTTCATGTAAGAGGCGTAGGCTAGAAAGATACGAATAGCTTCCATTCTAGCTACGGGAGCAAAGACTTCATTGTAGTCGATTCCTTCGACTTGTCTGAAGCCTTGAACGACCAAACGCGTCTTGTTTCTGATAACAACACCCTGGTCATCCTTCTTGCACTTTAGTACCCATTTGGTACCAATTACCTTGACTCCTTTGGGTCGGTCAACAAGAGTCCACACTCCAAGTTTCTTAGCAACTCCTCTTGCATCGCATTGACCCATGCTTCATCCTTAAGGGCATCACTTACGTGTTTGGGTTCAATTTGAGAGACAAAACATCTGTAAGCTCCATCATTCACGTAGCCCTTTTCCATTACTTCAGCGTAATCAGCAGTGTACAATCTACTTCTAGTTTGCACGCTGGAGTGGAGATCACCAATGATGGCATCTTGCGGATGACTTGTACTAATCCTAGTCAAAGGAGTTGTAGGAACAACAACTTCAGAGTCCATAGTCGTGACTGGAGGTTCAGTGTCTGTGTTTCCAGATGCAGGTGAAGCAGCTGAAGAGCTCCCTTCTTGATCAACATTAGGTGTTTGTGCTGGTTCAGATGCTTCTTCATCCTCTGATGAGTCTTCACTATCATTCTGATCAGCTGAGGCAGATCCCGATGACCCACTTGTAGGAGTAGTATTGCTAGTATCGAGATTCGGTGAGTTGAGAACATCGTGCATCATCTGAGTAGCAATATCATCATCTGAAACTATCTGAGGAAGATTGAATGATTTGAAAAATCCATCGTAGTCGAAGAATGACGATGGTCCTTTTCCAGCAGGGGGGAAAGTGAAACGTTGAACATCAACATTGCACCATACCTCTACCTGGCCAGTAGAGTTGTTGTAAACTCGTTTGTCAGGTATACTGTATCCCAGAAAGATCCCCTGATCTGCCTTTTCATTGAACTTGCCTTCTTGAGTTTTCTTCAGAAGAGTACAAGGAGCACCGAAAGGTTCCAGATACTCCAGGTTTGGCTTACGCTTCTGTAGCAACTCATAGCAGGTCTTCCCGTGCCTCTTCACTACTGACACACGATTAAGTGTGTAGCAGGCGTTGGTTACAGCTTCGTTCCAGAACTGTACTGGCAGTTTTGAGTCTGCCAACATAGTCCTGGCTGTCTCGATCAGACTCCTGTTCTTTCGCTCAGCAACTCCATTCATCTGTGGTATGTATGCTGAGGTGAATTGATGAACAATTCCCTTTTCTTTGCAGAACGCATCCATCCACTGATTCTTGAACTCGGTTCCATTATCTGAGCGAATCTTTCTCACTTTAAGCTTGTAAAGTGACTCCAGAGTGGTGACCAGCACTTTGAATGACTCAAATGTTTCTGATTTAGCTTTCAGAAACATCACCCACAAGAATCGTGAGTAGTCATCGGTGACTACAAAGCAGTACCAGTCTCCAGTGATACTCTTCGTGCTAACTGGACCAAAAAGATCCATGTGCAGTAGCTCCAAGGGCATCTCAACAGAATGGACGTTCTTGGTCTTGTGAGATTTCCTGGTTTGCTTTCCTTTCTTGCATGAGACACAGAAATCGGGAAGCTTGAAGTTCTTGACAGGAACTCCATCAACTAGGTTGTTATGAATCAGGTGATTCATCTTCCGATGATTAATGTGTCCCATTCTTCTGTGCCACGAAATGGAGTCCTTCTCTGTTGCTTTAGATAAGAAACATTGAACAGTAGAAGAACTAGTAGAGGCATTAGACATATCTAGAACATACAAGTCATTATATCTAGATGCTGACATTAATACCTGCTCCTCTGGAATATCCATTTCTTTCTTCAGGATGTAGCATTTGCGATTATCAAACATGACTTTGAATCCCTTGTCGAAAATCTGAGACACAGAGAGCAAATTGTTTTCTAACTGCTGAACAAGTTCACTTTATAGAACCTTACCTTGTCATTACCTACTTCTCCCTGAGCGGTAATGTATCCTCCTTTGTTACCAGCAAATGAAACATTTCCCCCTTTAATTTGTTTGACATTGAAAAGAAGAGACTTGTTTCCCATCATGTGCCTGGAAGCTCCGCTATCTACTATCCATGTATTTGTAGACGCACTATAGCGGACAACCTGCACATATGAGAAAATCATCAGTTAAGGATGGGGACCCAAGCCTTGACTGGCTTGGGTTTCCCAGAGGAATCAACCATCATGAATTCGACCCACTGTCCTTTATCAGTGGATGGAATCTCAACTTTCAGATTGTCCTTGCTTTCAGACACACCAGTTGTCTTGGCTTTCCATAAACCATCCCTGTGAAAGGATTGTTTGTGGTAAACCTTAGACTAATTTACGGTTTGAGCATATGGTTTAGATTCAGAAACAGGTTTTACCTCTGGCATCACAGACTTGTCGGGGACTTGTCTGTTTTGCCTTTGGCGTGGTGGAGACGAAAACGACCTAGAAGGTGTTTTAGACCTAATGGGTGTTTTCGATCTAACTGGAGTCTTAGAACGCTGTTTTGAATCTACTTTGACTCTGTCGTTTAGCTCAACCTTAATTCTTGGTGTCTGATAGCGAGGACAATTAGTCGAAATATGACCGCGCTGACCACAAGTATAGCAGGATCTCCATTCATCAGGGCTAGGAGATCTCTTGTAGGGCGGTGAATAAACCTCAGATTCTTTCTTTTTATTATCACTTTTAAGATTTTCACCTCGTTTGACAAATTTAACTTGTTTAACATGATTTGTGTTTTGTCTTGGAAATTGGTGATTATCTTGCTTCACTGGTTTAGCTTGAGTGTCTTTGGAAATCTTAGGTTGTTTGGAAGTTGATTTTTTACCCAACCCATGAGATGCTTGAACATTCTCTTCCACTCCCTTGCCAGTGATTTGTGTGCTTGTTTTGCTTGATGCAGAAGCTGTCTGGTTAGGAACCGAAGGAGCAGAGTTAACTGCTGTATCCGGATCACTGACTAGAGGTGTTGTCACCACATGATCCTTTATGGGGTTATCATTAATTGGACGTTGTTTGATGTTTAAAAAGGACTCATGTGGTGGTGGCACAACTTTATAACCCAAACCCTCCCCGTTGTTGCGTTCTTTAACCAAGTTTTTCAAAATATGTGAGGAACTAGCTAGACTGTGGAGTCTTTGTTTCAAAGACTCGTTTTCAACTTGTAAACCGCTCGTTCCTTCTTAGTTTCTTCTATTGTCTTTAAATAAAACTTGATATCATTTTCTTGGTTAAAGGCAACAACTTCAGTTTCTTTTAACTGTTTCTTTAAAGCATCAATCTTTTCTTTATAACTGTTTTCATTCTATTTTAAGATTCTGTTTGCTTTAGTGCACAGTTTTAAATCATTTACTAAGTTATCATTATGATCTAATAACCTAGCAAATTTCAGGTCAATGCTTTCCCTAAATTTTTCACAATCAACACAAGCATGTTTAGTAAATAACTCATCCTTTAATTCTACCTGTGCTGATGTAGATGTTCCAACCATGAAAGCATTTTGGGGTTCAGATTGTGCTTCAGAGGCAGCATTCAGTTCATTCTCCACAAGCTGATCAACATCAGCTATGTCATTATCCAATTCAGCAGTGTCAGGCTCAGCTGAGTTCTCCCCCTCACTTGCTGAGTCTTCATTCAGATCCTCAACAGAAGCAATGTTGGCTTCACCATCAGATAAGAACCGAAAGGACCAGTCCTGTTCTTCATCACCTTGTGCCACCAAAGCCTTGGAATCACTTCCTGCTGGAACTGGCTTCTTATCTTTATCTTGTCTGTTGAAAGAGGAGAAAGGATTTCCGTTCCCAGTCTTTTTAGGCTTCACACATTCCCTCTTGAAATGTCCTTTCTCCCCGCAGTTGAAACACGTGACTTTGGACTTGTCAAACCCAAAAGTAGTATCTTTTGTAGCCACGAGGTTCTGCCCTGTCTTCTTTACAAACTTCTTTGCTCGTCGCACAGCACTCGCGAGAGCCCACATGATATCCATCCTCTCCAACTCATTTTCATCCACCTGCCCATAATCTTCATCAGCCAAGTGGCAGTTTCCTATCTTCCCTGCAACTAAACCATCATAGGAATGAACCACTGCAGCAAGTATGTCCATGTGTTCCTTGGCCACTTCCACAGTAACTTTACCCAGGTTCTCAGTTATTAACTTCGTCGAGTGAGCTTCAGTAATACTGTGTTGAACCCCTGATGAAACAGATGACTCACCCCCAGACGATGAGCTTTGAGCCAATGTATTAGAAACAAATGCCGTCTGCAGAGGAGCATTGGAAGACTTTGCAATGGGAGTTGGAGTCACATTGTAGAGAGTAGGATCCTGAGCATATGCACCCTTCTTCGCCTTATACTTATGTCTGACCTCTTCCTCTCGCAGTTTCATAATAAAGTCATTTATATCCAAAGTTTCGAGAACTGAATTGTGTCTCAAGGCGGAAATAAATGAATCCCATTTTTCTGGAAGACCTTCAGCTAAACTAGCGACCTTTGCTTCTTTAGACGTTGTAACCCCATGAGTGTGAAGTTCACTCATTAGATGATAGAAGCGGTCAATGATGTCGTCCAAGCTCTCGTTCCCAATAGCAGAGAAATTATCAAACTCCTTTTTAAGAGCTTTGGCCTTTAAGGATTTCTGAGTTGAGCTCCCTTCATACCTTTTCTCGAGAGCTTTCCAGAATTTTTTACTCTGTTTCTGATCCGAATACTGATGGAAGATCTCCTTAGGAATAGACTGGGTGAGCATAGCATAAGCCTTCTTTTCGGCATTATAGGCAGTCTTTTGAGCATCAGTCATTCCACTCAACGTTAATGGCAAACCATCAGCACCAACTGGCATGGTGTAACCAGTCTCAATAGAATTCCATAGATTAGTATCCACGCCATTGAGATGAATCTCAAACCTTTGCTTCCACTGCGGGAACTCATCAATAGATAGAAGCTTAGGCGGCTTATTGTGATTACCAATCTCATTCTCCAGAAGCAGTAGGTTCTGGATCCTTGAGTCTTTTCCTACTGAGAATGCGAAGTTTTCGGAGTCCATAATTAAAGTTAACTAAAACTTGAGAAAAAACAGACGGTTATGCGATTGAAGAATACGACTGGGAGGCGATTGAATTCAGCCGTGCGTTTGAACAGGCGACTGAAATTACAATCGTGCGATTGAACTCAAACGGGCGACTGGACAAGGCGACTGACTTAAACTAGGCGACTGAACTGACGACTGACTCAATCGGGCGATTTGACACGGCGACTGACTCAATCGGGCGAATGAACTGGCGACTGGGTTTAGTCGTACGATTGTGATAATTGTGCGACTGGGTCAGCTGAAAACGGGATTTTTCACAAACTTTGACCTAGAACGCAAGTTTTTGCACCCTAGATGGCTGAAACTCGAAAAATATTGGTTTTCCAGAACATGTACACGTAAAGACTCGATTTTTAGAAGAAAGATTGGATCTTTTTGCGTAAAAACGTAGACTTTTTCACAAAAATGATTGAATCAACGAAGAATCAAGAGCCTTTGCTCTGATACCACTTGTTAGGACCGTGTACGTACGGAGTACTAACTGATTCTTCGTTATACCGGATCAAATAGTGCGGAATCCTATTTGATTGGCGATCCAATCAGGGAGAACGAAATCAAGATCAATCCTAACGATTAGAAAACGTTAAGAATGGACTAGGAATGATCTCAGACGTTCTATGAACTTGGAATGGACGAACTGGACGTTCTGGGTCGACTAGGGTTTCAAGTATTCGAAGTGTTACGTTTTTCCACGAATTAAGTGGTATTTATAGGTTACAGATCTCATTCGTACGACTGACCCTTGCGACTGGCTCAGTCGTGCGACTGAGTCATACGATTGATTCATTCGTACGCTTGAGTCAGTCTTATGACTCAACCGTGCGATTGACTCAATCACCTAGTTCAACCGTGCGATTGGACCATTCGCATGGTCCAGTCATGCGGCTGAATAAGATTCTTAGTCAAACACATTCTTGAACCTTTAATGATTCAGAACTATGTCTCACAACTGCAAACCTATATAACATGGTCATATTATGTGTGTACCAACTAATAATGTAAGTAGATATAACATTAAATAATCAACAACCATATATAGAAGAGACTCTCATTAGATTGATTAAACATTACATACGTGTTACAACAAGAAGTTCTATTCCATTTAAGCTCACTAGACTAGAACTGGGGACATGTGTACCAACAAAGTAGCTCCCTTCTTAATGACTACTCTCAAGGAAAGAAGGGATTTGTCTCCTTTGGCAATGATGCAAAGGGTTACATCATCGGAAAAGGCTTTGTTTCCAATGGGGAAATAAGGTTTGATGATGTTAACCATGTGGAGAATCTCAAGTACAACCTCTTGAGTGTCAGTCAAATGTGTGATAAAGGCCATGTTGCCCTTTTCACAAGCCAGAACTATCGGATTCTGTCATCCAAAGTTCTAAATTTGATTGACAAGGTGCTGGATGAATACACTCTCCTGAAGGCCAACAGGACAGGAAGAGTGTATGCCTTAGATCTTTCCAAAAAGATAGATCTAAAAGGCCATCCTTGCCTATTCTCCAAGGCCTCTCCTCAAGAGTCTACTCTATGGCATAGAAGGCTGGGGCATGTTAATTTCAAGAACATGAATCAGCTGATAAGCCATGGTTTAGTAAGAGGATTGCCTTTGAAGGAGTTCAAGTGTGAAGATAACTGCACTGCTTGCTTAAAAGGAAAACAACACAAAGTTTCATTCCCTTCAATAGAAGAAACAAAGTCCACTGCCTGCTTCCAGCTCCTGCACATGGATCTCTTTGGTCCTGTCAGAGTGATGAGCATGGCAAAGAAGAAATACTGCCTGGTAATTGTGGATGATTATTCCAGGTTTGTATGGACTTTCTTCTTGCAATCCAAGGATGAAGCAGCCAAGACTATCATGAACTTTGTGTTATTTGTAGAAAAGCAGGATTCCATGCAGGTCAAGTGTGTGAGGAGTGACAATGGAACAGAATTTAGAAACCACACACTTGATGACTTTTACATGTCCAAGGGAATTAAAAGGCAGTTTAGTATTCCTAGAACTCCTGAGCAGAATGGAGTGGTTGAGAGAAAGAACAGGACTCTCATTGAAGCTGCAAGGTCAATGCTGGCTGATTCAGGGCTGCCACTGACCTTTCGGGCTGAAGCTGTCAATACAGCCTGCTATGTACAGAATAGAGCTTTAGTGAATCAGAGGCTGATGAAGACTCCTTATGAAGTTCTTCATCATTTGGCCCCTCTGATTTCATTCTTTAGAGCCTTTGGGTGTCCATGTTTCATTCTCAACACTAGCAACCCACTCCAGAAGTTTGCTAGTAAGGTGGATGCAGGGTATTTTGTTGGTTATTCATCAACTTGCAACGCATATAGAGTTTTCAACTGTAGGACAAAGATGGTTTAAGAAACTCTGCATGTCAAGTTTGATGAATCTCCAAAGGAAAAGATTCCACAGAACCCTGTGGAGTTGTTTGATCTGGACATACTGCAATATGTTCCTTATCAACCTCCAGTTGTTGAGCCTGTTAACAGTTCTCCACCTGGTGGTACTGATGATGATGTAGTCAGTACTCACCTCTTCAGGTTTAGTGACAACCTGCCTGAGTCCACTAAACCTGATGCTCCTGTAACCTCAGCAGCTCCAGCCACAACAAATGCTGATGAGATTTCTGCTTGCTCTACTTCATTTGAGCTGCCATCTTCTACATGGTTTCAGGAATCTCCATCACCATCTGTTGCTGCTGACGGGTCTACAAACACTTGCACAGATATTATAGTCTATTAAGAGCTGAAGAATCACCCCACATCTCAAATCATTGGTGATATCAATGCTTGAGTTTTAACCAGGAATCAATTGTCCAACTTCTGCTTCTATGCTCTCTTCATCAGTCAGCAAGAGCCAAAGAACTATCATGTTGCTTTAAGAGACTATGGATGGGTGGAAGCTATGTAGCTTTAGCTTCTTCAGTTCAAGAAACAGCAAATGTGGAAGCTTGTTCCATTACCCCAAGGTAAGTGTGCAATAGGCACCAAATGGGTATTTAGGAACAAAACAGATGAGAAGGGCCAAATAGTAAAGAACAAGGCCAGGATGGTTGTCCAGGGGTTTGCACAAGAGGAAGGCATCGATTATGATGAGACCTTTGCCCCTGTGGCCAGACTGGAGGCAATCAGACTGTTCTTAGCTTATGCTGCCTTCCATAGTCTTAAGGTCTATCAAATGGATGTCAAAAGTGCCTTCTTATATGGTAAAATAAAAGAAGAAGTTTATGTGTGTCAACCACGGGCTTTGAGGACAATAAACATCCTGATTGGGTGTACAAGCTTGATAAGGCTCTTTATGGGCTAAAGCAAGCTCCTAGAGCCTGGTATGAGACACTATCAACTTTTCTTCAACAGAATAAGTTCACTAGAGGCACCATTGATAAAACCTTATTCATCAAGACTGTGGGACAGCATAAGCTCCTTGTTCAAATTTATGTAGATGACATCATTTTTGCATCCTCTGATCTCAAGTTGTGTGATGAATTTACAAGGCTCATGAAGCAAAAGTTAGAAATGAGTGCTATGGGAGAATTATAGTTCTTTCTAGGTTTGCAAATCAAACAACAGGCTGATGGTATCTTTATTCATCAGTCCAAATACACCAAAGAGTTGTTGAATAAGTTTGATTTACAAACCTGTAAGCCCTATTCTACTCCCATGAGCAGCATCACACAACTAGATGTAGATCAGAAAGGTAAAGCGGTTGATGAAACCCTTTACAGATGTATGATTGGGTCCTTGATGTACCTTACAGCTTCTAGACCAGACATCATGTTTGCAACATGTGCCTGTGCTAGATTTCAGGCTGCACCTAAAGAATCCCATTTGATTGCAGTCAAAAGGATCTTTAGATATCTGCAAGGTACCCAATCACTAGGTCTTTGGTATTCAACTGGGCATTCTTGCAAATTAGTTGCTTTCTCTGATAGTGACTATGCAGGATGCAAAGTTACCAGAAAATCCACTTCTGGTGGTTGCCAATTCCTAGGCAATTATTTAGTTTCTTGGCAGAGTAAGAAACAAACATCAATTGCTACATCCACTGCTGAAGCTAAGTACATTGCTGCTGTAAGTTGTACCTCTCAGATACTTTGGCTTTAGAACCAACTCCTGGATTATGGCATTACGAAGACTAAGACTCCATTACTAATGGATAGTGCTTCAGCTCTTTGTATTGTTAAAAATCCAGTCCAGCACTCTAGGACCAAATATATAGAGATCAGACATCATTTTATCATGGATTGTTATGAAAAAGGTCTGATTGATCCTAAGTTTGTACCTAGTGCTGATGAGCTTGCAGACATCTTTACTAAGCCTTTAGATAGTGCCACATTTCAAAACTTGGTACTAAGGCTTGGTATGCTGCAGCTAGAATAATTTGACCAATACTGATGCTCTCAGTTCACAAACACTGATGAGCATTAGTATGCAAAGGTCAAATATAAGTACTGATGAGTAATTTAGTCTTCAGTATTTTCACAACTACTGAAGACTAAGATGCTTCAAAGTACTGATGTACATTATTTGTTGAAAACAACTGAATTGACGGAAACAGCTGATGAGTAACTTTACTCTTCAGCTGATGCCAACGGCTGCTGTTTCATATCCAAACAACTGAAGGACAAAAACATGTCTTCAGTAGTTTCATAACTACTGATGACTAACACCAAGTCCTCAGTTGTTTACAACAACTGAAGCAATACCATGTCTTCAGTAGTTCACAACTACTGATGTCAGTAGTTCACAACTACTGAAGGCTAACACCAAGTCTTCAGTTGTTACAACGTCTGAAGATAAAACCATGTCTTCAGTAGTTTATAACTACTGAAGACTAACAACAAGCCTTCAGCCGTTTACAACATCTTAAGGACAAAACCAAGGTCTCAGTACTTTCAACTACTGAAGACTCACACAAGTCCTCAGATGTTACAACCACTGAAGGTTAAAACCACATCATCAGTCGTTTCAACCACTGATGACTAACACCAAAACCTTCAGTAGTTTTATTTCAGCCTTTGCCATACCCTATAAATACCCAACCTTCAGAGCTTTTCATTCCCACTTGACCTAACTTTTCAAAAAAACCTCTGAACTTCCCATACACCATTAATGGCGGCCATGCAACTCAAACCTCGACACAACTGTGTCGCACATCTCACTAAATCGCCATTTTGGGCCAAATTCCACAATGTCGTTGATCTCATGAACGAATCTCCATACCAAACGGCTTTTCTTCTAAACCCCACCATCTACACCGACTCCTTATCAGAGTTCTGGACGAACATCACCGTCCAAACCGGAGAGAACGATGGTGAGGTCTCTCTCCGGTCCTCCGTAAACAACCATCCCGTGGTTATCACTCCAGCTACTCTTCGACAAACCCTAAAGCTGGAGGATGCCACCTTCCCTACCAACTACCCCAAAGGCGCCCTGGATCTCTGTTTTACTACCAACGACTATCAGGGTGACCTCTCTGCCTCAACCCTGTTGAAGAAACACTTCCCAGATCCCCAACGGCTCATCTTCCACATGGTGAATGTGTGTCTGGCTCCCAAAACATCTTCCTGGGACCAGATGTCCACAAGGTGGCAACAGGTATTGTATTCCATCCTTGAAAAACAACCCCTGAACTTTACTAAAATCATATTTTTGGAAATCAAGGATATGGCCACAAAACCCATTTCTAACCGTTGGATCTTGTATCCTCGGTTCATAATGGCCATCATCGACAGCCAGCTTAGTGCTGAGGAACTTGTTGGCACTGGGGTCCCTGCCATGGCTGTTCTAGCTAAGGTATACTCCAGGCACAACACCGACCAATTACTCAAACAGGCTGCCAAGGTGCGAAAACCCACGCAGCTGGAACCCATAGCCTCCACCTCCAAATCCAAAGTCCCCACCAAGCCCAAAACCAAAAAGAAGCCAACAAAGGCTACTCAGGGAAATGAGTCCCCTGAGGATGCCCCTGCAACACAAAGGCAGGAAGTGGCTTCTGGCCAGATTCTCCCAGCAGTCACCACGACTCCACCTACCACAACCGCACAGGTTTCCTCTCAACAGGAGCCTGATGCAACCACTTCTGGGGCAGCCACAAATCTGGAATCTGTCTCACTTGAGCAGATTGCCATTGAAACGCGCATTCCTCCCCATGTGCAATCTGCTTCTAGCCCATCACCCACTGAAACCGCCCCACAAAGCCCTACACTCATAATCGCCAAAGTGTTGACCCATCTGAACACTCCACCCTCTCCCTAGAAACCAATTACAACTGGGGAAACTCCAACCGGAGAGAGGGTGGACATAAGTGTTGGTGGGAGCCCACAACACAGAGAATCACATATCTAATCTCCAGTATGGCTAGGGAGATAGGATATTCTGGTGAGGCTGCCACTTCACCTGCATCAACATCTGAGCAGGGTGAAGCTGCTACCATCAATAAGACCTCACCAGAGGTAACTGCCGATGATGGATACAATCCGGAGGCTGGAAGTCCCCAGTACCAATACAAAAGGGCACATGCAATTACTGAGCCACACTCAGTGCATGTACATCCTGACACAGTCAGGAGGTCAGGTGATTCAGTGCAAACTGATGATGACCTGTGCTTCTTCTATGATGTAGTTGCACAAAACACTATCTTAGAGGATGAGGTAAGCAGACTCAAAGAGCTGCTTGCCAAAATGTCTCAGGATAGAAGTCCATCTGCAACCAGTGACCCACAGATGGCACCTTCACCCGAAGGTCTCAAATACACTCAACCACTCCTAAAAACTCAGCCACCTGCCCCTGCTTCTGGCACTAGTTCTCAGGAACAGAACCCTCCTGAGCAACTAGTTGCTATCTTCCAGAAATCCTTGCCTCTCATCACACCTATAATCACCGAAATTGTGATGAAAACCAATGATGAGAGGCTTCCCACACATATACAACCCATGGTGGAGGTTGCTGTAGCCAAGGAGCTTGCTGATAGTCAAACCCCAACCAATGCACCCAAAAAGGGGGAGACATCAGTGCAAGCTAAGAGGAAGAGGGTAGAGGAAGAGAAAGAAGTGAGGAAAGAGGTGGAAAAAGAGAGGGTGTTGGTTGAGGAGACTGAGAGGGTGAAGGGGAGGAAAGAGATGAGCGGATAGAAGTGGCTAAAATCCAAAAGATTTCAGTGTCACTTATCAAAAGAAAAGAGGAGAGAAGGAGGGTGAGAAGGGAGAGAAGGTGGTGGAATCTGATCTAGCAGCCCTAGTCAAGGAGGCTGATGCTGAGCATAGCCGATCAATAGACTCTTTCATTGATCAGCTGTTCAGGCAAGGCTTTGACTTGGACACTGCTTTGCTAGATTAGGAAATAAGGAAGATGGAGACAAAAGAGATAGAATTCCGATGGTCTACTTATAGCCAAGAGGATAGAAAGAGACTCGAGGCTATGAGTAGATTAATTTCGAAGTATCTGGGGAGGCCAGTCCTTGATGTCAAGGCATGGACCAGGGACAGAATCTTGGCTATAGCCACCAAGATCTGTTCGGCTGGTGATTTCACAAAAGGGCTGGGCGCTGAAGCCCTTTCTGAAGTCGGTGCTGGGAACAGGACCCTGCTAGTAAAACAAACCAAACCTACCCTTATCTCTAGGTTACTAGCAAGGCCTGCCAACATTCCCACACCAACAACCCAAACACAACCCACAAAACCAACCCCTTCACCATCAAAACCCACAGCCAATGATCCACCATTGCAGAAGAAGAGAAGGGTGTTGAGGCTGCAAGATGAAGAAGAAGAGGAGGATGAGGAGGATAGACTGCCTCTTTCTGCAGTCATTCCTCTACCCAAGGCCAAACCTAAAACCATCACTCCCACCTCACAGATGGATGCTGTGAGGGTTAAGAAGAAGAGGAGCAGTAGAGATTACATGATAAAGAAATGCTGAAAAGCATAGACAAAGCCTATGCTGCTACCTCTTCTATACTTAACATGAAGAAGGAAGCTTTGAGACTCTTCACTCTTAAGCAAACCTTTCAATATGATAAAGATAGAGTGAGGACTTGGCCTGATCCTAGGGTGGCTCACAGGATAATTAAGAAAGACATTCTGTGAGATACAAGAGCCAATTTAAGAAGATTGTAGATGAAGTGATCTCAGTGGCTCTTGTAATAACACCCTGGGAGATAGTAGAGGAGTTCGAGAAGGCCTATAGAGCTAACCAATCACCCCACACGATGTTGGAGAACTGGGTGGTTAGGAAAGGGTTAGTCTATAAGAGGCTTGAGAACTTCCATAAAGATGAGCTCAACTTGTTGCTAGAAGGCAGACACCCTGATGAATTCGCCTATAGGCAAGTTACAACAGTTGAGCTCAAGAATGGCAAACAGGCCAAGTTTGTCTCAAGCTGTACGGCCGAGAAGGATTATTCGAAGGTACGGCTGAAGACCTAACCAAAGAAGAACAAATGACTTTTCTTCAAGCCTACACCAGAGAATCCTACAGGCTCGTACGAGGGAGGTAGGTCTCATGTATGGGACAACAGTCCTGTGTCCAGTTCCCCAAGTCAGGGCTCCCAACCATACTTAGCCAATCAAATCTAAGAGACTACATCCCAGGCCAGTGCTTATCAGGGTCAACTTCTGATCTGATCCAGAAGGAAATAGACCAACTTTTATGCCAACAATAAGTGGGACAATAAATAACTTAGAGGTTTTGGCTGTATTGGTTCAGGGGGAGTTTGTTGGACCAAAAGAACCAATGAGTCAAGATCAGGAAAATGTCTAAGTCCCACATGACATCACAATAACTGCTGAAGACCTTCATCAGCAGTTTGACAAAGTCTGAAGAATCAACAGCTGAAGACCAAAGATCTGAAGTCTGAAGATCCTAAGTGCTGAAGATAAGTACTGAAGTCTGAAGTACTGAAGCATACAAGTACTGAAGACTTCAAGTACTGAAGACAAGTGCTGAAGATCAACAACTGAAGAACTGAAGACCTGAAGATCAACAACTGATGCACAAAGTCTGAAGACAAAAGACTGAAGACATCAGCTGATGACATCTACTGAAGTCATCAGCTGATGAAAATTCTAAAGACCAAAGTCTGAAGACAAGTGCTGAAGCTTCAGAGTTTGTCACAACAGCTGAAGAAGTCTTCTTCAGTTGTTGTGATGGTTTTTCTTTTTAGTTGTTTTTGTTTTTCCTTTCAGTAGTTTGTACAACAGCTGAAGAGTTTGTTCTTCAGCTGTTATAGTTCAGTAGTTGTAAACGACTGAAGAGATTGTTCTTCAGTCGTTGTAGGTTTTTAGTAGTTTCCTTTTCAGTACTTGTAATAAGTAGAACACAGATTTTGTAAGAAGATGTCAGCTGTTGACATCTTCAGTAGTTTAAGGTTCTATCAGTAGTTTGTTAATAATCGGTTGATGTCACTGTCAAGTGACATCAGCATTCGTCCTTTTCCTTCTATAAAAGGACGATGGGCCTGTTGTATTCGGCGCCGAAACGTGTGGAGTTATAGAAAACATCTTTTTGCAAAACTTTTCTCTCTCTCTATGTTTGTACTTTTACATGCAAAATCTTTTGTGTTCTTGCTGTAATAGCTAATTACTGTGCTAAATCTGCTGCGAATACAATCTAATTGATCAAACTAGAGGCTGAGATCCTGTCAATTTTTTTTTTGGTGAAATGTTGATCGTGCAAGTATACGTCGATGACATTATTTTTGGCTCCACCAATCCAAAGTTATGTCGGGAGTTTGAGGAAGTCATGCGTAGTCGATTTGAAATGAGCATGATGGGAGAGATATGCTTTTTTTCTCGGGTTGCTAGTTGAACAAAAGACAGAAGGAATTCTCATTCATCAAGAAAAGTATATTACAAAAATGTTGAAGAAATTCAAGATGGATGACGCTTCCTCTAAGATGACTCCTTTTACTGCTCAAACCTGCCTCACTCCTAATGAGAATGGGAAACCGATTGATCCTCATCTTTACAGATCCATGATTGGTTCCCTTATGTATCTTACAGCAAGTCGTCCTTACATCACCTTTGCTGTAGGATATTGTGCTCGATACCAGTCTGCCCCAAAAGAGTCGCATTAAAAGCGCTGTCAAACGAATCTTTCATTATCTAAAGGGCTCTTCTCGTTTAGGTCTTTGGTATCCTTATGGTGGGAATTTTGACTTACATGCCTACTCTGATAGTGATTCCAATGGTTCCAGGTTAAATAGAAAGTCGGTTACTGGAGGCTGTCAATACTTGGGCAATTGTCTGGTATCATGGCAAAGCAAGAAACAGACCACTGTCTCTCTCTCTCTACAGGAGAAGCAGAATATATTGCCGCCTCCAGTTGCTGTTCTCAAGTGTTATGGATTCAGCACCAGATGATTGACTATGGGATCAACTTTCTCCATACACGTTGTTTTGTGACAACGAGGCAGCCATCGGCATCACCAAGAACCCTATTCATCATTCCCGAACCAAGCACATCGAGACACGGATTCATGCAATCCGTGATGCTCAAGAAAAGGGTTTCATTAATATTATTCCTATTGATACAAAAAATCAAAAAGTAGATCTTTTCACAAAAACTTTTGATAAACCTTGTTTTTATGAATTGATCTCAATGTTGGGATTAATCTCATTTTAAACCCGTTTCCCGTTTTTCTTTAAAACTTTCTATGTACATATTGTTTATATCTCGTTCGTTTTTTTTATTTTTCTTTCTTTATTTTCGATATGCTCCATCGCCCTTCGCCATTTTATCTTATTTTCATAATAAAAAAAATTATAATTATATATATATATATATATATATATATATGTAAGGCCCACCTTTCTCAGGGGAACCTCACAGTTGGTAATTCAAAGCAAAACATGGATTTAAAACAAACATTTACTCATATATGTATAAATAACCATCGCAGCGGAAAATACGGTAATTTCAATTCTTTACAGGGTAGATAAATTAAAGTAAAATCATTGTCTTTACACATTCAACTATTCAAAAGTCCTTTTAAACAATTCTCCATCAGGGATGCCAGTCCTCTAGTGCCAAGAAGCTTCAGTCCCATGCCTCTATTCCATAGCTCTAACTCTTACCTGTCAACTGATATGCATACAAAAGTCAGCTTCGCTGAGTGAATTCTAGGTTTACTTTGAAAATAACTTTTGTAAAGGTATTAGCTTTAGCAGTTGAAAATAGTTATCATCTATCAAGCATCAATACATACTGGCTATCACTTTATCGATACTTTATCATTACTTTTCATTTCTTGTTATTTATTACTCTTCTTTATCCGTCAATTCTCTGTCACTATCGGTGCCTAGGCTCACCTAGGACTTTACCGACACGCCAATTAAGGACTTACTGTCGTACCCGATCAGGCCATTATTGTCATGCCAATTCAGGACTTACTGACCTGCCTGTTCGAGCATACTTTATCCAGGTAAGGGCATAATGAATGAAACCCTCCTTTATCCAAATGCTTGCAAGACTTTACTTTATCCCTTGCCTGCAGGACTTTTTTTGCAAGACTTTACTTTATCCAGGTACACGTTATGGGCCCCATAACCTTTCTTTACGTTTCACTTTCTTGTTTAAGTTATACATAATATAACACATCACATTACAAGGTAACTCATTTCTACTAGATCATATCATAATGAGGGAAACACACTATCGATTTATTATAAAACTCCATTTCCCATGTAAGATATTAAGTAAAACTTTTCTCTAAAAGAACTGATCATAAAAAGTATATATCTTAGTATGCATACCGCCCCAAAACATTTAAAACATGTATAAAATAGGGGATCTAGAACTCACCTGAACTCGTCCAAGTAGCTTAAATTCTAAGTCACTTAGGCTATAGCCTGAATACTCTAGCTGCACGAAAGTTAATATGCAAAAACGTTATTTTCTTCATAGTTTCGCCCACAGTTTCGCTGCAGCGAAACTACAGTTTCGCCTGCAGTTTCGCTGGGCAGCACTTCTGCTAGTTTCGCTAGACAGATTCGCTGCCTTGAGCGCCCAACTTTCGTTGGAATTTCCTAGTTTCGCAATATCTATAGGTCAGTCTGGGTTTTAGCGAGATTACCGGCGAAACTATAGTTTCGCCCGAGCGAAACTGTAGTTTCGCTGGAATCTCTCCTAGTCTCGCTGAATGAGTACACAATTTCGCTGGATTAACTCACAGTTTCGCTGGATCGGGGCCCAGTTTCGCTGGATGAATAAAAACTAAGAACCAGCCCGTTTTTAACCCAAAATCTTAACTTTTTATGTCCAAATCCTTGGTTTACCTTCCATGAAACCAAATCTAAGCTTTTTACACGTTTTCATACGTAAAATTTTGACCTTTATGTGTTTCTTTGAACTTTTCAAAACCCCAAAACCCTAGAGTCCGGGTTTGATCTACAGAGAGGTTTAAAGGCCGATTCTTACCTTGTTTTGTTGCTCTTTTCTTATGATTTGATGTCCAAATCACCCAGAACTTCAATCTTTCCCACTTCCAAGCTCCAAATCTTGAGTTTCTCCACTTTCTCTCTCTACTAATTTGGTGGCTAGGGTTTGCAATGGTGAAGATGGAGCTGTTCATGTATGTTTAAGGGCTGATTAGGGCCCTTAAACCCATCAAGTCTAGCCCATTAAGACTAATTTTATCCATAGCCCACTAATTTACCCCTTTATCTCTTAAATTAACCCTTAAAAGCCCATTGTTAGTAAATAGCTTGTTTCGGGAAATTTCGGGGTGTTACAAGTCCCCCCCCCTATTTAGGTTTCGTCCTCGAAACCTACTTCGTCGTTAAACAGATCGGGGTATTGACGTCTCATTTCCTCCTCGGATTCCCAGGTGGCATCCGACCCCTTTCAGTGCTTCCATTGCACCTTGACTTGCTTGACTATCTTATTTCTCAATCGTTTCTCCTTTCGGTCCAGTACAGCCACCGGTTGCTCTACATAGTTCAACTTCTCGTCCACTTCGATGTCATCTAGAGGCACGACTGCCTCATCCGGTGCTAAACATTTCCTTAAGTGTGACACATGAAAGGTAGGGTGAATCCCGCTTAGTCCTTCTGGAAGGTCTAGCTTGTAAGCTACATCCCCAACTCATGCTAGTACTTTAAATGGTCGATAAACCTGGGACTCAGTTTCCCCTTCTTCCTAAATCGGATGATTCCCTTCCATGGTGACACTTTTAGCATTACCCTGTCACCCATGCTGAACTCTATTGGTCTCCTTCTTCTGTCTGCGTATGACTTTTGTCTATCCTTGGCAGCCTTCATATACGCCTTGATTGTCTCCAACTTCTCCGTTGTGGCTTCCACGACTTCTAAGCTTCCTAGCTCCTTTTGCCCGACATCACCCCAACAAATAGGAGTTCTGCACCGTCGACCGTACAATAACTCATATGGGGGCATCTTAATACTGGCGTGGTAGCTGTTGTTATAGGAGAACTCGGCTAGTGGCAAATGGTCATCCCAGTTTCCGCCAAACTAGATAACGCATGCCCGAAGCATATCCTCCAGCGTCTGGATCGTCCTTTCTGATTGCCCATCAGTCTGCGGGTGGTATGCGGTACTCACATGCAACCTCGTACCCATTTCTTCATTGAACTTTTTCCAGAACTTTGAGGTGAACCGCGTATCTCTATCTGAAACAATCGATACGGGCATACCATGCCGCGCCACAATTTCTCGAATAAATAGTTCAACAAGCCTTTCTGAACTAATTGCTTCCTTGATCGGTAGGAAATGTGCACTTTTGGTCAGTCTATCAACAATCACCTATATCGCGTCGTGGCCTTTTGTCGTGCATGGTAATTTAGTGATAAAGTCCATGGTAATATGTTTCCACTTCCATTCTGGAACTTCTAATGGCTGAACATAACCATAGGGTCTTTGGTGCTCGGCCTTCACCTGTAGGCACGTGAGACATTTATTTACATACGCAACCACATCTCTCTTCATCCCAGGCCACCAATAATCTTTCTTCAAATCGTGGTACATCTTATTTGCGCCTGGGTGTATTGAGTAGTGGTCTTGTGCGCTTCATCCATAATCGTTTCCCGCAAGTCACCATGCTTCGGAACCCATATCCTGCCATGGAAGGTCTTAACACCCAAGGTGTTCTCTACCAATTCATCCACTTTTCCCACCATCCTTTCCTTATTGATCTGCTACTCTTTCTAAGCGTCTATTTGAGCTTTGCTTATCATCCTCATAACATCTGGGGTCACTACTAGTTGGCACGCCTTCACCCGGATCGGTTCATATCCTTCCTTTCGGCTCAGGGCATCGGCTACCACGTTCGCCTTACCCGGGTGATAATGGATTTCACAGTCGTAATCCTTTATCAACTCCAACCACCTCCTCTGTCTCATATTTAGGTCCTTCTGTTCAAAGAAATATTTCAGACTTTTGTGGTCGGTAAATATGGCGCACTTAGTTCCATACAAATAGTGTCTCCAGATCTTCAACGTGAACACTATTGTGGCAAGTTCCAAATCATGAACCGGATAATTAACCTCCGTGTCCTTTAGCTGTCTGGATGCGTAGGCTATAACCTTCCCTCTTTGCATCAACACATAGCCTAACCCGCAGTAAGAAGCATCGAAGTATACCGTTAGGTCTTCATCTCCCTCCGGTAGGGTTAGCACAGGAGCTTTGGTTAGTCTATTCTTCAACTCCTGAAACGCCTCTTCCTGTTCTTTTCCCCAATCGAACACCACGTTCTTCCTCGTTAACCTTGTTAATGGGGAAGCTATCTTCGAGAAATCTTTGATGAACCTTATATAATAGCCAGCCAATCCCAAGAAACTACGGATTTCGGATGGCGTCTTTGGGGAATTCCATTGCGTAACTGCCTCAACTTTTGCGGGATCAACCATAACTCCCTCGGAATTAATAATGTGCCCTAAAAACTGCACCTCCCGTAGCCAGAAGGCACATTTAGAGAACTTCGCATACAGTTTCTCTTTTCGTAAAGTCTCTAACACCTCCTTAATATGACAAGCGTGGTCTCCTTCGTTCTTTGAGTATATCAAAATATCGTCAATGAAGACTATCACTGATCGGTCCAACATCGGGCGACACACGCGATTCATTAAGTCCATGAATGCCGCGGGAGCATTGGTTAGCCCGAAAGACATAACCAGAAACTTGTAGTGGCCATAGCACGTTCGGAAAGCCGTCTTTGGGATATCTTGCTCCCTTACCTTTAGTTGATGATATCCAGATCGGAGATCTATTCGGGAGAACCAGCTTGCCCCTTGCAACTGATCAAACAGGTCATCTATTCTGGGCAGAGGGTATCGATTCTTCACGGTCAGCTTATTCAACTCCCTATAATCTATACACATCCTCATGCTGCCATCCTTTTTCTTTACAAACAACACTGGAGCGCCCCATGGAGAAATGCTGGGCCTAATGAATCCTTTGTCAAGGAGTTCTTGCATTTGTGACATGAGCTCCTTCATCTCGGACGAAGCTAGGCGGTAGGGTGCTTTGGCAATGGGTTGGGCTCCTAACAGTAAGTCAATCTGAAACTCTATCTCTCTATCTGGTGGTACTCCGGGCAGATCCTCCGGGAATACGTCAGGAAAGTCCCGCACCACTAGTACATCGGACAACTCTTTCGCTTTATCTTTAACATCCTTGACATACGCTAGATAAGCTCCGCACCCTCGCCTCATACATTTCTCCGCCTTGATCATGGAAATGATCCTTGGAACCTTACAATCGTTATCACCGTAGATCGTAACCAAACTACCATCTGGAGCCGTTAATCAGATCATCTTCTGTTGGCATACTATGTTAGCATCGTGGGCAGCTAGCCAATCCATCCCTAGTACGACATCGAAACCTCCTAAGGGCATAACAAACAATCGTGCGGGAAAGTAATGGCCTCCTAGTTTAATGTGGCAATCCTCTATCATCCTGACTATTCTAATGGACTTACCATCGGCCATTTCTACCTCGAAGGCATCATCTATTTCCTTAGTTTGGACATCTAGTGTAGCACAGAAGGATACAGATACAAAACTCTTACTGGCGCCACTATCAAATAATATGGAGGCGCAAACATCATTGACAAGGAACGTACCTGACACTACATCCGGGTCCTTCCTTGCTTCCTTCTTGTTCATGGTGAAAGCCCTTGCCTTGACCTTGGGCTTTCCATCATCCCCCTTGTCATCATCCCTGCTTGTTCCCAAGCTTCCTGGCTTAGCTTTCTTGCAATCCCTGCTGTAGTGCCCCGACTCATGGCAGTTAAAGCACTCGTTTACTTCCGGGCACTCCCTAGCCATGTGACCCATTTTCCCACACCGGTAGCACCCATGGCTACCCAATCGGCATTCTCCAGGATGTCTCCTCCCACACTTCCCACAGTTCTTAACTTCCTCGAACCCCTTCACAACCATTTGTTTTGCATCTACCCTTGCTTTCTTGTTGCCCGGTTGGTGGCCACCACTCCCATATCTCTTCCCATTGTTATTCCAAACCTTCTTCGTCTCACCCACTATCATCGGCCTGCGATGATCGTACAACCTTCCACTGAGATCCACCGCTGATCTAAAAGTACCAGGTCGGGCAGTAACCATATCCCTACGAACGTCCAGAGGCAACCCTTGTATATACCTCTTGATCCTCTTGGATTCGGGAGTCACCAAGTCAGGCACCAGACGTGCCATTTCGTTGAATTTGTAGTGACTCCTGGTGAGTCATATTTCATCCTCAAACTCACAAACTCTTGCTCAATCTTGTCAAGCTCCTTTTCCGGGCAGTACTCCTCTATCATCAACCTCTTCATCTCCGGCCACTTCATCCTCTCAATGGCCTCCTCTCCGTAAGACTCGACGATTTTATCCCACCAACACAGTGCTGGATCCAAAAGGGAATGGGAAGCAAACTTCACCTTTTAGTTTTCACGGCACTCACTGATCTTCAGTACGACCTCCATTTCCCTGATCCAACGCTGAGCAGTAGCAGCGTTACCAGTGCCATCAAACGTTGGGGGCCTACACCTCTGAAAATCCCCGTAGTTGCACCCCTTCGCCCTCTCTTCCACCTCGGGGCCATCATGGTTACCCAGACGATCTCCCTCATCGCTCAACTCCTTAGTCTTGACTGCCCCTTTCTTATGAACTTTTCTGAAGCCGTACTCTTCTTACTTTCGCCCTTAATCTGCTCCACGAATTCCGCAAGCAGAGCGGGCATCACTCCAGACAGGACCTGGTGCACCTCTTGGGCAATAGCTTCCTTTACTGTTTCTTTTAGTTTTGCCTGATCAGGGGTAGGAACCTCGGCTCCCGTTTCTAACTCAACCTCCTCCTCTTTAACCGGCTCCTCAACCGGCTTTCTGGTTGACCTTATCGTTGGCTTCACAGTTGCACTTGCAGTTTCCTTTGTCTTAGTCGGGGGCCTTCCCCTAGTGCTTCTCCGAGTGACCATGGTTGGGACTTCTTTCTTTGGTGCCATTCTTTCTACTTCCTATAAGATTCAGAATGTTAATATGGTCTTTAAGGCAGGTTCAGTTCACGACAAGTTTTGTAAATTTTTAATAACAGTGGCCAGTTGTGATTAACTACTTACAGAACTCCTCGTGCCATAAACTTTCCTATCCTGAACCACACTAACACTAGAACCTACTATACCTATTCTATGCATGTATAAGTCATATAAATTCAGATAGGTGTCACAGATAACTTTATCATACTCTACCTCGGCTCTAACTTAAATAGGAAGGCACTGCCCATCAGAATAATACCTACAACATACTTGTTACCTCTTGGCATGGAGCTTCTTGGACTGGCATCCTTGACACTTGGTCCAATTATCTGTTTAAGTTTAGGTTTATAAAATAATTTTCCCAAATCTCTTAAACATTGGCTCTGATACCAACTTGTAAGGCCCACCTTTCTTAGGGGAACCTCACAGTTGGTCATTCACAGCAAAACATGGATTTAAAACAAACATTTACTCATATATGTATAAATAACCATCACAGCGAAAATACGGTAATTTCAATTCTTTACAGGGTAGATAAATTAAAGTAAAATCATTGTCTTTACACATTCAACTATTCAAAAGTCCTTTTAAACAATTCTCCATCAGGGATGCCAGTCCTCTAGTGGCAAGAAGCTTCAGTCCCATGCCTCTATTCCATAGCTCTAACACTTACCTGTCAACTGATATGCATACAAAAGTCAGCTTCGCTGAGTGAATTCTAGGTTTACTTTGAAAATAACTTTTGTAAAGGTATTAGCTTTAGCAGTTGAAAATAGTTATCATCTATCAAGCATCAATACACACTGGCTATCACTTTATCGATACTTTATCATTACTTTTCATTTCTCGTTATTTATTACTCTTCTTTATCCGTCAATTCTCTGTCACTATCGGTGCCTAGGCTCACCTAGGACTTTACCGACACGCCAATTAAGGACTTACTGTCGTACCCGATCAGGCCATTATTGTCATGCCAATTCAGGACTTACTGACCTGCTTGTTCGAGCATACTTTATCCAGGTGAGGGCATAATGAATGAAACCCTCCTTTATCCAAATGCTTGCAAGACTTTACTTTATCCCTTGCCTGCAGGACTTTTTTTGCAAGACTTTACTTTATCCAGGTACACGTTATGGGCCCCATAACCTTTCTTTACGTTTCACTTTCTTGTTTAAGTTATACATAATATAACACCTCATATTACAAGGCAACTCATTTCTACTAGATCATATCATAATGAGGAAACACACTATCGATTTATTATAAAACTCCATTTCCCATGTAAGATATTAAGTAAAACTTTTCTCTAAAAGAACTGATCATAAAAAGTATATATCTTAGTACGCATACCGCCCCAAAACATTTAAAACATGTATAAAATAGGGGATCTAGAACTCACCTGAACTCGTCCAAGTAGCTTAAATTCTAAGTCACTTAGGCTATAGCCTGAATACTCTAGCTGCACGAAAGTTAATACGCAAAAACGTCATTTTCTTCATAGTTTCGCCCACAGTTTTGCTGCAGTGAAACTACAGTTTCGTCTGCAGTTTCGCTGGGCAGCACTTCTGCTAGTTTCGCTAGACAGATTCGCTGCCTTGAGCGCCCAACTTTCGTTGGACTTTCCTAGTTTCGCAATATCTATAGGTCAGTCTGGGTCTTAGCTAGATTACCGGCGAAACTGTAGTTTCACCCGAGCGAAACTGTAGTTTCGCTGGAATCTCTCCTAGTCTCGCTGAATGAGTACACAATTTCACTGGATTAACTCACAGTTTCACTGGATCGGGGCCCAGTTTCGCTGGATGAATAAAAACTAAGAACCAACCCGTTTTTAACCCAAAATCTTAACTTTTTACGTCCAAATCATTGGTTTACCTTCCATGAAACCAAATCTAAGCTTTTTACACGTTTTCATACGTAAAAATTTGACCTTTATGTGTTTCTTTGAACTTTTCAAAACCCCAAAACCCTAGAGTCCGGGTTTGATCTACAGAGAGGTTTAGAGGCCGATTCTTACCTTGTTTTGTTGCTCTTTTCTTCTGATTTGATGTCCAAATCACCCAGAACTTCAATCTTTCACACTTCCAAGCTCCAAATCTTGAGTTTCTCCACTTTCTCTCTCTACTTTCTCTCTCTACGAATTTGGTGGCTAGGGTTTGCAATGGTGAAGATGGAGTTGTTCATGCATGTTTAAGGGCTGATTAGGGCCCTTAAACCCATCAAGTCTAGCCCATTAAGACTAATTTTATCCATAGCCCCCTAATTTACCCCTTTATCTCTTAAATTAACCCTTAAAAGCCCATTGTTATTAAATAGCTTGTTTCGGGAAATTTCGGGGCGTTACAATATATGTGTGTGTGTGTGTGTATATATATATATATATATATATATATATACATATTAATTAGGTTTAAGAACTTTCTTCATCCTGTTTTGTCGTAGAAATTTTGGGGGAGAATAATAAATAACTGCTTCTCTTGATTTCTTTTGAAGAACTTATGCCCTTTGTGATGTCTGAACAATATGAAGGAGGTCAACGGTATCGTGTCGGATTTGCTTGATAGGCTGAACCCAAAAGCAAAGTAGATAGTACTCCCGTAGCTTAACTAAAAGAATAAGAAGCTTGATTACTCGGATAATCTCCTTGACATCTTTGGCCTTCATAAAGTTTCAAGTCCTTGTTCAAAAAGGATTGAGAATGGTGCATTTCTGTGTTGTTTTATTCTTGTCTTATGTATCCTTGTTTCAAAAATACCATCTGTTCCCAAAAGCTTTACGCTTATCCATCTTTGTATCTTAGAAGCTTCTTTGTGTACTGTTGTGTCTTATGTTTGTGCTCATCTTCTCTGTTGTACGGTAGTACTGACCTGGAGTGATGATCTCCTCTGCTGTATGGAAGTACTGACCTGGAGAACTCATTGGCATAAAGTGATTATCTCCTTTGTTGTACGATAGTACTGACCTGGAGCTCTCATCGACACAATATGTAGAACTCCTCTACTGTACGGTAGTACTGAACTGGAGTGCTAATCAGTATAACATCATGATCTCCTCTGCTGTACGTGAGTACTGACCTGGTAGCTCTCATCAATTGTTGTCTATAAGTATCTAGCTTCTTCCAAAAAAAGGATCTTTGGTGTACGTCAAAATAATTAATCAATCAGTAGATGTCATTCGTTCAAAATATCATAAGGACAGGATAAGTTTCTTTGTCAAAATGTCTATGGGGACTGAGTCATTCAATGTCTTCTTTTAAATTAACCGACAACATGATAACAACAGCTACGGTTTACTTGTTGAAAAGAAGAAGGCATGGGCTTAAAAAGGACAAGTATATCTGCAATCTCACCGAACTATGACTCTCCAGAAGATTCCTTCAGCTTCCCGTTCTTCTCTAAAGCTCTTTTCTTTGTTTTTTAAAAAACGATATGATGTTTGGTGTGATTGTGTGGGGCCTTTTTTCTTTTTGTTTCTTTTTTTCCTTTTTCTTTTATTGTTATGGTTATTTTATCTTAAATCTCTTTTATTTTACTTTATTTTTGCTTTTAGTTCTTTTATTTTAAATGAAAAGCAATTTTTTTATTTTAGGGTTTTCTTCGAAATTATATTTTCGCAGGTAGTTTCGCAAAGGGAAACTGTAGTTTCGCCTGACGAGACTACAGCTTCGCTGAGACTTTCGCCCTGGTTCTCTCGACCATTCTTTCGCTGAGCGAAACTATAGTTTCGCTTCAGCGAAACTATATAATTGTGCCAAAACTTACACTGCGAAAGTATGGATTCCTCTGCGAAACTACCTACTATTTAGGTCCTTCTCCGAAACTGCGTTCTCATTTTCGCAGTTTCAAGAAATAAGGGTTTTAGGTGTTTTTAGTGGTTTTCTTAGCGAATCTGCTTATTTGTGTTGCTTTGGATTAGTTTTGCACTGATTTGTCTTCGCAAGTGAGTTTCGATGTGACACACCGTAACTTCAGGTCAACACCATTTCAACTTTTGTCGTTAACATTACTTGCATCGTTATCACCCAAAACGTTTAGAAGCATCGCCACCGTCATCGTAAACATATTATATTATATATAATACTAACATGACGAATGACCCCATTTTTAGGATACCAAAATAGCGTTAGTAGAGGATTCGGATAAACAGGATTACTTAAGGAATTATCTTAATTAAATATAACTCGCTCATACACGTCGTTATCAACCTAAACGAAATTGGGGACACGGGACCTAAGTACAGGGACTAAACTTGACAATTGCCAAACTGGGGCAAGGTATAAATACCCATCCACCAGCCTAACACTTCACTATCTGCTCTTCTTCTCTTCTACGCTTTCTTCTTCTCCATTTCTTCATCCTAGCACCAAAATCACCTCGATTGAGCTCGTTTTTCGTCGGTTAGACCATGCAACAGCTGAGAAATCATGTTTCCAGCAGGTAGGCGACCTTGGTCGTCCATTTTATTGCTCATTCACTTCTTCGAATTTGGGGTTTCGGGTGTTCGGGTTCAACCGAATGCATGTGGTCGTGTGGGTGCGTGTGATGTCCATCTGCATGTTCATTTTACTTAGACATGTTAGGAAAGTGTTTCTGGAAGTCCTGGATGTGTGAAAACCGAGCACGGAACAGCCGAAGGCTGTTCAGCCCGTCCAGCAGTCGTGATCTACTGCAGTTCGCGACTGGGTCAGTCATGCGACTGAGTCATGCGACTGGGTGAGTCGTGTGACTGAGTCCATGCGTCTGAGTCTATCATGCGACTGAGTTGTGCGACTGGGTTGAGTCGTGCGACTGAGTCCATGCGGGTGTGCGTGTCGCGCGATTGAATGAATGCGAATGAGTATTGCATGCGAATGAGTATTGCATGCGATTGAGTCAATGCGGATGAATGTGTGCGACTGTGTGTATCGCACGACTGAAGGTCCAATCGCACGAATGAAGGTTCAGTCGTACGAAAGGAGCTAATTCGTACGAATGAAGGTTGCATCGTGCGAATGACTGTTGAGTCGTGTGAATGGGTGTTGTGTGGTACGACTGAGTGCTCAGTCGCACGAATGAGGGTTCAATCGTACGAGTGAAGCTGATTCGTACAATTGAAGGCCCATTCGTGCGGATGGAGTGTCCAGTAGTGCGTCTAGTCTTACGATGATAAAGTAACATTAATAAAGTGTCATAGCTTGACCACAAAGATTAAAGTCAACGCTATCAACCAGCACATACTATTTCCACTTAAAATAGTGCGTCTAGTCTTTCGATGATAAGGTAACATTAATAAAGTGTCATAGCTTCACCACAAAGATTAAATTCAACGCTATCAACAAGCACATACTATTTCTAATTAAGCCTCCCAAATCCACTTGGGACTACTCCTAATACTAAGATCTACATAAGGTCTGATATGTGTATGCCTGCTTGTGTGTGTGTCACCCACGACCGAACCCATGCGACCCGACCCGACTTAACATTTCTATTAACACTGGACACAACATTAACACTTAACATAACTGTCAATAGGTGTTTGACCGTTCACTGTAAACAACATTTGGGAGGCTTCCATCCTACATACATACTACGTAATCAGTGAGTCTTCACGGCCCCTATTTTACTTTCTTTCCTTTTAGGGGAGAAAACATGCAAACATTTTTTCATGAATGGTTTTAGTATTATTGATATCGCCTATTATGTTAGTGCAAACATACACAACAGTCCTAACATTCTCGAACCGTTAGTAGTGTGTAGCGAGGTAATTCTGAGTAGTACTACTGGGTTCGACAAACCCCGCCCGGGCTAGTCGTGCTAGCATGATTGGAGGTCAAACGGGTGCATTATTGACCTAACATTTATCACTATCTGGAGAGACATGACAGGGAAACAACAAACATATAGGGACATGCAAACAGTCAGCTTCGGTTCGAAACGCTAAGTAACTTGACTATAGGCTCGCTACCTAACGATATGGTTTAAGTACTTTACCATTTGAACAGTTACAAACATTTTATCTGTGATTAAAACCTGTGAACTCACCAACTTTATGTTCACACACTTAAGCATATTTTCTCAGGTCACAGGAACGCATGAGCTCGTGATGCACGCTCCAGGAACGCACTCAGGACATGCATTCATTAATCATGTTTTTCCTGCATTGAACATTTATTTAGATTTGGCACTTGTAACTCTTTTGTAATGGATTTACATTTCATGTGTACGCTTCCGCGCAATGTTTATTTTGTTTATGTTACTCTGACTTAAATCAAATGTTTATTTTCAAATTCATATAGTGTTGTTTGATATGACTGTGTCTAAGATCCTGGTTTGTCACACGCCTAACGGTAAAACCCCGTTTGTGGAAATTGAGGGTGTGACAGATTGGTATCAGAGCCACAGGTTATTGAGAACTAGGATTGCATTTGCATCTAGATTATAGCCTTAGACACAACACTAGTATGGCACAGACACTTTTACACGATTGCAACTGATGTACGGACATCCTCCCGGCATACCAACATTACATTACTGAACGACCATAACATTATCTGTGTTGTCCATGTCACTTGTATTATCCTTGACTAACAGAGGGGAGGAGGGACCCGCTCGCTCACTTCCAACAACTACACTTGCTTCTTCTCTCCCGGAGTTGAAGCAATGACAAATTGAACCTAATATTACCACCCTGGAACACGGAAACCTTTCTAACTCGCATAACTAGCCTAACAATAACAAACAAAGAGAACAACACCTTACTCTCCCAACTCTTTTCCAACATATTCTATCTCTCTAACTAATCTGAGCAATAAATGTGAGATGCTTAGAGCTTCAAAGGGAAATACTTTAACTCGGATCGCCATATTATTTTCCATCCAACACATAGAATTATTGAATTATGATTGTTCGATTTAAATACGTTGTATTTCCTACAATTTATTTTTATCAATAATTATTATTCGATTAATGACTATTGTGAATTGTGAATTGAAGAATCATGTCTGGAAGAAGAGCTGGACGCCTGTGTGGATGTGGAAACATCAACTGACTCAAGCTGAGTTGGATGCCATCATCAATGAGCGTGTTGCTGATGCGCTCGCAGCCTATGAACAGACCCGCAACCAGAACCAGAACAACCAGAATCTAAATCAAGAAGGTCTAACAGCCTGTACCTTCAAGATGTTCATGGATTGTAAGCCTCACTCCTTCAGTGGTTCTGAGGGTGCTGTTACGCTACTTTGCTGGCTGGAGAAACTCGAGTCGATATTCGCCATGTGCAACTTTCCTATGGGAAATCGTGTCATGTACGCCTCCGGCACACTAGAAGGACCAGCTCTGACTTGGTGGAACTCACAAGTCAGACCCTAGGACTTGAGGCTGCTAATGGTTTGCCGTGGGATGATTTCAAGATTTTGATGAAGGAAGAGTATTGCCCCAGAAATGAGGTCCAGAAACTAGAAGCAGAGTTTTGGAATCTCAAAATGACTGGCTCTGAAATTGAGGAATACACGACTCGTTCACACGAGTTGGCTGCTCTATGTCCTCAGATGGTGACCCCGGCCTACAAACGGATTGAGAAGTACATTGATGGTCTAGCTCCTCAAATCCAAGCTAGTGTCATGGCTGCTGATCCTGTCACTATTCAGCAGGCTATCCGACTGGCTTACAAGCTCACTGATCAGGCAGTGGCACAGGGTACTTTGCCTAAACATGGTGCTGCCACTGGATCATCCGAGCACAAAAAGAAATGGGATGGTAACAGCAGTAAGTCTTCAAGCTCTAACAACACCCAGCAACAACCGATCAGAAAGTTTGATTCATCAAGAAACTTCACCAACAACAATCAAAACAGCAATAACAACAACAATGGCCAGGGATCAAGCAACTATGCGGGTAAGTATCCGAAGTGTAACCAATGCAACTTTCACCACCATGGCCAGTGTAATCGCATCCGTTGTCAAAGATGTGGAAAGATGGGTCATGCTGCCAAAGACTGCAGGGGTGAACTGATGACTCAGCAACAACCTCAACAACAACGCCAGGGCGGAGCGACTAGAGGCTGTTATGAGTGTGGTAAGGGGGCCACTACAGGAAGGACTGCCCACAGCTGAAAGGTGGAAACAGAGGCAATAATGAAGGCAACGCTAAGGGTCGTGTATTTGTGATTGGGTCAGGCGAGGCAAGGAATGATCAGAATGTGGTTACTGGTACGTTTCCCCTGAATGGTTGTTTTGCTTCTATACTGTTTGATACCGGCGCTGACAGGAGTTTTGTTTCCAACAAGATCATTAAGTTCTTAGATGTAACCTTAGCTGATGTGGAACCTAGTTACACTATAGAACTAGCTGACGGGAAACTAATTGAGGCGGCTCATATCATTAAGGGGTGCAAACTAGGATTATGTGGTCATGAATTTGATATAGATTTGATGCCTGTCACACTTGGTAGCTTCGATGTGGTAGTTGGTATGGACTGGTTATCCAAGAATCAAGCTGAGATCATCTGTGGTGAGAAAGTCGTTCGTGTACCCCTTTCTAGTGGTGAGATTTTGTCAGTTCAGGGCGAAAAGAGTGGTACAGTCTCAGGAATTATCTCCAACATGAAGGCCCAGAAGTGCTTACGTAAGGGTAATATAGCTTTCCTTGCTCTGATCATTGAAAAAGGAGCTGAGGAAAAGAAGATGGAAGATATCCCTGTTGTACATGACTATCCCGAGGTTTTCCCTGAAGACCTACCTGGTCTCCCACCGCATCGCCAAGTCGAGTTCCAGATTGATTTGGTACCTGGAGCCACCCCTATCGCGAAAGCTCCATATAGATTAGCTCTAAAAGAACTGCAAGAGCTGTCTACGCAATTGCAGGAATTATTGGATAAAGGGTTTATCAGACCTAGCTCATCACCGTGTGGAGCCCCAGTCCTGTTTGTCAAAAAGAAGGATGGAACTTTTCGTATGTGTATTGATTACAGGGAATTGAACAAAGCAATGGTTAAGAATCGTTATCCCCTCCCGCGCATCGATGATTTGTTCGATCAACTCCAAGGGTCGAGTTTCTATTCCAAGATAGATCTGAGATCGGGTTATCATCAACTAAGGATTCGAGACGAAGACGTTTCAAAGACTGCGTTCAGAACAAGGTATGGCCACTACAAGTTTTGGTTATGCCATTCGGGTTGACCAATGCACCAGCGGTTTTCATTGATCTCATGAACCGAGTGTGCAAACCCTATTTGGACAAGTTTGTCATTGTCTTCATCGATGACATCCTTATTTATTCAAAGAATAAGGAAGAACACGAGGAACACCTTAGACTGATTCTGGAGATGCTGAAACGAGAGCAACTGTACGTGAAATTTTCAAAGTGTGACTTCTGGATACGAGAGGTCCATTTCTTGGGTCATGTAGTCAATGAGGATGGGATACATGTTGACCCGGAAAAAATAGAAGCCATCAAGAACTGGGCTACGCCTAAGACTCCAACTGAGGTACGGCAGTTTCTCGGGTTGGCTGGCTATTAGCGACGGTTCATTGAAGGGTTTTCAAAGATTGCTCAACCTCTCACTGCGTTAACTCATAAAGACACTACGTACAATTGGGGTGACAAACAAGAATCCGCATTTCAAGTTCTGAAGCAGAAGTTCTGTACGGCACCGATTCTGTCCCTGCCTGAGGGAACAGATGATTTTGTAGTTTACTGTGATGCTTCTATTCAAGGCCTCGGCTGTGTGCTAATGCAACGCCAGAAGGTGATTGCTTATGCTTCCCGACAATTGAAGGTTCACGAGAAAAATTACACGACACATGACCTAGAGCTGGGAGCAATCGTGTTTGCTCTCAAGATATGGAGACACTACTTGTACGGTACCAAGTGCACCATCTACACCGATCACAAGAGTCTCCAGCACATCTTTGAACAGAAGGAGCTGAACATGAGGCAATGTCGTTGGGTCGAGTTGTTGAACGACTACGATTGCGCGATCAAGTACCATCCGGGTAAGGCTAATGTAGTAGCAGATGCCTTAAGTCGGAAGGAGACACCTAACCAAGACGAGATCGAGTGTTATAACTCACCATTCACACCGGTTTACCCGATCAAATCCGCAATGCTCAACTTGAGGCGTTAAAAGACGAGAACCTGAAAGCCGAATCGCTACGAGGCATGGAGAAGCAACTGGAAACCAAGTCTGATGGAATCCGTTACTTCGTGGACCAAACATAGGTTCCCTTGTATGGAGACCTACGAGAGCTAGTAATGGACGAAGCTCACAAATCCTGGTACTCAATCCACCCAGGTTCAGACAAGATGTATCACGATCTGAAGGTTCTATACTGGTGGCCAAACATGAAAGCCGATATCGCCACCTATGTAAGCAGATGTTTGACCTGTTCTAAGGTTAAGGTGGAGTATCAACGACCCTCTGGTTTACTTCAACAACCGCAAATTCCAGTATGGAAGTGGGAGCAGATATCAATGGATTTCATCACAAAACTGCCGAGAACCCCCAGCGGATGCGATACCATTTAGGTGATCATGGATCGCTTAACGAAATCCACACACTTCCTGGCAATCCGGGAGACTGATCGCATGGAAAAGTTAACTCGTATCTACCTAAGGGAAGTAGTCTCTCGGCACGGTATGCCGATTTCCATTATCTCTGATCGTGATGCTCGATTCACTTCATACTTCTGGCAATCTTTGCAACGAGCATTGGGAACACGTTGGATATGAGCACCGCTTATCACCCACAAACTGATGGCCAGAGTGAGCGTACGATCCAGACCTTGGAAGACATGCTGCGTGCCTGCGTGATAGATTTCGGCAGCAGTTGGGAAACTCACTTACCGCTAGTTGAGTTTTCTTACAATAATAGCTATCACACATCAATAAAAGCTTCTCCGTTCGAGGCACTGTATGGGCACAAGTGCCGATCACCTATTTGTTGGGCGGAAGTTTGAGAAAGTCAACTTACCGGCCCTGAACTTGTGCACGAGACGACCGAGAAGATCATTCAGATCTGTAACCGTATGGCGGCAGCACGTGACCGACAGAAGAGTTACGCTGATAAGCGTCGCCGACCGTTGGAATTTCAAATAGGTGACAAAGTGCTCCTGAAGGTGTCACCCTGGAAGGGTGTGATTCGTTTCGGAAAACGTGGGAAACTAAGCCCTAGATACGTGGGACCGTTTGAGATTGTCAAACGGGTTGGCCCCGTGGCCTATCAACTGAACCTACCCGAAGAACTCCGTGGAGTACACGATGTGTTCCATGTATCAAACCTGAGGAAATGCCTTGTAGACGAGACTCTCGTCATTCCGTTGGACGAGATACGTGTTGACGAGCAACTGCGCTTCATCGAGGAACCAGTGGAAGTTATGGACTGAGAGCTCAAGACACTCAAACATAGTCGCATCCCTATTGTCAAGGTCCATTGGAATTCAAAGCGTGGACCAGAGTTTACCTGGGAACGCGAGGATCAGATGAAGAAGAAGTATCCGCAACTGTTCCAGAACCAGGCATCTACTTCTTGAGACTGCCAGGAACCCCACTTTGCATACGTTGTAGATCACCGAGCCTTGTATTCCCCGTTGAACCTTGTAACATGATGTTCTAATTTTCGGGACGAAAATTCCTTCAACAAGGGGATAATGTGACACACCGTACCTTCAGGTCAACACCATTTCGACTATTGTCATTAACATTACTTGCATCGTTATCACCCAAAACGTTTACAAGCATCGCCACCGTCATCGTAAACATATTATATTATGTATAATACTAACATCACGAATGACCCCACTTTTAGGATACCAAAATAGCGTTAGTAGAAGATTCGGATAAACGGGATTACTTAAGGAATTCTCTTAATTAAATATAACTCGCTCATACACGTCATTATCAACCTAAACGAAATTGGGGACACGGGACCTAAGTACAGGGACATAAACTTGACAATTGCCAAACTGGGGCTGGGTATAAATATCCATCCACCAGCCTAAAACTTCACAATCAGCTCTTCTTCTCTTCTACGCTTTCTTCTTCTCTATTTCTTCATCCTAGCAACAAAATCACCTCGATTGAGCTTGTTTTTCGTCGGTTAGACCATGAAACAGCTGAGAAATCACGTTTCCAGTAGGTAGGCGACCTTGGTCATCCGTTTTATTGCTCATTCACTTCTACGAATTTGGGGTTTCGGGTGTTCGGGTTCAACCCGAATGCATGTGGTCGTGTGGGTGCGTGTGATGTCCATCTGCATGTGCATTTTACTTAGACATGTTAGGAAAGTGTTTCTGGAAGTCCTGGATGTGTGAAAACCAAGCTCGGAACAGCCGAAGGCTGCTCAGCCCATCCAGCAGTCGCGATCTGCTGCAGTTCGCGACTGGGTCAGTCATGTGACTGGGTGAGTCGTGCGACTGAGTCCATGCATCTGAGTCTATCATGTGACTTAGTTGTGCGACTGGGGTAAGTCGTGCGACTGATTCCATGCGGGTGTGCGTGTCGCGCGATTGAATGAATGCGAATGAGTATTGCATGCGATTGAGTCAATGCAGATGAATGTTTGCGACTGTGTGTATCGCACGACTGAAGGTCCAATCGCACGAATGTAGGTTCAGTCGTACGAATGGAGCTGATTCGTACGAATGAAGGTTGAATCGTGCGAATGACTGTTGAGTCGTGCGAATGGGTGCTGTGTGGTACGACTAAGTGCTCAGTCGCACGAATGAGGGTTCAATCGTACGAGTAAAGCTGATTCATATGATTGAAGGCCCATTCGTGCAGATGGAGTGTCCAGTAGTGCGTCTTGTCTTACGATGATAAAGTAACATTAATAAAGTGTCATAGCTTGACCACAAAGATTAAAGTCAACGCTATCAACCAGCACATACTATTTCCACTTAAACTAGTGCGTCTAGTCTTACGATGATAAGGTAACATTAATAAAGTGTCATAGCTTGACCTTAAAGATTAAATTCAACGCTATCAAAAAGCACATACTATTTCCAATTAAGATACCTAACCTTTTACCATTATCGACAAATCCATTTGGGACTACTCCTAATACTAAGATCTACATAAGGTCTGATATGTGTATGCCTGCTTGTGTGTGTGTCACCCACGACCGAACCCATGCGACCCGACCCGACTTAACATTTCTATTAACACTGGACACAACATTAACGCTTAACATAACTGTCAATAGGTGTTTGATCGTTCACTGTAAACAACATTTAGGAGGCTTCCATCCTACATACATACTACGTAATCATGAGTCTTCACGGCCCCTATTTTACTTTCTTTCCTTTTGGGGGAGAAAACATGCAAACATTTTTTCATGAATGGTTTTAGTATTATTGATATCACCTGTTACGTTAGTGCAAACATACACAACAGTCCTGACATTCTCGAACCGTTAGTAGTGTGTAGCGAGGTAATTCTGAGTAGTACTACTGGGTTTGACTAACCCCGCCCGGGCTAGTCGCGCTAGCATGATTGGAGGTCAAACGGGTGCATTATTGACCTAACATTTGTCACTGTCTGGTGAGATGTAACGGGGAAACAACAAACATATAGGACATGCAAACAGTCAGCTTCGGTTCGAAACGCTAAGTAACTTGACTATAGGCTCGCTACCTAACGATATGCTTTAATTACTTTACCATTTGAACAGTTACAAACATTTTATCTGTGATTAAAACCTGTGAACTCACCAACTTTATGTTCACACACTTTAGCATGTTTTCTCAGGTCACAGGAACGCATGAGCTCGTGATGCACGCTCCAGGAACGCACTCAGGACATGCATTCATTAATCATGTTTTTCCTGCATTGAATATTTGTTTAGATTTGGCACTTGTAACTCTTTTGTAATGGATTTACATTTCATGTATACGCTTTCCGCATAATGTTTATTTTGTTTATGTTACTCTGACTTAAATCAAACGTTTATTTTCAAATTCATATAGTGTCGTTTGATATGACTGTGTCTGAGATCCTGGTTTGTCACACGCCTAACGGTAAAACCCCGTTTGTGGAAATTGAGGGTGTGACATTTGAACTCAGGACCATAGTTGTTTTTAGGTTTTTATCTTTAATTGGGATTTATTTTGATTGAGACCGATGGGTTGCCTCGCAGTTCTTACTGCAAAACTAACCATTGTCCAGCGAAACTGAATGAAAGTTCTTGATTATTCTGCGAAACTATGCAGTTATGCTGCCCGAGCGAACTTAACAATTTCGCAAAACAAAACTCAGTTTCGTTGCGCCGAAACTATAGTTTCGACCAGTCGAAATTACCACTTTGTCTTGCCGAAACTATTAGTTTCTGCTGCCGAAATTGCCTCTTTCATTTGCTGAATCTATAATAATTTCTGTGAAACTACAGTTTCGGCTAACGAAACTATCCTTTTGATTAATTTTAATTATATTTCATTATTATCTTTTCTTAATCTTATTTTTTTATATATCATACTAACTTGTTCTACCTGGTTTTTAGTTTAAATGGCTAATCTCAAGTTTGACGAGAGGAACAACATCACGGCCATCTTAGATGACACACACCCGAAAGCTGCTGGGTTTAGAGACTGTATACGGTGGCTGCAGAGATCCCTGATTGCTTACGCTATCTCACATTCCACCACTATATACAATCTGCACATCCGAGACTTCTGGCGTACGGCTAAGTACGATACGAGGGGAGACTCACAGAGGATTATAGCCAAAGTACTAGAGACTGAGCTGATTATCACTAATAAGGTTATATCTAGAATACTGAGGCTAGAAGAGGATTCTGGAGAGGAGGTTGGGTTATCCGACCATGAAGTATTTGATGCATTCCGCTCGATGGGATATGAGGGTCCTCCTTTTGGGACAAGAAAGGAAATCAAAAAATCCGTTCTGTACAAGGAGTGGAGATATATAGCCCATGTATTTGTTATGTGCTTAGATCACCGTAAAGGTGGATCAGACGGGCTGAACCTGGATTGGGCCAAGGCAATGGTGATATGCTGTAGGGGAGAGAAGGCCAACATAGCCAGGTTGATATTTGAGTGCATGGATGAGAATGTGATGACCCTGAAGAAGGACAAATGGCTGCTATATCCTTAATTTCTTCAGATGATCATAGATGACCTCATTCCTAACGTTCCAAGACATGGAGAGGTAAAGAGATTAGTGTCGATGAACACTCTCATTTTTGCTGATTGTTATGCAATCAGGCATGACTTTAGTGGGAAGATCACCCATCTGTGAGAGAACATGTACTCTCTAGATCATTGGGCATATATTAGGAGGGTGATAGAGTCTGAGGACAAACATGTTGAGAAGACGAGACAGAAATAGACTGAAGCTATAAAGAAGAGGAAGAGATATGCCAAGGAAAAGGATTATGTTTTTAAAGAGGAGGTTCATGAGATGGCGTCTGAGGCCAGGGCGGAGAAGGAGAAGAGGGCTAAGAAGAAAGCCGATGTTGGAGAAAATGAGAGGAGGACAAAAGAGAGACATCAAACCTTTACTGAGCGCTCATCAACTGAAGGAAGGGTAGGATTAGGAATCTCAACACATCTCTCTCCAATGAACTGAGTATCATCAAGACAAAGCTTATTAATCAGGAGATTAAAGAGAAGTAGAAGGATGAATTGATGGAGGGAATGACTAAGATGCTAATTGATCAAAACAAACTGATCAAAAGACTGCCTGAGGAGGTGAACTAGTTGAACGCTGCAGCCGGCCTGCCCAATCAGCTAACTTAACATGAGTTAGACGATTTGACTGATACCTCCAAGTACCATTTCTGAATATGGGTACTTCTTCCAGTGCAGGAGAGGGCACATCAAGTGTAGGAGCAGAAGAAACAGGAGGATCAGAAAGAAGAACAGAGGGTGAGAATGTGGAGCACGTAGAGGAGGTGATTGAGGCTGGGTTTGTTGATATTGGTATGAACCTTGATGATTTTACTGGAGATGAGAGAATAGCAAAACAGACTGGAGATACTGAGAAGACTGTTGAGAAGGGGTTAGTAGATGAGGAGGAAGATGATGAATATCTAGTAGACTATAGCTCTGAACTAGAATATTATGAGGTGCATTAAAGGACTCTGACTTATGTGTTCCAAAAGGGGGATGATGAAAATGACATGATAGAGATGGAGAAGGAAGATTGGTTTGTGAAAGAGAAGGAGCCTGAAGAACTGACTCCCCTATTCCAAAAATTGGAAGGGTTGAGCAAAAGGGAGGCTGACAAGAGGATTATTAGGTAGAAATACCACCCCGGCCTCAAGATGTTCATGATTAAGATGAGAGGGGGAGGGATCATATACTTGCACAAAAGGAAGTCTTTCAAGAACTTTCCAAGATAGGATCTGAGAAGGTTGGCAGTTTTGCCTCTGCTTGATGCTGATTTGAGTGAAAGAGCGAAGTTGTTAGAGAAAGAGATTAAGAATGGACTGAACGATAACTTTGAGTCATTTGGGTTTATGAAAGCAAAGAGGAAAAGGTCTAAGAAAGACAAGGACTGGGTGACAGGTAAAGGTAGGATTGTGCTGAGTGTGAAGCCACCCAAGACTGTACATAGAGTTAGATTGGCAGACCCTTCCCCCCAACGTCTATAAGAATTTGAGAAATGGTTTTATGATAACAATACGGGGGAAGCGGTGATCAGGGTGAAGGGTGGGATAGAACACAGACTTTTTGATCCAATGAAGCTTTTTGGATTCTCTGATGAATAGTTGCTTGTTCTTTGTGAAAATCATATCAAAGCAGGAGCAGGGGAGGAGATGAGGAAAGAGGCAAGCCTATTCATGGTAGTGGCTAATAAGGTAAGAGGAGTGAGAGCAGAGGTAAAGGAGCTAGCAGAGAAAGTAAGGGCTGATGATGATCTTAACATGGAGATCCGGGACTTGACAAACCAATTTGCATAAGGTAGTGCTCATCCCGAAGGAGCTGATGAAGTAAGAGGTGACCAAGGTGGATCAGTTGTTGAAGCTCACCAGAAGAGCACTGTAGGAGGTGAGACAGATAAAGCAAGTGCAGAAGAAGGGGCTACTGGAGCAGAATAAAGACATCAAGACAAGCGAAGACGGTGAGATCCAACCTAGGGGGAGTATTGAAGATCAAGTATAGGCTGGACTCACCTTAGATTACTTTTTGTATATATTTCTATGTAATAAGATTAATGTTAGTTTACTTTTGTAAGTTGATTTGTTTAGTTTATTTCATTTTGTAGTCCAGCGAAACTATGAGCGAAACTATAGTTTCACTCACAGTCAGCTGTTAGTTTACCTGGCGAAACTACTGATTCTGTCGGGCGAAACTATAGTTTCGGCACCACAGTTTCGCAGTCAGCGAAACTGTCTGCGAAACTAAGACTGCTATATATAGAAATGATCTTGTTCTTTGTTTGGCATCCTTATGAAAACCCTAATCGAGTATTTGGGTTGCAAGTGCCTTTTGTAAGCTTTTTCTCACTAATTATATTGAGCTTATCTTATTTTGATTGTATTGTTTCTTTTGGGTCATATTTGAATACATTTTGGTCTTTATTGTTCATATAAATCATTGTGTGTGTTGTTATTTCTGGTATTGAATGATTCAAACCTTCATTTGCACTGAAAATCGATCATATGGACCAATAAGTATCTCTCTCAGTTGTGTCCTCTTCCCTTACAGGTTCAGAAGGAAAGGGAGTAGAACCCTACTATGGGTCAGAAGATGATGTTGGCTATGAAGAAGCTGAAGGTCCAGGTTGTGGTGTCATTGGTTCAATCTTAACCTCAACCTCAGGATGAGCTTGGCTTGGTAGAGAATGCAAGTCCATAAGCTCTCCCTTCTTAATCTTATGCTTGATCACTTTAATGTGCTTATCCATACTGGATAGAGACATTGGACCAAGCCTTCTTCCGGAGAATCCATACAGCTTCAAAATGCTCATCATCCTTTGTCTGTCAGTAGACTTCTTTTGGCCTTTTTAAAGGATGGCCCTTAACTTTGCAGCTTCTTCCCTCATCTTTCTCTTAGCAGCTTTATGTTCATTTATGAACTATTTTTCAAGCTGCTTAAGGTACTCAAATTCAATGTATTGATAAGAGAAGGGAAGAAGTGCAGATGCCAGATAGAGACATATGGCAGTCAGGTAGATGATCATGTTTTGTCTATCAGCTTCTTTGTCTACCTGAGTGGTTCAGCTGCCACAGCCTCTCTTTCAGGGCTTTTATGAACTGGGGAGAAAGATGGAGCATTCTTGTATAGTCTTATTTGTCTTCTTTCTACTTTGACTCTGAGGAGCAACTCTGCATCCTCTGCTTTTTTCTTCTCTTTGGTCAGCTATAAGTCTGCCAGTTCATTTAACTCTTCTAAGGGAAGAGAGATGAGTTCATCAATGTTGTAGTTCCTGGTTTCCAGATAATTCAATATGGCAGCCGTCAACTCATCATCTTGAGTGTTTCGCCTGGGGTTGTCTTGATTGCAGCTTCCATGAAGCCTGAGGAACTAGCTAAACTCTCTCCCCTTAGCTTCATCTTCCTTTCTCTTTCCTTCTCCTTAATCTCCTCAGGAGTCAGTTTCCTTTTCCCTTTGTCACTCACAGACCTTGGTGATTGCCTGATTCAGTAGTCAGGCTCTGGCCAGAGGGAGGTTGTGAAACACCTTCATCATTTGATGCCTTACTGAGGGTACATGATGTTAAAGTGATTGACTCTATGACAATGCTCATAGGTTCAGTCACTGGGCCTCCACTCAAGGTTTCCCCTTTGAAGCTAATCTTAGGTTCCACCTCAACATCCAGTTGACCAATGACATTCCCTGCTTGCAATTGTCTTCTTTTACGTCTGAGTTCTTCCACGATTTGGTCTTGGATTCTCTCAGCCAATGTGTCAGCTTATCTGTATTGACTTAGCTTAACAAGCAGCATGTTGACTAGAGAAAGGCTGTCATAGTAGTTCAAGGTATGAAAGTTGAAGACCTATTGCTGTCCTTAAACTCTATACAGTATGAGGGTTCATCTTTCATCATCATACCTTCACCCATGTATTTCATTTGCAGCTCTATAAGGTGGGAATGACATTGCCCTTTGTATACCCTCCTCAAATAGACTCTGGATGAGTGAGTCTACATTAATATAAATTTGAGGAGATTGCTGAGTTTTGACAATTGCAAGTGAGGGTGGTGAATCCTTAGTGTCCATACTCTGAGAAGGACTCCTAAGTTTTGTGATTGTAACAACTTCCTCCCTATTTTTGGTAGCATTACCCACTTGCATAGGTGAGCCGGAGGTTAAGTCAATTACATCCTCAGGTTCTTATGTTCCTGCTTGAATCCTTCTGAAGGGTCTCCTAGCTAGTTGTTCCTTGAGATCAGAAATCTGAAGTTACTAATCATTGCCCCTTCTTTGCAAGGTAGTCACTTGAGATTCCAAGTGACTGACCTTGGAGACTAAATAGGTGCATATTTTAGACAGTTTTTGCACCTTTAGTCTAAGATTCCCCTTATCTTCAGTAGAAGAATCACTGGGGGATGAGAGAATTGGACCTAAGTCTGCTTCCTCATCACTAGCTTGTTGTTCTTGGCTGCTAGTTTTCCCTTGCTCACTAACAACTTCAATTGAACTGTCAATGGGTTGGGTTGCCATGGTTGAGGTCTTAATAATATAATCACTTACAGAAGTAAGAGCCTCTTCCATATGGATCTCCTGAATAGGTTCAGGAAGATCCACCTCAGTGGGTGTGGATGATGTGGGCTAGATATGGGTGACACAGGAGTACTCATCTCTCTTTGAGCAGGGAAAGAGAAAAGAGACTCATCGTACTTACTGAGTGCCATTCCTCATCATCATAGAAGTCTAGGCTGGGAATTGGCTGGTTTAGATCTAAAGGCTGGGGATGGTAATTTTCTCCTGGAGGTTGTTTAATAGAGTGTTAAGACTCTGAGTGAAGGCTTAAGGCTTCTTGGGTGATGAACTCTTTAGTCTGATCATGAGGAACCTCATGACTGAACATGTGTGAGATGGGAGTGGTTTGCTCCTCAGCAGAAGTGGGAGGTCTAGTGTCCGCTTCTTCCTGTATGGGTGGTGATATAGGGGCCTGCACAGGTTGAACAACCTGAGTAGGGGTTCATTTGGATTTTCTTTGGTTGGTGATGGTTATTTATGGATGTGTGGACCGTCTTGAATAGAATGTGTGCGTTCAACACTCTCTGGTGTGCTAGGTTGTTACTTTGAGCAATGAGCTCTAACATTTTTGGGACTAGGGCTGTTTCTACCCCTGAGAAGCCAATAGTTGGTTTTCTCATTGTTTTGAAGATGTCGGACTTCATCTGTCCCAATTTTAGAACATTACCAATTCCCCTCAACTACGAGCCCAGTTCACACTTCTTCATCAATCACCCGATATAAAAATGCACAATTGACATCAAGTTGGTAGAACTTGAAGTCCTTGGATGCAGCAAACACCAGGATTATCCTAACATCCTCAAGTCTTGCTACTAGAGCAAAAACATCAGTGTAATTAATTCCTTCTTCTTGTGTGTATCCTTGAACAACCAGTCTTTCCTTGTTCTTGATGACAAATCCTCTATCATACTTTTTATTCCTAAACACCCATTTGGTTCCCATGATAGTATTCCAATTATGGAAGAGGACATAGACTCCAAACCTTTTGCCTTTTGAGTTAAAGCAGCTCCTCTTGCATTGCTTCAATCCAACTTCCATCCTTCAAAGCCTCATCCACTTTCTTTGGCTCTATCTAGGACTATGACTTTTGGATCCTAAGTTGAGAGATCGCGTCAAGTTGTTTAGACAGATCTAAATTTGAGAAGTTTAGATCTGGCAATGACGTGTCTCCCACCACATCAGCATACTTATCAACAGAAGCTTGATCCAATGAGTGTGTGACATCGTTGATGTTGTCTTCAATAGAGTGGTTGTCAGCATCAAGAAATCTTGATCACTATCACCACTACCATTTCATCCTATATTGAAGTTCCTTCCATTGTGTTTTGTTGTATGGATAGGAACGTCACCTGTAGGGTTAGTTACAACTGGAGCTGAAGTAGTAGTCTTGCTTAGTCTTCTCAACTCAAACCTTGGATCAGGATCTTCTGTTGATGTATTACCGGTAGATCCTAAAACATTTTCACAAGATTTGTTAAAACAGTTTGTAACTAAATCAAGATCAAATAGCCAATCAGGACCAGAACCTTTCACACAGGGTGTGTGCTCACTAAAGATCATATTGACTTATTCTTCAATTACTCTAGTTCTGAGATTGTATTCTATAAGCCTTAGCTTAGGAAGAGTATCCAATAAAGTGTCCATTATCTAATTTCTCAGCAAATTTGGCTACTTGATCTTTGGTATTCAAGAAGGTGTAGGGACATCCAAATGACCAAAGAAAACCATTTAAAGGTATTCTTTTATGCCACAGTTCATAAGGAGTGCTACCATGAGTCTTAACTACTAAAACTCTGCTCTGTACATAACATGAAGTGTTGACAGCCTTTCCCAGAAGGTGATGGGTAGTTTAGAGTCAGACAATATGGTCCTTGCAGCCTGAATAAGTGTCCTGTTTCTCCTCTCAGCAACACCGTTTTGCTGAGGAGTCCTGGGAGCATAATATTGTCTTGTAATACCCTTTTCATCACAAAATATGTTAGGGATTTGGTTCTTGAATTTAGTTCCTTTATCACATCTTATGGTCTTGGCCTTGTGATCTTTTTTCAATTCTTCAAGATCTCAAGAGTTTCATCCTTAGTTCTAAGGAAGAAAACCCAAGTGAATCTTATGAAGTCATCTATGATCACCAAACAGTATGAGGTCCTTCCTAGACTAATTACACTGGTGGGCCCAAAGAGATCCATATGTAATAAGTGTAGGGGAGTAGTGATTGAGTTCTTTTCCTTTGCCTTGTGAGACACTAAATGTTGTTTCCTTTTTAGGCAAGCAACACAGTGATCATCACTTGTAAACTGTTTCTTTGGCATTCCATTTACCAAATCATTTTTAATTAACTTGTTCATGTTCTTAAAGTTTACATGGCACATTCTTTTATGCCAAAGGGAAGACTCATCACTATTGGCCTCAGACAGAAAGCAAGAAACTTCTCTTGAAGGAGATGTTTCCTACAAATCCATCTTGTACATGTTCCCTTTCTGGCTAAGCAAGATATGCTCTTGAGGAATGACCACCCTGGGCTTGAGAACAATGCACTCATGCTCAGTAAAGAGCATGTTATGTATCTGGTCATAAAATTAGGATACACTCAGTAAATTGTACCCAAGCTCCTTACTTGAACAACCCTCACCTGATGTTGCAGTAGCATACTTTGGAGCTGAAGAGCTTTAAAGGTTGAGTGCACCACCTACCACTGAGAAAGAAGTTGGTCAACCTAAGGTTCCTATTGAACCTGAGATTGACTTCAAAGGGGAAATAAGAACTCATGGCCCAGCAACTGAATTAGTTGGGATATATAGTGATATTCAAATCTCCTCTGAAGCTGAAGTTCAAGCTGCATAAGGGATCATTGAACTATCATCCTTTGTAGGACTGGTTAAAGGGATGGTCAATACAATCAGTCTTATAATGAGGAGAGTGTTAGAGCACTTAATAGTTCAAATAGGGAACCAGGTTTGGGAGCAAGATGCAAAGAACACAAGTAAGAATGAGACCGAACTCAAGAACAATATATAAGGTTTTCAAGAATGTTGTATATTAATCTCAAGTTCTCTTACAAGAGTTACAATGCTAAAGTTTTACAATACAAGACCCTGAGATACTTTATACTACATCCTACAAGCAACCATACTTGGAAAGCCAGTTGGAACATTGAAAGACAACAAAATCAATGTAGAATCAAAAGGCAGATTGCCTTTTGACTAGTGACTATGACATGTCATAGCTCACATCCTAATATATTATAAAAAGGATAAAAGTATATAAAGTAGAAAGTTATAGACCCAAGACCTCAATATATAGTTTTCAAAAGCATGGACCTTTTCACCAACTCTTGCAAGTTGGTAAGTCTTCAGATTTGTAGCAGAAATTTGGTCAGCTTTATGTAAAAGTACATCAGAGAAAAGCATGTTATTCTAAGTCTTCGGAAGAAATCAGTCTTCACTTCATTTGGCTTTGGAAGACTTTGTCTTTGAAGCTATGGAAGACTCCATCTTTGGCTTCGAAATATTTGGTCTTTGGCTTCGAAATATTTGGTCTTTGGCTTCGAAAGATTTTACACTTGGAATAATTCTTGTGCAGAGTATAAAGCTTTCGCAGTAACTTTGGCTTCGGAAGTTGTTATACTTAGCATAATTTTCATGCAAAGTATAAAGCTTCCACATGAACTTTTGGCTTTGGAAGATATTATACTTAGCATAATTCTGATGCAAAGTATAAAACTTCTGCAACAGTTCTACTTAGTACTTAGTGCATGCATGCAGGAAGCCCTTAGTTGCTTTGGTTGCATCAGCCTTTTATATAAACCTTACATCCTTGTCTGATGATTTGCTTATCACAGAGGCTATCCTTGATCTAGCCCCTGAGATAAACAATGAGGACTTTCTCAAAATCCCTCCCTCTTTAACACCACAAGTTTAACCCCACGCTCCTCAACCTGAATCACCCAAGCCAGAATCTCCAAAGGCTGAATCTTCCTCAGATCCCAAAGGAAAAAGGAAGATGAATGCTAAAGAGATTCATGAAGAAGAAAGGTTGGAAAAGCTAAAAAGTAAAGGTAGACTCAACACTAGGAAGCTACTGGCTGCAAGCAGCAAGGCAGCAGAAGCAGCTTAAGAGTCTATCAACAATAAACGAAGAGTGGAGGTGATAGATAGGCTCATCAATCTAGGAGTGGATAATGAGAAAATGCTCCTACTCCCACTTGATTGGCTTATAAAATAGGAGAAGGCAACCCTACTGCAAAAGGAGAAAGAGGAAGCAGCAAGGTTGATCAAAGAGCAAGAGAAGAGGAAAAAGAGAGAAGAAGATGAACACAGGGAAAGGGTGTAGAAGATAGCCGTCTTATGCTCAAGGGTCTATTCTCAGGAAGATTTGACTCCTCACTTAAATGAGACAATCTTGTACCTTTTCAACAAAGAACAAGATTAGATCAACAAGAAGAAGAAGAAAGCTACAAGAGAGAAGGTGAAAAAGGAGGAGGAGAAGAAGAAGAAGAAGAAGAAGAAGAAGAAGAAGAAGAAGAAGAAGAAGAAGAAGAAGAAGGAGTAGGAGGCCAGACTTGCGGCTGCTAAGAAGGTGGGAGACAAAGCCTGGATGAAGGCTTATCTCAGGACCCAAGGCTTCACAGGCAGACAAGTAGAACCCATGTCTGAGAAGACGCTACAGCGATATGTCAGGGATATCAAAGCTGACATTCGCTTAGGAAGAAGGAAAGAGGTATACCAGACTCAGAGTGTACAAAGGATGGTACCCAAACCAACACCCAAACAACTACCAACAAAACCTGAGCCCACACCTCTTCCCTTCCCCATCAAAACCGAACCCACTACCGAACCTTACACCCCTAAACCTACACCGTCAGCATTAATCCCACCATCATCCACTGCCACTCAACAACCACCACACTACTTATCCTAAAACCCAAAAACTAACCATTACCCAAGCCATCCTCTAAACCATCTAAGCCTCTGACCTTAGAAGAGTTTAAGGAGATCAAAGGAAAGCTCATCAACTGCATAACCCTAAGCGACATCTCTTATGGGGAAGAGTCCATAACACTAAGATACATTAATGGCTCTTCATGTTCCCTCATAAGAGATGCATTCCTTGATCTGCCCAGAGAAACACTGGACCAAGCTCTTCAACTCTTGGCTATAAACTCTAATTCTCTCAAAGAAGAGGAGAAGAAGCTGAGAAGAACACTGGTGACTCTACTGGACACTAGAAATGGGAATAAATTACCAAATTAGCCCCTCACTCCTAGGAAGAAAATTGTCCAGTGGAGGTTCGATGACTCGTCTCACAACCTTGTTATGAATAGAGAGAATGGTGAAGTCAACAGACTTGACACACCATCTCTGCTACACTCAAGCAGATTTGACACTGCTGAGTTAGTAGAGAAGCCATTCTCCAATCCCTTAAACTCCTAAGTAGCTGCTCACATCCAAAATCATCTAGGCGGTTTTCATCTTGCTAGGTTAACAAAGAAGGCAAGAACTGAAGAGGAGTTGAAGCTGAGAAAGGATGAAGAAGAAGGTGCCACCACTAAAGGAAGATCTTTCCTTCAAATGATTCAAGGCACTACTTTAGATTCCCTAGTTAGATGGTAATATGACTATAATTCCCATCAACTAACTCTCTTCAGAGGGCCACAACAAAGGGTAAATGTCATTCACAGCAACATATTAGATCTCCTCTCTACCAATGACTTGTACAAACTTCTCAGCACCACTTTAGGAAAGAATAAGGAAACTGACAAATATCTCTTCTCCTTGTTGTTGAAAGTTTTGAGAAAAAGAAGAGAGTGAAGTTTGGTAGCATCAGCCTAGGGGGAGTTTGTTGGATCAGATGAGACTGGTGCAACCAAAACTACACTTACAAGATTTTGAATACGACTAAATAAAGTCTTCCGAAGCAAAAGAAACTCTTCCAAAGACAAACTGAAGACCTTTCGAAGACTAAAGTGTGAAGAGCTTCTAAAGGAAACTAAGTTTTCCGAGACTAAATAGTTTTCAGTCTAAAGTGTTAAACATTAGAAGATCCAAGGCAAAGACTTCTCAAGAATTAAGTTCTGAAGACTTGTAGAAAATTCAGAAGAAGTTGATCCTTCCAAAGTATAATTGGTCTCAGAAGAACTTATTCTTCAGAAGCTAGTTCGCCTTTGAAAGAATCAACTATGGACCAGTGGACATAAGTATGGTCTGACTTGCACATGTTGTTAAGTCTGATATACTGCATGGCATTTTCCCACGCTCATGTAGTTAACCATACTTCATTCCACTGTTTACCTTTTATCAATTAGTACATTTATCGATTTTAGTAGGTAACAAAATGTAAGTCATGGACATGTTATGACTACTTAATCTAGGATAGTACTTTATCTTAGATACCTTATTTCTAGTAATGTAGTATTGTTTAGATGTAAGTTCCAACTAGTTTTCTAAGTATAACCGGCTGTAGATAGTAGTATATAGAGTTTCTTAATGTAACTCATTATACATGCTTTGTAAGAGTCTTGTAAACACTGGGTTGAGAAGTAATATATACAAGTATCTTGAAAAACCATTTCTTGTGTTCATTAACTTGGTTTATTATCATCAACTTAGTTTGAGATTCTATATCATCACATGAGTGAGACTTAGTGAGTTTGAGAGAAAATATTATGTTGAGAGACCAACACCGATCCTGCATGGTAGTTGGTGAGTCTTCAGAGATGGCACCGGAAAGGTGATTCAGCTTTTGTCAAAAGTACGTTAGAGAAGACATGCCTTCTCGGTCTTCAAAAGAAATCATTCTTTGGCTTCGGAAGACTTTGTGTTTGAAGCTTTGGAAGACTTCATCTTTGGTTTTGGAAGAATTGGTCTTTTGGAATTGGAGGATTTGATATTTAGCATAATTTACTGAGTTATATCAAATCTTCCAAAGTAATTTCCTAGTACTTGACATGTGCATGTTGAGAGCTCTTCAGCTATTTGTTTCGTGGCATCAGCCTCTAAGTGTGATCCTTACACCAACTCCTCGTGAATAGTCTTTAGAACCTTAGCTTTGATATTGGTGACTCATGGCCTAGTAGTACGCTCCCCACGAGCACCTCCTCGAGTCGTTCTTCGTGATTTCCTATCGGCCATAGGTTTTATGTCCTATAAGATTTTAACACCAACAAAGTGATTCAATATAACTACTCAGATCATGACAAGTATGGTAAGTCCTTAATTACAGTGGTGAAGTGTGATTAACTACTTACCTTACCCCCATGTCCTAAGCACTCACTATCCTGACATACATTGGTGTTCAAATCAACTAATCACATAAATTCAGGTAGCGCACGCAGATAATATTGGTTAACTTAAGAAACTTCTACCTGATGGTGTGTAGCTACTTGGGCTGGCATCCCTTTATTCAATCTCAATTTCATTTTTAGTTTAGGTTTTGAAAATAATTTAAAAATTCTCTTAAACTTTGTTTCTGATACCAACTTGTAAAGCCCCGTTCCAGGGAACACTCTTAGTTGGTCATTCATAACATAAAACATTATTATACAAGGCATCGTAGTGGAAAACTTAAAAATTTCACGTCATGCCATAAAACATATTTAAATACTAACATTGTTCTTTCTAAGATTAAAACATAAGCTAAAAACATAAGGATGTCGGTCTCCAAATGCCAAGTAGCTCCAGCCTCCTGCAATCCTTATCCAACACTATTACCTGCCAACTGATATGCATAAAAGTCAGCATTGATGAGTGGATTCCAGTTTATATTATAGAAAATATATACATTTAAACTTCTTTTAATGAACATTAATACATTATACATAACACTCAGAGATTGACTCTCATTGCATCTTTTGCCATGTTCATTATCTTTCTTTCGTTATCTTTTCTCTTTCATAAACTAGTTTGCACAAAGCAAGAGCCTAGAACATATGGTTGGAACAAAATTCTAAACCCTGCCTGTACAACATAGAAGTGGTAGCTAACCCCTGATAGTTGACCAGCACTACTAGGCACAAAGACTACTTATGAATAAAGCTCCATTCATTTCACTAGTCAATCTTAAGGCTTAGACACCAGATGTGCATCCTCGTAGGGCTGAATTAGCCGCACATTAGTTGAGACAACAACATGGTTGTGAACCTCCATTTATTTTGCTTGCAAGGCTTTTCATCATCATTGCCCGGGTAACATTAATTAAGTTCCACTGTCATTCTTTTCATTCATTAGTGTTCATCTTTAAATATAGGTAATACTTATAATGTATTCTTTTATCATTATCATCATAAGGCATGAAACACTAAATATTACTCATAGAATAAACATATAATAACCCTTATAATAAAATCATTGCCATCGTAATAAAATATTGTAACTAATACTTAATACGGGTAACATGAATTAATGAGGGTAAGTAAACTAATATGGGTAACAGAAACTAATGTGGGTAAGTAAATCAGATGCGAGTGAGTAACTTAATGCGGGTATTAGTACTTTGGGTTATGTGGATACTTGGGGCTAATTGATCGAGTGATAAAAATTCAAGGTTTAATTGATCTAATTATATATTTTTACATCGTTGTTAGTATGGAATGGGATTACTTTGTTTGTGTTTTAATTTGCAGGGATTGAAGTTAAAAGGATGCTTATGTTGGAGAATAAAGAGCCAAACACAAAACCAGAAGGACTAAAGATGTAAACATCAAAAGTTACAAAAAGGCACAAATTTAGGTGTACCAGTGTATGATACGCCGGGTATGGGCATATAATACGTCAGTCCGCGTATGGGAGGCATATTTATGGGTGTATTTGACAAAAATTATAGAAAGTTGGGCGTAGGAAGGATGAGGGGGGATGATATGCCAACCCTGGGCGTATCATACGCCGGTCACCAAAAAACCCCCGGATTTTATGGATCTTGAAGTTTATTTAAACACAGCCAACTCCAATTCATATAGGAACTTTGCCCTTCCAAAATCTAGCAAATTCAAGGTGATTTTGGCTATTTTTAAGCTTCCGAACACATCCGTAATCATCATTGATCATCATCAAAACAAGATTGAAGATTCAATGAAGACAATGAGTGGCTAGTTTTTCTTTGCTTGCTTTCAAGAGTACAATTCTTGTCAAGTGAGACAATTGATATGCTTTGATTAGGTTTTTGTATTGAACAATGAACTATTGAATTAAGTTTTATGTTTTGATTAACATAAAAGGTTTACTTGTAAATAAAGTTGTTTGCTTGATTATTAGTTTTCTATTTTCTTGCGTCGTGAGCTCATTAATAAAAGTATATAATGTAATATAGGTAAATTCGAACATTGTGAACGAATGAATCTTAAAATCTTGTTCCTTTGTTGTCACTTTAATCAAAAGCAGAAATCTTGAAATCATGTTCTTACAAACCCTAATTCAAAAGTACCAATTGTTGATCTTGCAAAATTGGAACCCAGGAGTGATTGTTTCTTATTATTTAATCAATTTGTTTCAAAGTTTGTTGCTTTTTGCAATTGTGTTCTTAATTTCATCCAAAGTTCCAATCTTTAATTATAAAGTTCGTGTCTTTATGTTAATTGAGTTGCAATAGTTAAACACTTTTCACATATTCCCTGATGAGACGACCTTACTTACCACAATAAAGGTAACTAATATCGGTTATTTAACTTATTTTTAATCAAGTCTCGATAACCAGATCAAAATAGAGCCGTTGCCGGGGAATTAGTGCGCTTAGTGTTTAATTGGTTATATTTTCTTTTCTTAAAAATCTATAAAAAAGCAAAAAGATTTTATTTTTCCTTTTGGTTTGTTTTCTTGTTCAGTAATACGCTAGGTATTTTGTGTTTTCTTGTCTGCAGGTAACCATTACGTTAATGCATACAAGATTTTCAGGAAGGACCTCACCATTGTAATTTGATCCAGAAATTGAGAAGACTTTAAGAGAGAATCATGTGTTTCAAAAAACATCACCTTCAAGGACTTCTCAAATTCGTGGTCAAACAAGATCGGAAGAAGGTGCATCATCAGCAACAGATCATCAGATTTTAAGTCGACTTTCAAGAACGCCCGAAAGTATTCAATCAAGAGGAATGAATAATCAAGAAAAGCAAGGAGGGCCATAACCCAACCAACCCATAGGAGATATCCCATTACCTGTGTTTCCCCCTCTTGATGATCCTCTACATCAACCACAACCTGTGCAACCTCAACCTCAGGGCCGATCCCTACTAATCAAGGTGTGCAAAACCAGCCACCTCCCATGAACTTCCAACCGATGCCAAATTTATAGGTTCGTAATCCAAGTTTTTAGCATGACATGGAAGGGAGTCATCATAGCAATGAGGACCGGTTTTTAGTCAAAGGTAGTCATCACACTAATTATGTGGATGAGTTGATTGACTATCAAGTCGACATGGACGGACCAAACCAACATGATTTTGAGGATTATAGGAACCAACCAGGCTATCGAAACCATCAACCAAATCAGGATCAGGATGGTTATGCTCAATCACCCATTCACAACAACATTGGAGGTCAACCATTTAAAGGCATACCTGCCAATTTGGGAGCACAACATTATGTACCAGCATATGGTGTAGATAGTCACTTTCGTCCCGTTATTGCTATCAGTTCATCTCCTATAGTTTCACTAACACAAAGGGGATGAGCTTTTGAAGTCCGACCATAATGTTTAAGAATTCTCCCTCACTTCCATGGTATGGCAACTGAAGAACCCTATTTGCATATATTTGAATTTGAGGCATCATGTAGCACCATTGGTGGCTAAGGCTTTTCGTCGGATGAAGTTAAATTGCTCCTATTCCAATTTACCCTTAAAAACAAGAGGCCAAACAATGGTTTCTATCATTACCATCTGCAAGTATTCACACATAGGTATAAATGCAACAACAATTCTTGGATGAATACTATACTTTTCAAAGAACAACTCATGCAAGGCGAACCATTTGAGGATTTACACAATAATTAGGTGAATAGTTCCATGAATCTTTTCACCGATTCAAAGAGATGCTAAAAACTTGTCCACATCATGGCATAGCTAAGTGAGAGTTGATTTCAGCATTCTATGATGGGCTATCACCGGAGGATGCTAGAGATGTAAATTCTACAAGTGTAGGAACGTTCACCTTAATCTATGAGGATGATGATTTGGATATTCTTGAAAGGATAAGTGTAATCTCCAAGAAGCGTGCACAATCAAGCTGAAGGTCAAGGGGTGCAAACATAAAGATGGTGAATGATCATGTGGCCATGGATAGATATCCGATTCTCAAAACGAGAAACTACAAGCCTTAAAGTTGGAAAGAGTGGTATGGTGAATATATCTAGTGAGTAAGAAGTGTGTGACATATGAAATGACATTGGTCATACATCGGTCATACATCGGTCACATGCTACTTGAATTTGGGGTCACATGCTAATTGAATTTGGGGAAGAGTGAAAGTGTACATCAATTACAAGGCCAAAGAGAAAAGAAGACATTATATGAATTCTAACACATATCATCCTGGTCTTAGAAATCACCCAAGTCTTAGATATAGTAACAATACTAACCAATTGAATCCTCCTTTTCAGGTACCAAATCAAAGAAGCAACCAATATCAAGGCCAACAATAAGAATTCAATCAAGGCGGTTATCAAAGGAACAACTACAATCAAAGAAACTACCAACAAGACAGTCATTATAATCAAAGGAATCAACAACATCAACAGGGTGTTTCTACTACCAATGGCAATGACAATGCAATTTTGTCTACAATTCAAGATCTTGCAAAGGAGATGAAAGAGATTAAGCAATTTAAAGAGGTGCAAGAAAAGACCAATAAGGCCATTGCCAAGAAACTTGGATAATTAGCTGAACAATTGTCTTAACGAGAACTGGGAAAGCTTCCAAGTGATACAACAAAGAACCCTCAACATCAAGCTTCAACTTCAAAGAATGTGCACATCAATTTGGTTAATAACGTTCCTAAATCTAAATGTATTGATTATGATTTAACCACTCTTTCTCAAGTAGTTAAAGGTAATGATAAGGAAGTTGATGAAGTGAAAGGAAGTGACTTAGGAGAACCAATTATTCCCATTCAAGTTGGAAATTTAAAATCAAGCGGTCAGTTTTGGATTATAGAGCCGGTGTGAGCATCCTTCTGGGAAGTTTTTATGACCAATATTGTAATAACCAATCGTATGCCTACGTTATGTGATTATGCATATGAATATACTTAAGAATATTGACTATGCTTACTCTAAACCTTTATGTGATATATACATATGTGTTGTATGCTATATAATTTGCTTGCTCTCGACCAAGTGCAGAACGTGCAAGAAGGTAGCATTTAGTGAGCTTTTGTGCAAGAATCTTACAAGAACAAGAAGCTCCATATCTATTTCATGAAGCATCAGCTCATCAAGCATTCTAACCTTCTCAAAAAGGTGGAATATCCAAAGTGTAAGCACTATTATACCCGAATGAAGCTAAATCTTGAGTTTTTCACCTTTATTCTACCAAAAGTCTCACTTTCCTTGTTCCAAGAGAACTTGCTAACACATCCTAATTTTTACCGGACACATTAATTCACTCAAGGTATATCTTAAGAGAAATTGGTGAATCTAGGGTTGGTGCACAAGGTTTCACCCGAAAACCCTCTTTTTCGTGTGTTTTAGCACCAAAAACCAAACAGTTTGAAACGCTTTCAACCAAAGTTAAAGCCCTTATTTAAAACTATGTATAAACTATATTATTACCTAGTTGGAAAGTTATAAAAAGATATGATGATGATTATGCATGAAAATTAGTGATTACACATGTGTAAAATGATGAAACACACCCTTTAAAGGAATCAATTATGTGTTGTATGAAAAATCCATGAACTTATGTATTTTTTCAGTTGTTTGGTGATGTTAAATGTGTATAAACTTGTGGTGTTGTAGAAAATGTAAAAAGAATGGGAAAATAGACCTAATAGGCTTATTTGGTGACCCGAAATGTGGAAATAATTCAAGAAATTGGTCAAAACATGAAAAACATAAAACTTAATTTGTTTCAGGCCTTAGCGAAGGCATTTTTGTGGTAAAAATCAGATTTGATGAATTATGGAAGTAATATTTAATTTTTATGAATTTAAATTTGCAAATATAAGTCTGACAGGGTAAGTTTTAAGTAAAATTTAAAAATAACCTAACAAGCTTGAAACCCCTCAAACCCACCTTGTTTTAGTAATTTGGAAGAGTCAAAAAGGTATTTTTGTGAAAATATGAAAGAAAATGGATTCGATCGGTCGGTTTCGGTTAAAAACGAGTCTTAACGGTTTAATGTAAAAAAACAAAGCTTTTTGCTTAAATAACCCAAAAACCTCTTCTAAAACTTATTATGATCTTTGTTATAAGTCCTTAAAAAGTCATACTTGAGTATCATAAGTTGAAATTAAAATATTTAAAAACTAGACGTTTAAAAGTGTCGGTTTTACCGTAACCGGTAACTAAACTTTGTGTTCTAAATTTTACCAACTAAATTCAGAAAATTTGGAGTTTAAACAGACCCAAATAATTTATAAAAACCTTAAGGTATTAGTAAGGGTCATATTGGGTCCAGAATTGCAAAGAAAACAAACTTTAGGGTAAAAATTGTAAATTTTGAAAACAAATAGTAAATTTAGGATCTAATTCGGATATCAGAATACCATATACAACACAAAATTGATCCGCCGATTCCTTCGAATTTCTTTTTTTTCTTTTTTTTTCTTCTTGACCAAAGTGTAAAATTCATAAATTTGACTAAAATTTCAGTTAACGTATGACTAAAAACTTATATTAAACATATTTTTACATTAAAAAATTCATAAGAAACATAAAATTTGTCATTCATGTGTTGAAAATCCTAATTTTTCTAATAATAAAACTTTTTGATACAAATCCTTAAGGAAAGAAACTAAATGAACTTTTAACCATATAAAACACCTAGTTACACCTATAATGATCCTATAACATATAGCTTATTACTTAAATCTTGATGCTAGGGTGCTAGAATTGAATCGTTTGTCTATGCGCGAAGATCTGTTGCTTAACCCTAAGGTGAGTTTTAGTGATCCTTTTTTACTACTGTTTTGGGATGGAACATGTTGTTTTTAAACTAAATCTATTATCATACTGTTATGAGATGTTTTTGTGTTATGGTATTTGTTATGACCTGCTATACTTTTGTGTTACAATCATTAATTCTTTTGTGGACTACTTGTTTTATATGAGTAGATCTACTTGGGGAATCCCCCACACACAGTGCCTTCCGTTATAACCCAACGACACTATAGGAAGGGTACCATACTGAGATCCTGCAGGGTCGTTTGTGTCATGTGACAGGTGTTTATAAGATACTATGGTGAACCATCCAACAGGTATGGTGCACTCTTTGAGGATCGGTTATCCTTGTGGGTTAACCGGCATAAACGCAAGTTTAGAAGAGGCTAGTTGGGACTGAGTGTCGGGTTGACTGTGACCCTCACAACAGTGTTACTTATGATTTTAAAATTAACTTATAGATTCTAAAGATTCCTTTTGTTTTAAACTTTAAGCACTTTAACTCAACAACTTTTTAGTTGACAAACCCTTTTTTAGCATGTTTCAGGTCATCCTTGATGGAAGCTTGATAGGACTCGAGAACTTTTATGGATCACCTAGTTCCGTGACCACCACATGGCATTACTTAGTCTAAAATTACTATTGGACAACTTAATTGGATGTTTGTTAAACTCCGGGATGTGTTTTGTACTGAATTATTACTGTTATGACCCGAGCTCGACTCTTAAAGCCCGGCTTTGTTAATTAAATGTAATGTCATGTGATTTCTCTACATGTGTGCTCTTATGATGGTTTGTTTCTGTTGCCATGTATGTTGCCAGTCTGTGTCGTTCCACCCTTTTTGGGCTCGGGATGTGACAGATTGGTATCAGAGCCACAAGTTGTAGAGAAGTCGGGGATACCTTAGTAGACCCTAGGCCAAAACCCTGATACCTTAGGACTATCCTTGCTTTGGGATGTGTTGGAGTAAGCGGGTTGAGTAAATTGATGATTAAACTTGATCAATATAATCATGAATTTACCGGATGCTTAAATTCCAGTATGAACCCCTAAGTGATGTTAAAAATGTTGCTTTTGGGGTAGACGATTCAAGAAATTTTCTTAGTATGGTTTAAAAAAATTTAACTAAACTTTCATGCCTGTTATAGCTTGATGCTACTATTGATTATTGATACTACTGCCATCACTACCACTATTATTGTTATTATTATTATTATTGTCATGAGCTATGAGAAACCAAATTACTCATGATAATCTTATAAAGTATATCAAGAATTATGGCTGACAAAGGAAAAGCGCGTGCATACCCAGCTAACGAGACTGCTCTAGTTGGAAGTCTTAGGAGGACAATGCCTCAATCACAGTATGAGGAGTACATGCGATGATGCAGCCATCCTAGATGGATTTTGGTGACATTAGACAACACTGAACCCTCAGAGGACTCTTCACCATCATCCAATGATAGGAGCCGAACGCGTTCGCACTCGCCACATGTCACTGCACCTACTCACACACCTATCCCGCCTATCGAGAATAGGGGTGCACGTTTCATTACGCAACCGTGTAAGTGCACTAGACCAGGAGCATCTGTTTCCTTTAGGATGTCACCCCGCGACCTCTTCCTACGATGGCCCTAACACTAGCACCTCCGGTGATTGACCCGCCTAGACGCCAACCCCATGATGAGTATTGGATGCCACCTAGGTGTAGCATGTATAATGGCCCAAGTGTCCTAGCTGGAGACCTCTACTCCTACTCTAGCTGTTGGGCTAGTGATTTTTGGTCCTTTAGACCCTACGTTGAGTGACATACTTAGGACCATTCGGCATCACTCTTCAGCACGCTACGCGGACCTCTCAGTCCGACCAGTTCCAGGCTATGATGGCGTCTCACGGTGTTCAACACTTGGAGCAGGAGCATAATAATAAGCGTTCGGGCTAGTTTGGGTAGCTGAAGAAGAAGTGGTAGTGGTGATGGGGTGATATCTGATTGTTTGGCAGTAGGCTTGGGAACTATTTGAAGAAACTATTTATCTGTTTCAGACACTATTATAATTATTATGGGGGTGATGGCACCTTCCAATTTGTGAAACTATGACACTACTATTATCTTGTTTGGTTGGTGCTATATTTGACTATCTATGAAACTTTTGCTTTATGATGCTAACTTTTGCAGGGTGAATTGATTTGGAATGTGTTATACCATGTGTTGAGAAATTGATTTTTGTTTCCTCATAGAAGATTCATCCCTTATTAATTGAATGAAACAACTATACATGTCATATAGGGTGTAATATAATTCCCATGTACTTGTTAAACATTACTAATAAGAGTGAAATCGATGTAATGGGATACTTGAAACCAAATTTATGAGATGCTAAATAAGTATATCTATGATGACACTAGAATGCCACCTAGACGAAGAGTTCGTGTTGGAAGGAGAGGAGCTACCAGAGGAAGAAATGAGGAAGCTAGACAAACTAGGAACCAGGGTGGAAACCAACCACCTACCCCTCCGAAAACACCACGTGGAGAGAATGTAAACCACGAGAATGATGAGAGGATTGCTAACCTAGTGGCTCAGCAAATTGCTAATGCCATTCCGACCATTATCACGCATATCAACGCAGATAAGGGAAACGTAATTGGAAACGATGGACCCAGGAATGATAAAGGACACAATGACAATATTGAGGAGATAAGAAATGTGTGTTCCTACAAAATCTTCATGGCTTGCATACCGAATGATTTCTATGGCACTGAGGGTGCGATTGAGACTTACTGGTGGCTGGATGAGATTGAAGTAGTGTTAGACATCAGTGAGTGCAAGCTTGAGCACATGGTAAGATTTGCTTCTCAATCACTCAAGGGACTAGCACTGGAATGGTGGAAAACCATCATTCAACATCGAGGCAGGAATGCTACAAACTGAATGAACTGGTCTGAATTTAGAGAGTTAATTACCAACAAGTACTGCCCAATCAACCAACTAGAGAAACAGGAGGCTGAATTTATGTAAGGCCCGATCCAGGGACGCTTACAGTTGGACATTCATCGCATAAAACATTTAAAACATAACATTTTGCAGTGGAATTTAAACTTTTCATTAATAACAAAAACCATGTCAAATCATCATATCATTCCGTTTAAATCTCAAAATTTATATTATCACGATAATGTTCTCAAAATGTGGATGCCAGTCTTGAAATCATTCCCAGTAGCTTATGCATCCACGTTTTCACCTCCTTAACATCAAACAATTACATGCCAACTATTATACATACAAAAGTCAGCATCGCTGTGTGAGTTTTAGTGTTATAAGTAAAATAAATTACCTCATTATCTTATATATACATTATTTACGTTCATACGTGAAAGGATCTCAGCCTCTAGTTTGATCAATTAGGTTGTATTCGCAGTGGATTTAGCACAAGAATTAGAACAAACAAGCAAGAACACACGAGATTTTGCAATGTAACAGTAAGTTATAGAGAGAGAGAGGAATTCTGCAAAAAGGTGTTTTCTATTAGATCACACGCTTCGGAAAGGATTACAATTAGCTCATCTTCCTTTTATAGGAAGAATGACGTCAGCTGATGTCACTTGATAGTGACATCAAACCGTTATTTTAACAAACTACTGAAACTAACTAAACTACTGAAGATGTCAAACAGCTGACATCTTCTTACAAAAATACTAAAAGAAACTACTGAAAACTATAACGACTGAAGAACATGCTCTTCAGTCATTTTACAAACTACTGAAATAGAAACTACAACTACTGATAAGAAAAAGCTGAAAGGTAAACCATCACAACAACTGAAGAATACTTCTTCAGCTGTTGTGACAAACTCTGAAGCTTTAGTACTTGTCTTCAGACGTTAACTTCAGATGATTCATCAGCTGATGACTTCAGTAGTTGTCATCAACTGATGTCTTCAGTCTTTATCTTTAGTCTTTGTACATTAGCTGTTGATCTTCAGTACTTCAGTCTTCAGCTGATATTCTTTAGTACTTGAGTCTTCAGTACTTGAGGCTTCAGTACTTAAGGTCTTCAGTACTTGAGTCTTCAATACTTGAGGTTTTCAGTACTTGAGTCTTCAGTACTTGAGTCTTCAGTACTTGAAGTCTTCAGCTGTTGTTCTTTAATACTTTGATCTTCAGCTGTTGAAGTCTCAGTCTTTGTCAAATAGCTGATGATGCTTTCAGCAGTTATTGTGATATCTTGTGGGACTTAGAGGTTTTTCTGATCTGGCTCATTGGTTCTTTTGGTCCAACAAACTCCCCCTGAACCAATGCAGCTAAAACATCTAAGCTTATTGTTGGTCCCACTTATTATGGCAGAATGATTGGTCTATTCCCTTCTTGATCAGCTCAGAAGTTGACCCATATAAGCACTGTCCTGGGAAGAGGTCTCAAAAATTTGACTGGCTAAGGATGGATGGGAACCCTGTCTTAGGGAACTAGACATAGGGCTGTTGTCCTATCCATGAGACCTACTTCCCATGTATGAGCCTGTAGGATTCTCTGGTGTAGGCTTCAAGAAATACAACTTGTTCCTCTATAGTAAGCTCCTCTGCCTCACCCTCAAATAATCCTTCAGGCCCATACAGCTCTGAGATGTACTTGGCATGTTTCCCATTTTTGAGCTCTACTGTAGTTATTTGTCTGTATGCAAACTCATCCGGGTGATTACCCTCAAGCAACAGATAGAGCTCATCCTTCCTGATATTCTCAAGCCTCTTGTAGACTAACCTCTTTTTAACCACCCTTCTCCAACATCTTTTGTAGTAGGAGGTTAGCCTGATAGGCCTTCTTGAAATCTTCAATGATCTCCCAGGGTGATACTATAATGGCCAAAGTTATCACTTCATCTACAATCTTCTTTATTTGGCCATTGTATCTCAGTGGAATGTCTTTCTTAATGATCCTATGAGACACCCTGGGATTAGGCCAAGTTCTCACTTTATCCCTTTGATATTGATATGTGTGCCTTAAAGTGAATAATCTCAGAGCTTGTTTCCTCATGTTTATTATGGATGAGGAAGCAGAATAAGCTTTATCTACACTTTTCAACATCTCATCATCATGTAACTTTTGCTGTTGTTCTTCTTCGATCTTTACCCTCACAGTTTCCATCTGTGAGGTGGGAGTGATGGGTAAAGGTTTGGCTTTAGGCAAAGATAGAACTGCAGAGAGAGGCAGTCTATCTTCTTTCTCATCATCCTCTTCTTCTTCTTCTTCTAGCCTCAACACCCTTCTCTTCCTCTTCAAAGGTACATCATTGGCTATGGGTTTTGATGGTGAGGGGGTTGGTTTTGTGGGTGGTGGTTTGATTTTTGGTGTGGAAAATTGGGCAGGCTGAGCTAGTAGTTTAGATGTGAGAGAGGATTTGGTTTGTTTGGCTAACTCAGTCCTGTTCCCAGCACCAGCTTCACTAAGGGCTTCTATGATCTGTCCCTTTATGAATACCTCAGACGAACAGATCTTGGTGGCTATTGCCAAGATGTTGTCCCTGGGCCATGACTTAATCTCCAGGACTGATCTCCATAGATACTTCGAAATGAATCTTGTCATAGCCTCAAGTCTCTCTTTCTCCTCTTGGCTATAACAAGACCATCGGTACTCAATCTCTTTCACCTCCAACTTCCTTATCTCCTGATCTAGTTCAGCAGTGTCAGTGTCAAAGCCTTGCCTGAACAGCTGATCAATGATATTATCCATTGATCTGCTATGTTCAGCATCAGCCTCCTTGACAAGGACAGCTAGATCTTTCTCCTTTTCTCCCTTCTTCTTCTTGTATGTGACATGAAAGTCTTTTTGACTTTCAGCCACTTTCTCCAATTCTGCTCCCTTCTCCCTCTCCTTCTCCTTCTCGGTCTCCACCACCAACTCCCTCCCAAATACTACCTCATCCTCAACTTCTTTCTCTTTCATTTCCTCCTCCACTCTCTTTCTCTTAGCTTTCACTGAAGTCTCCCCTTTTTGGTTGCATTGGTTGCAAGGGGTTGACTATCAGAAAGCTTCTTCATCACAACAGCTTCCACCAAGGGCTGTTTAGTAGAGGGAAGCCTCTCATCAAGGGTTTTGATCACAATATCTGTGATAATGGGTGTGATGAGAGGCAAGGAATTTTGAAAGATAGCAGCTAATTGCTCAGGGGGGTTCTGTCCCTGAGAACTAGTGCCAGAAGCAAGGGCAGGTGGCTGAGTTTGTGGGAGTGGCTGAGTGTTTATGAGACCTTCAGGTGAAGGTGCCATCTGTGGGTGTATGGTGGCAGATGGACTTTGTTCTTGAGTCATTTTGGCGAGTAGCTCTTTGAGTCTACTCACCTCATCCTCAAGAATAGTGTTTTGAGCTACTACATCGTAGAAAAAGCTCAGGTCATCATCAGTTGTAACTGAATCACCTGACCTCCTGATTGAATCAGGATGTACATGTGCTGAGTGTGGCTCAGTTATCACATGTGCCCCTTGTTCTTGGTTCTGGGGACTTCCTGCCTCTGGTGAGGACTTAGAGATGGTACCAGCTTCTTCCTGTTCATATGCTGATACAGGGGAAGTGGCAGCCTCACCAGATTGTCCTATCTCCTTTGCCATACTTGGAGATGAGACATTAGATTCCTTGTGTTGTGGGCTCCCATCAACACTTGTATCCACCTTCTCTGTGGTTGGAGTTTTCCCAGTTGTGATTGGTTCCTGGGGAGAGGGTGGAGTGTTAAGATGAGTCAACACTTCTGCAATTATAAATGTAGGGCTTTGAGGGGCGGTTGCAGTAGGAGATGGGGTAGAAGCAGTATGCACCTGGGGAGATTGGTGTGTTTCAATGGCAACCTTCTCAAGTGAGAAAGGTTCCAGATGTGTGGCTGCCCCGGAAATGGTTGCATTAGGCTCCTGTAGAGAGGATGCCTGAGCGGTTATGGTTGGTGGAGTCGTTGTAATTGCTTGGAGAATCGTGCCAGCAATTACTTCCTGCCTTTGTTATGCAGGGGCATCCTCAGGGGACTTATCTCCCTGAGTAGCCTTTTTGGGTTTCTTTTGTTTGGGTTTGGTGGGGACTTTGGACTTTGAGGTGGAGGCTGTGGGTTCCAGCTGCGTGGGTTTTTGCAGCTTGGCAGCCTTTTTCAACGTTTGGTTAGTGTTGTGCCTGGGGTATACCTTAGGCAATACTGCCATGGCAGGGACTCCAAGGCCAACAAGTCCCTTAGCATGTAGCTGGTTCTCTATTATGGCCATTATGAACCGTGGATATAAAATCCAGCGGTTAGCAAAAGGTTTTATGGCCATATCCTTAAGTTCCAAAAAGATTATTTCAGAAAAATTTAAGTTTTGTTTCTCAAGGATAGAGAATAATACCTGCTGCCACCGGGAAGACATTTGATCATGAGGAGGTCTTTGGGGCTAAGCAAACATTCACCATGTGGAATATAAGGCGTTCAGCATCATGGAAATGTTTCTTGAGCAGGGTAGAGGCATGAAGGTCACCCTGATAGTCATGGTGTGCAAAAGAGAGATCAGTGGTGCATTTTGGATATTCGGTGGGGAAGGTGGGATCATCCAATTTTAAGGTTTGGCGGATGATTGCTTGATTGATAACCACCTTCTGGTTGTTGACGAACGACTAGAGAGAGACCTTGGTGTTGTTCTCTCTAGTGTGCAGGGTGACGTTCGTCCAAAACTGGGATAGGGAATCGGCATATATTGTAGAATTGAGGAGAAAGGCCGTTTGTTAAGGTGAATCGACCATAAGATCTATGGCGTTATGAAATTTGGTCCAAAATGGTGATTTGGTAAGGTAGGCAACGCAGTTGTGTCTGGGCTTGAGTTGCATGGTCGCCATTAATGGGGTGAGAGAGGTTTTAGAGTTTTTGAAATATTAGGTTAAGAGAGAATGAAAAACTCTTAAGATAAGGTTGGGTATTTATAGGGTGTGGAAACGGCTGATAGAAAACGACTGAAGGTTTTGGTGTTAGTCATTAGTTGTTGAAACGACTGATGACATGGTTTTAACCTTCAGAGGTTGTAAACATCTGAGGACTTGGTGTTAGTCATCAGTAGTTGAAACTACGGGGACCTTGGTTTTGTCCTTCAGATGTTGCAAACGACAGAAGACTTGTTGTTAGTCATCAGTAGTTATAAACTACTGAAGACATGGTTTTCATCTTCAGACGTTGTAAACAACTGAAGACTTGGTGTTAGTCATCAGTAGTTGTAAACTACTGACATTAGTAGTTGTAAACTACAGAAGACATGGTTTTGGCTTCAGTTGTTGTAAACAACTGAGGACTTGGTGTTAGTCATCAGTAGTTGTAAAACTACTAAAGACATGGTTTTGTCCTTTAGTTGTTTGGTATGAAACAGCAAAGTTGAATCAGCTGAATAGTAAATTTACTCATCAGCTGTTGTCGTCAATTTAGTTGTTTCATTCTAACCTTAACATTTACTCATCAGCTCTTTGACTAACTTTCAGATGTTTCATTGGCCTTCAGCTCTTGTGAATATTTATTCTTCAGCTCTTGTGAACAAATGTTCATAAGATCTGATGACATAAATTATTCTTCAGAGCTTGTGAACAAATTTGGCTTTAGTACTTATGTGTAATATTACACATCAGTACTTGTGAATAAAATTTGTTCTTCAGTACTTATTTGTTTGAAAAATATACATCAGTAGTTATAACCACATCAGTAGTTGTAACTACATCAGTTGTTTTAAACAAATAATGTACTTCAGTACTTTGAAGTATTTTAGTCTTCAGTAGTTATGAAAAATGCTGAAGACTAAATAACTTACTAGTACTTATATTTGACTTTTGCATACTAATGCTCATCAGTACTTGTGAACTGAGAGCATCAGTATTAGTCAAATTATTCTAGCTGCAGCATACCAAGCCTTAGTACCAAATTTTGAAATATGGCACTATCTAAAGGCTTAGTAAATATGTCTGCAAGCTCATCAGCACTTAGGCAAAAACTTTGGATCAATCAGACCTTTTTCATAGCAATCCCTAATAAAATGATGTCTGATCTCAATATGTTTGGTCCTAGAGTGCTGGACTGGATTTTTAACAATACAAAGAGCTGAAGCACTATCCATTAATAATGGAGTCTTAGTCTCTGTAATGCCATAATCCAAGAGTTGATTCTGAAGCAAGAGTACCTGGGATGTACAACTTGCAGTAGCAATGTACTCAGCTTCAGCAGTGGATGTAGCAATTGAAGTTTGTTTCTTACTCTGCCAAGAAACTAAACAATTACCTAGGAATTGGCAGCCACCAGAAGTGGATTTTCTGGTGACTTTGCATCCTGCATAGTCACTATCAGAGAAAGCAACTAATTTGCAAGAATACCTAGTAGAATACCAAAGACCTAGTGATTGGGTACCTTGCAAATATCTAAAGATCCTTTTGACTGCAATCAAATGGGATTCTTTAGGTGCAGCCTGAAATCTACAACAGGCACATGTTGCAAACATAATGTCTGGTCTAGAAGCTGTTAGGACCGTGTACGACAAAGTACTAACTGATTCAACGTGATGCCGAATCAAATAGTGCAGAATTCTATTTGATTGGCGATCCAATCAGGGAGAACATAATCCGGATCAATACTAACGATTAGAAAACATTAAGAATTGATTAGCAATGATCAGGAACGCTCTATGAAGTTGGAAGGGACGCTCTGTGCGATCTGGGACAACTAGGGTTGAGAATAATCGAAGTGTTCTATTTTTCCACGAATTAAGTGGTATTTATAGGTTACAGCTCTCATTCGTATGACTGAGCCAAGCGACTAGCTCAGTCGTGCGACTGAGTCCTACGATTGGTTCATTCGTACGACTGAGTCAGCCTTATAACTCAATCGTGCAATTGACTAAATCACCTGGTTCAGTCGTGCGATTGGCCCACTCGCATGGTCCAGTCGTGCGACTGAATCAGAATACTTAGTTAAACACATTCTTGAACCTTTAACAGTATAGAACTATATCTAACAACTGTAAACCTATATAACATTGTCATATATGCGTGTAACAATAAATAATATAAATAGATATAACATTAAACAACTAACAAACAGATATAGAAGAGATTCTCATTATATTGATTAAACATTACATATGTTTTACAAGAAGAAGTTCTATTACATTTAAGCACACTAGACTATAACTGGGGACATGTGTACCAACAAACTCCCCCTTGGACCTAGTTCTATCTAGACTTTGACCTCTTTCTTGAACTCTTCAAATCTCTTCATCCGATCTTCTCTAGAGACCCCTTAATGAATATCAAGTGCGAAGAATAAACGTATAACGTGTTGAAACTGAAGCGCTTGCACGATATCTTGAGTGTCAAAAAACAGTGGCCACTTGTACAAGATGTATACGTCTGAAGCGGACAAGTTAGTTAGCCACATAGGGTCGTATACCCTAATTGTCTCGACCTTACTTTCTTTCTCCAAAACTATGACGGTCTCACCAGTGCGCCAGTCATAGTACCACCATTTAAAATGGGGTGCAAAATCCTGTGGCATTTCCCTCAATGGAATACGCGACATTGTGCGCGGAGGGTGCCATCTCAAAACGACCTTCGGTCTTCCGGAGGTGGGTCAACCTCTGTCTTATGTATCAACCTTTTTGGCTGTTGAGGTTTAAAATTGACCCACCTCGTAAGGTACTCCTTCTTTAGTGCCTTCTTGAACTATCACGATATCTTCCCAGGGATAGCATATAGGAGGCTCAAGTTGGCTAAACGATTCAGCTCGAAACCAGGGAGAGTTTTCAGATCGTGTGGGAATCTGAAATACTCTATTCCCTTCTCTCTCTTCACAGCATACACTTTGAGGTCTTCAAAGTATGCCCAGCTGATAATCTTGCCAGACACCTTCTGATGCTTCTTTATCTTGTAAAGCTTGGTGTAGGCATTTGACTTGTTTGGCGCGTGTTGTCTCTTCATCTCCTCCAGGTAGGCTATCCATCCAGCTTTTTTGGATGCTAGATCAGCATCATCTGCCTGAGGAGCTTCTTTGTGGTTGTTTTCACAACAGTCATCTTCTCAACCTTATCGAAGATGCTGCTGTCAAATGTTTCCCCCAGATCTAATAGAACTTCGCCTTCGGCGTTTGTATACTGGGGATAGTAATCAGCAGTCACTTCCTCAATCTCCACTCCATCGACATCTTGTAGTTCATCATCACTGACTACGTCGATCTCTAGAGCATCTTTTACCAGGTCGTCAGGATTCAGACTAAACAGTTCAGCAATTTGTTCATCTATCAAATCATGTATTATCTCCCCCTCTTCAGCAGTGTAGCTGACCGGTCATTGTACGATCCCTTGTAGATCGAGTATCATCGTCAATTTAGAATCGATGTGATGTAGGGGCACAACATCGTGCTCATCAACTGGTTTAGCTGAACCTGTTTCAACAACCAAATACAAGACAAGTAAGTACACATTTAGCACATAACAGATGTTAATTAAATCTTTGAATTTTATATATAAAGCGCAAAATTTGATATAAGATTTCAAGTACAAAGTTTAAATAATAAATAAACATCTAATCTTGAACTTTGCCTTGAATGTGTGCTGGATCTTCAGTATATTGGGACGTAGACGGAGAAGATGAAGAAGCCCTCTGATCTTGTTCCCTTTTGGTTCTTTGTTCGTGCTCAGGATCAGAGGGAGATGTAGCTGCATCTCCATCTTCGTCATCATCTTCCCTTTCATGAGACTCGCCGTCACCCTCCATATCATCATCGTCATCATTATCCTCGTCATCTTCATCCTTATCACCATCATCATCACCATCATCACCATCTCCTTCCTTTATCTTCAGAGGATCAGCTTAGGACCCCTTCAGCTTTAGAATGATCTTCTTATTCGCAGACTCCAACTCCTCAATCTTTTAAGTCGACAGGGCGTTTTGTTCCTGGAGTTGGGCAATCTGTTGTGCTTGAGAAGCATTTTGCTCCTCAAGTTGAAGAAGTCTTGCTGTATTCTCCTCAAGTTGAAGAAGTCTTGCTGTCTTCTCCTCATCCGCAGCCCACAGCTTCAGCACCATTCTGTTTAGTACTGCCAGCTGTTCCTCCACTCCAATCGGAGGGAGGGATGAACCTATTAGGGCGAAGGATGGTCCAGCTTAGGTGGCAGTGGTAGGTGGTGTAGTGGTGAAGATTGGTGGTGGTGTCGTGGTGGTAGTTGTGGTGGTGGTAGTGAAGATTGGGGGTGGTGTTGTGGTGGTAGCTGTGGTGGTGGTAGTGAAGATTGGGGGTGGTGTTGTGGTGGTAGCTGTGGTGGTGGTAGTGAAGATTGGGGGTGGTGTTGTGGTGGTAGCTGTGGTGGTGGTAGTGAAGATTGGGGGTGGTATTGCGGTAGTAGCTGTGGTGGTGGTAGTGAAGATTGGGGGTGGTGTTGTGGTAGTAGGTGGTGTGGTGGTGATGGGTGGAGGAGTGGTAGTGGTGGTAGCGGAGGAGGTAGTAATAAGAGTGATCCTCCTGCGTTTCGGCTTCAGCCCATGAGGCTGAGCCATGCGTTTCCTCCGCGTCCCCCTGGACCCAGAGGCTCACCCTCGACTGCTGGGAGAGGCTGGGGTGTAAGATGGATCGGCTGCAGAGCTCCCAGACTCTCCCGGGCGTCCACCAACCGCCCTTATTCCCCGCTCAGTTGCCACTTCCCAACTTCCCACAGTCCGGGTAAGCGGCTCTTCATCGGACTCCTCCTCCTCCTGCAAATGAAAATCAGGGTGTATCGGAGCTGGTTCTGGTCATCCCTGACCATCCCCTCCCTGATCGGAATCGTGAGCATCATCGGAGTCATCGAAGGGTAGAGCCACCTGCTCCACATCCGAGTCGCTATCCTCGTGGCGCCACCTCCTTTTTGCTGGCGCCACATAATCATCCCGGGCCAAATGCCCAAATAGTCGCCTGACAGGGGGTTTTACCTGCTTCCCCCTGTAAACCTTCATCCTGCCCAAGGTGGTATCATCCATCACCTCGAGCGCCACTGCGTCCTCCTTCTCCTTGGTCAGCATCGGGAGCTTCTGGTCGATAATCATTTGCATGAAGCGAGGATACATGCAGAAGCTCTCCTTGCCCTTCGCCTCTATGTTCTCCACTAAGTAAGTGAAGATCATCCGCAAGAAGCTAAACGGATGTTCAGCACCAACACAACATATGCGTTCTGCATCTGCTCTGATAATTCATCAAAGCCTCCTTTCCTAGAGGCAATGCACCTGAGCAGCACGTGGGCTAGGTACTTGAACTGGGAGCATAGGTTGCTCTTGTTGAGCATACCTGCGTTGATGTCCCCAGAGTACCTTGCACGTAGAAAACAACCTCTAACCGTCAGCGGGTGAAGATGTGTGGGACAGTCACTGTCATCCCCAAACTCAAGGACTGTCCTTAGATCCTCCTCGGTGATCTCTATGGCCTGACCGAAGATAGAGCTCCTGATACGGTAAGGTTCAGAAGATCTGTCTACAGCAGCATTCTCCTAGAATGCCTGCTGTACGGAGCGATATGGAGTGCAAGGAGTCGATATAGCTCTGAAAATCCTCGATCTCCTTAAGAATGAGATGATGCTAGAGAACTCTGCAGCATTCCTGGATGTCAGATCTAGATGAGCACAGATATTGTGCTTTGTGCTTTGTGCTCATGATCCAACGACTCGCCATCTGTCACACAATGTAAATAAACGTTAGTGCATGTTGAAGATAGCTAATTAAAGTCAATGAACTTTACACTTTGGTATAGTCGTACGACTGAGCACACGATTGAATTTAGTCGTGCGACTGAGTTGGACGACTGAGCTCTATTCATGCGAATGAGTTCATACGTGCGACTAAGTCAAGCGATTCTAATTAGTCGTGCGATTGAGCTTAGTCGCAGGGTTCAGTCGTGCGACTAAACCATTCGCCATCTCAGTCGTGCGACTGAGACTAGTCGTCTGCTCAGTCGGGCGATTGAAGTTCATCAATGTATCCAGTCGTTCCGTCGACAGTTTGTCCATTCAAATTCGTGTTTTGAGCTATACTTGATGTTAAACATCAAACTTAGGCTCACTACACTCAGAAATGACCGATTAAGCATATGTTAAGTTTTGTTTGAACTTATTTCTTAGTTTGTGTGGTTTATTTGAACTTTTTGTCCTCGGTTACTGTTTGGTCAGAATTTGAGTGATTCGAGATGTCATTGATCGGTTTTATTAAAGAAACATCTTGAACATTACCTGTATAAACACAATCGATCGTCAAAACACACAAATAGATGGAGCAAAATGAATCAAATGAAATTTTGGCAGAGTTTCTTTAAGTCGTGTGAATAGGGGACGATTTGGGTGAATGAGCGACTGATGCCGATTCGACCTGTATTTATACTAGGGCAAATCCAAGTCGGGCGACTGAGCCTAGTCGCATAGGTCAGTCGTGTGACTGAGCCTACTCGCATGAGTGTGTCAAGCGACTGAGTCTCAATCATGCGATTCACCCAATCGTTCACCTCCAATCGTACGATTGAGGTTCATCCGAACGACTGTCACAGTCGGTCACCTCCAATCGTGCGATTTGACTCATTCGCATGGTCCAATCGTATGGTTTGACTCATTCGTATGCTCCAATCGTGCGGTTTGACTCGTTCGTATGCTCCAATCGTGCGACTGGACCATACTCATGGTTCAGTCGTGCGAATAGCCATACTTGTTACATTTGACCATTTAACCATACGACACACAGTTCCATTTATCAGTAGATTAAACATTATGAGCAATTTGATCATCTCAGACATGACCATTTTAATAAAACAGTTTAATCACCTCAGATGTGATCCATTTATCCACCTGATCATCTCAAACATGATCCATTTATCCACCTGATCATCTCAGACATTATCCATTTATCCACCTGATAATCTCAGACATGATCCATTTATCCACCTGATCATCTCAGACATGATCCATTTATCTTTCCAGAAACAAGTTATTATAGATTAAACGTTAAGTTCATTTTGTGACATTTTCCGCAATGAATAGTATAGCACAGTCCGACACAGACACACTAAACAAATAAAATAATACTACTAAACTAAATAACAAAACGAAAATGTTTTTGTGATGTTGTTAGGGTTAGGTAGATAATCCTATTGGCATTAACATCAATTTCAAGACAGATTCATATGGAATCAGACAGGCGTAAACTAAATTACTTGGAACCTTTTATATTTATCGAAAGGTAAACTAACTTATTTACATATCATAGTTTTTCGTTTATCTGAGACTCTTAAGCTCTAACTAGGAATCATACTTGGTATGATATGTAACACACATTGATTGTCAACATCAGTCGGTGCATCCACGACGATTGTCAGTATACTTGTCCATTTAAATCCATACACATACTTTTGACATGCATTGGTGATGAATTAAGTTATATTATTTCAACCAACATTTGTGGATCCCAAGCTTATATGGTAATCAGCATTCCTTAGAGGACTTTCGAGCGGTCTAAAGGTAATATGACAAGAAGAGACTATTCATAGAACTTTCAAGGAGAAGCCAAGTCTCAGGTCAGTGCCATCGCACAGCAGAGAGGCGGCAAACAACAGTGAATTCTAGAATATGTAGGTTATGCTTATCCTCAGGTCAGTGCCATCGCACAGCAGAGAGGCACACAACCTATCTCCTTGTTAGAGCAATACTTATTTTCTTTTTCACATAACGCAACAACAACATAAGTTATCAGCTTGATTGCGCTTGTATTCATTTTTTTCATGCTTTGCTCTTTTTGTGGTCATTCGCACACCTTTGGTGGCGTTTATGTGCTTGTTATCCCTTATTTGAAATACCTGATTATGTTAACCAGTGATAAGATGGGAACCCACAGTTGGTTGAACCATTTAGTTTGGATTGAGTTCACCAATGACGTCTACTTGCCTATTGTGTTGAATCTACCGACACATCGTACAGTGAACTAGCACCTCCCTAGATCAACTTTCTCCATGTTATTACAATAACATACAAGCGTACTATCATTTTCCCAATTTTATTAGACTTAGAATCCTCTGACTAACACTTTTCTATGATTTAATGAAGCTAAAATTCAAAAAGAAATAAATAAATAAAATCTTTTTGGTGTTTCAAGCAACTAGACGCCTGTGTAATATCACTTTCCATTGTGTAGAATTACAGTCTTGTCTATTTTGTTTTTGCCTTTTAGATTATCTGCCCCCCCCCCTTTTTTTGAGTAAATAAATACTGAATTTAACCTAATCTCCCCCTAAAATACTAAAACAGAAAATCTTTTTGTGTTTTTGGATTTTTATAAAGCAATGAAATTAAAAAATAAAACAACAGAAAAATAAACTAAAGACAGAACTAGTGTCGGACTATGCATCTGTGTCTTCAGAGATAATATCACTTTTCTTTTTCACGCCGTTGACCTCTAACAAGTAGAAAAATCTGGGTTTATCAAACGGTTTAGTGTAGAGATCAGCGCGTTGAAAATCCGTGTTTATTTTTACCACATCTATTAATTGTTTTTCATAGCAGTCACGTATGAAATGATACTTTATGCCTATGTGTTTGGTGTTAGGGTGTTGAACCGGATTCTTAGTGACAGCTATGGTAGCAGAGTTATCAACATAGATAGGGGTGTTTGAGAATTGCAAACCGTAGTCTCGCATTTGCTGTTGGATCCAGATAATCTGAGAGCAGCAGCTAGAGGCAGCAACGTATTCAGCTTCACAGGTTTATAAGGCAACTGAGGTCTGCTTCTTGCATTGCCATGTGACTAAACGCCTTCCAAAAAACTGACACCCTGATGATGTAGACTTGAAATTCATTTTGCATCCACCATAGTCGGAATCACTGTATGCCGTGAGCTCAAAGTCATCGTCATAAGGATACCACAACCCAAGTGTTGGTGTACCCTTCAGATAACGGAAGATTCGTTTCACCCTGATCAGATGATTTATTTTCGGTTTTGCTTGATATCTGGAGCATAAACATGTGGCGTACATGATATCTGGACGGGAGGCAGTGAGGTACATGAGAGATCCGATCATCCCACGATACATAGTGGTATCCACCAAATCCCCATTCTCATCAGGAGCCACATCATGATTTGTGGCGAGTGGGGTACCGGCAGCAGTGATATTTTCCATATCAAAGCGACTGAGAATGTCTCCGACATACTTAGTCTGATGCAGAAAGATGCCGGTAGGTGTCTGATCCACCTGTAATCCTAGGAAGAACTTCATTTCTCCCATGGCGCTCATTTCAAATTCTGCCTTCATCACAGATTCAAATTCTTTACATAACTCTTCGTTTCGTGAACCGAAGATTATGTCATCCACATAGATTTGCACCATTAGTAAATCATCGTCTCTTTCTTTAATAAACAGTGTGCAATCAATCACACCCCTGCGAAACCCGTGTTTTAGCAGATGAGTGGTGAGCTTTTCATACAAGGCTCGAGGAGCCTGATGTAGCCCATACAGAGCCTTGTCTAACTTGTAGACTCTGTCCCGATGATAAGGATCTTCGAATCCTTTGGGTTGACTGACATACACCTCTTCATGGATTTCCCCGTGCAAGAATGCACTCTTAACATCTAGTTGATAGACTTTGATCTTCATGTAAGAGGCGTAGGCTAGAAAGATGCGGATAGCTTCCATTCTAGCTACGGGTGCAAAGACTTCATTATAGTCGACTCCCTCAACTTGTCTAAAGCCTTGAACGACCAACCGTGCCTTCTTTCTGATAACAACACCTTGGTCGTCCTTCTTGCAGCGTAACACCCATTTGGTGCCTAGCCTGTTTCAGTTGCTTCTTCATCATCTGATGAGTCATCACTTTCATCCTGATCAGCTGTGGCAGATCCCGATGAACCACTCGCAGGTGTTGTATTGCTAGTATCCAGATTCGGTGTGTTTAGAACATCGTGCATCATCTGAGTAGCAATTTCTTCATCCGAATCTATATGAGGAAGATTGAATGATTTGAAAAAGCCATCGTAGTCAAAGAATGACGATGGACCTTTTCCAGCAGGGGGGATGGTGAAACGTTGAACATCAACATTGCACCAGACTTCTACCTGACCAGTAGAGTTGTTATAAACTCGTTTGTCTGGTATGCTGTATCCTAGAAAGATCCCCTGATCTGCCTTTTCATTAAACTTGCCCTCTTGAGTTTTCTTCAGTAGCGTACAGGGAGCACTGAATGGTTCCAGATACTCTAGGTTAGGTTTACGCTTCTGAAGCAACTCAAAGCAAGTCTTCCCATGCCTCTTCACCACTGACACACGATTGAGTGTGTAGCATGCATTGGCAACAGCTTCATTCCAGAACTGTACTGGCAGTTTCGAATCTGCCAACATAGTCCTTACGGTCTCGATCAAGCTCCTGTTCTTTCGCTCAGCAACTCCATTCATCTGTGGTGTGTATGCAGAGGTGAATTGATGAACAATCCCTTTTTCTTTGCAGAAAGCATCCATCCACTGATTTTTAAATTCTATGCCATTGTCTGAGCGAATCTTTCTAACTTTCAGCTTGTAGAGCGACTCCAGTGTAGTAACCAGCACTTTGAATGATTCAAAGGTTTCTGACTTTGCTTTCAGAAACATCACCCAGGAGAATCGTGAGTAGTCATCAGTGACTACGAAGCAGTACCAGTCTCCGGCGATACTCTTTGTGCTGATTGGACCGAATAGATCTATGTGCAATAGCTCAAGGGGCATCTCGATAGAATTGACTTGCTTGGTCTTGTGAGATTTCCTGGTCTGCTTTCCCTTCTTGCATGAGACACAAAAATCAGGAAGTTTGAAGTTCTTTACAGGAACTCCATCAACTAAGTTGTTATGAATCAGATGATTCATCTTCCTGTGATTAATGTGTCCCATTCTCCTGTGCCATGAGATGGAGTCCTTCTCTGTAGCTTTAGACAAGAAACATTGAACAGTAGAAGCACTAGTAGAAACATTAGACATATCTAGAACATACAAGTCATTATATCTAGATGCTGACATTAATACCTGCTCCTCTTGAATTTCCATCTCTTTCTTCAGAATGTAACATTTCCGATTGTCAAACATGACTTTGAAGCCCTTGTCACAAATCTGAGACACTGAAAGCAGATTGTTTTCTAATTGCTGAACAAAATTAACTTTATCGAACCTTACCTTTTCATTACCTACTTCTCCCTGAGTGGTAATGTATCCTACTTTGTTTCCAGCAAAAGAAACGTGTCCCCCTTTAATTTGTTTGACATTGTAAAGGAGGGACTTATTTCCCGTCATGTGCCTTGAAGCTCCGCTATCTACTATCCATGTATTTGTAGAAGCACTAGAGCGGACACCCTGCACATAATAGAAAATAATTAGTTAAGGAGGGGGACCCAAGCCTTAACTGGCTTGGGTTTCCCAGAGGCATCAATCATCATGAACTCGACCCACTGTCCTTTATCAGTGGGTGGTACATCAACTTTCAACTTGTCCTTCCTTTCAGACACCTCAGTTGTTTTGGCTTTCCACAAACCATCCCTGTGAAAGGATTGTTTGTGGTAAACCGTAGACTGATTTACAGTTTGAACTTTTGGTTTAGTTTCAAAAACAGGTTTTACCTCAGGCATCACAGTGACTTGTCTGTGTTGCCTTTGGCGCGGAGGAGAGGGAAACGACCTAGAAGGTATTTTAGATCTAATAGGGGTTTTTGATCTAATGGGAGTCTTAGATCTTTGTTTTGAAACTAGTTTAACTTCGTTGTCTAGCTCAATTTTAATTTTTTGTGTCTTATAGCGAGGACAATTTGTAGAAATGTGACCGCGCTGTCCACAAGTATAGCAGGACCTCCTTTCAACAGGACTAGGAGATCTCTTGTGGGGCAGTGAGTAAACTTCAGGTACTTCCCTTTTGTTCTCACTTCCAAGATTTTCACCTTCCTTGACAAATTTAACTTGTTTAACATTATGTGTGTTTTGTCTTAGAAGATGGTGGTTATCTTGCTTTCACTGGTTTATTTTGAGTGGTTTTGGAAATCTTAGGTTGTGTGGTAGTCAATTTTGGACCCAACCCAAGAGATGTTTAAACATTCTCTTCTACCCAGTTTTCAGTGATTTTTGTACCAGTTTTGCCTGATGTTGATGCTTTCTGGTCAGTAGCCGGAGGGGCAGAGTTAACTGCTGTGTCTGGATTGCTGACTAGAGGAGTTGTCACCACACGATCCTTTATGGAGTTATTATTAATTGGACGTTGTTTGGTATTCAAAAGGATCTCATGTGGTGGAGGCACAACTTTGTATCCCAATCCTTCCCCGTTGTTGTGTTCTTTAACCAAGTTTTTCAAAATATGTGAGGAACTAGCTAGACTGTAGAGTTTTTGTTTCAAAGATTCGTTTTCAACTTGTAAAACTGCTCGTTCCTTCTTAGTTTCTTCGATTGTCTTTAAATAAAACTTGATATCATTTTCTTGGTTCAACGCAACAACCTCAGTTTCTTTTAACTATTTCTTTAACGCTTCAACCTTTTCCTTATAATTGTTTTCATTTTGTTTTAAGATTCTGTTTGCCTCGGTGCACAATTTTAAGTCATTTACTAAGTTATCATTATGATCTAATAACCTAGCAAATTTCAGGTCAATGCTTTCCCTAAATTTTTCACATTCAACACAAGCATGTTTAGTAAATAATCATCCTTTGATTCTACATGTGCTGATGTAGATGTTCCAGCCATGAAAGCATTTTGGGGTACAGATTGTGCTTCAGATTCAGCATTCAACTCGTCTTCAACAAATTGATCAACAGCAGCTATGTCTTCCTCTAGATCAGTAGTGTCATGCTCAGCTGAGGTCTCCCCCTCACTCGCTGAGTCTTCATTCAGGTCCTCAACAGAAGCAATGTTGGCTTCACCATCAGATAAGAAACGGAAGGACCAGTCTTGTCCTTCATCACCTTGTGCCACCAAAGCCTTTGAGTCACTGCTGGTTGAAGCTGGCTTTTTCTCTCTCTCTTGTTTTGTGAAGGAGGAGAATGGGTTTCCATTTCCAGTCTTCTTTGGTTTGACATATTCCCGCTTGAAGTGTCCTTTCTCCCCACAGTTGAAACAGGTGACTTTTGACTTGTCGAAACCAAAAGTAGTATCTTTTGTAGCCACCAGATTCTGACCTGTTTTCTTCACAAACTTCTTAGCTCGTCGCACAGCACTCGCGAGAGCCCACATAATATCATCCTCTCCAACTCATTCTCATCCACCTGCTCATAATCTTCATCAGCCAAGTGGCAGCTCCCTATCTTCCCTGCAACCAAACCATCATAGGAATGAACCACATCAGCAAGTAGGTCCATGTGTTCCTTAGCCACATCCACAGTAACTTTACCCAAGTTCTCTGTTACTAACTTTGTCGATTAAGCTTCAGTAACACTATGTTGAACCCCTGATGAGACCGTTGACTCACCCACAGATGATGAGCGTTGTCCGGATGCAGATGTGTTTGAAACGAAGGTAGTCTGCAGAGGAGCATTGGAAGACTTTGCAATAGGAGTTGAAGTCACATTGTAGATAGTAGGATGCTGAGCATATGAACCCTTCTTAGCCTTGTATTGGTGTGTCACTTCTTCTTCTCTCAGTTTTAAAATGAAGTCATTTATATCCAATGTCTCAAGAACTGAATTGTATCTCAAGGTGGAAATAAACAAATCCCACTTCTCTGGAAGCTCGTCAGCCAAACTAAACACCTTTTCTTCTTTAGACGTTATAACCCCATGAGTGTGAAGTTCACTCATCAGATGATAGAAGCGATCTATAATGTCATCCAAGCTTTCATTCCCGATGGCAGAGAAATTATCAAACTCTTTCTTTAATGCTTTGGCCTTTAAGGACATAAGAGTTGAGCTCCCTTCATACCTTTTCTCAAGAGCTTTCCAGAATTTCTTACTTTGCTTGTGCTCTGAGTACTGATGGAAGATTTCTTTAGGTATAGACTGAGTTAACATCGCGTAGGCTTTCTTTTCAGCATTGTAAGCAATCTTTTGAGCATCAGTCAATCCAGTTAACGTTAAGGGTATACCATCAGCGCCAACTGGCATATTGTAACCAGTCTCAATGGCATTCTAGAGATTAGTGTCCATGCCATTGAGATGAATCTCAAACCTTTGCTTCTACTACGGAAACTCATCGATCGACAGAAGCTTAGGTGGCTTATTATGGTTACCAATATCATTTTCCAGTAGAAGTAAGTTCTGTATCCTGGAGTCTTTCCCTGCCGAGAATGCAAAATAGTCTGAGTCCATTGTGAATTTAACTTAAACTTGAAAAACACAAACTAAGTATGCGACTGGAAGGATGACTGAGGAACGACTGAGACACAATCGTGCGATTGAACTTAGTCGTACGACTGTGCAGGCGATTTAGGTAGCTGTGCGAGTGAACAGAGACGAATGGATCAGTCATACGATTAAACGAACGAATGATCCAATCGTGCGATTGAAAGGAACGATTGGATTTCAGTCGTGCGATTGAGTCAATCGGGCGACTGAGACTGCTGACTTCGAATTTTCAAGCTTTTTCACACAATTCGACCTAAAAACGATGTTATGAATACCCTAGTCGGCTAAAACTCGAAAAAGACTCAGTTTTCAAGGCATGCACACGCAAAAAACTTGATTTTGACCAGAAAGAAAGGATCTTTTCGCTTAAAAACGTTGACTTTTTCACAAAAACGATTGAATCCACGAAGAATCAAGAGCCAAGGCTCTGATAAAACTTGTTAGGACCATGTACGACAGAGTACTAACTGATTCAACGTGATACCGAATCAAATAGCGTGGAATTCTATTTGATTGGCGATCCAATCAGGGAGAACGTAATCCGGATCAATACTAACGATTAGAAAACGTTAAGAATTGATTAGCAATGATCAGGAATGCTCTATGAAGTTGGAAGGGACGCTCTGTGCGATCTGGGACGGCTAGGGTTGAGAATAATCGAAGTGTAATATTTTTCCACGAATTAAGTGGTATTTATAGGTTACAGCTCTCATTCGTACGACTGAGCCAAGCGACTAGCTCAGTCGTGCGACTGAGTCCTACGATTGGCTCATTCATACGACTGAGTCAGTCTTATAACTCAATCGTGCGATTGACTCAATCACCTGGTTTAGTCGTGCGATTGGCCAACTCGCATGGTCCATCGTGCGACTAAATCAGAATACTTAGTTAAACACATTCTTGAACCTTTAACAGTTCAGAACTATATCTAACAACTGTAAACCTATATAACATTGTCATATATGCGTGTAACAATAAATAATATAAATAGATATAACATTAAACAACCAACAAACAGATATAGAAGAGATTCTCATTATATTGATTAAACATTACATATGTGTTACAAGAAGAAGTTCTATTACATTTAAGCACACTAGACTAGAACTGGGGACATGTGTACCAACAGAAGCTGTAAGGTACATCAAGGACCCAATCATACATCTGTAAAGGGTTTCATCAACCGCTTTACCTTTCTGATCAACATCCAGTTGTGTGGTGCTGCTCATGGGAGTAGAACAGGGCTTACAGTTTTGTAAATCAAACTTATTCAACAAATATTTTGTATATTTGGACTGATGAATGAAGGTTTCATCACCCCTTTGTTTGATTTGCAACCCTAGAAAGAACTGTAATTTTCCCATATGTATATCAGGATGTTTATTGTACTCAAAACCTGGTGGTTGACACACATAAACTTCCTCTTTTATTTTACCATATAAAAAGGCACTTTTGACATCCATTTGATAAACTTTAAGATTATGAAAGGCAGCATAAGCTAAGAACAATCTAATTGCCTCCAGTCTGGCTACAGGGGCAAAGGTTTCATCATAATCGATGCCTTCCTCTTGTGCAAACCCCTGGACAACCAGCCTGGCCTTGTTCTTGACAATTTGGCCCTTTTCATCAGTTTTATTCCTAAACACCCATTTAGTGTCTATTGCACACTTACCTTAGGGTAAAGGAACAAGCTCCCACACTTGCTGTTTTCTGAACTGAAGAAGCTCAAGCTGCATTGCTTCAACCCATCCATTGTCTCTTAATGCAACATGGTAGTTCTTTGGCTCTTGTTGACTGATGAAGAGAGCATAGAAGCAGAAATTGGACAATTGACTTCTGGTTGAAACTCCAGCATTAATATCACCAATGATTTGAGACATTGGGTGATTCTTCAGCTCTTGATAGATGATCAGATCTGTGCAAGTGTTTGTAGGACCTTCAGCAGCAACAGATGTTGATGAAGATTCTTGAAACCATGTTGGTGATGGCAACTCAAAAGAAGTAGAGCATGCAGAAATCTCATCAGCATTTGTTGTGGATAGAGCTGCTGAAGCTACAGGAGCATCAGGTTTAGTGGACTCAGGCAGATGGTCACTAAACTTGAAAAGGTGAGTACTGGCTACATCATCATCGGTACCACCAGGTGGAGAACTGTTGACAGGAACAACAGCTGGAGGCTGATAAGGAACATATTACAGTATGTCCAAATCAAACAACTCCACAGGGTTTTGTGGAATCTTGTCCTTTGGAGATTCATTAAACTTTACATGCAAAGTCTCTTCAACCATCTTTGTTCTACAGTTGAAAACTCTATATGCCTTGCAAGTTGATGAATAACCAACAAAATACCCTGCATCCACCTTTGATGCAAACTTCTGGAGTGGATTGCTTGTGTTGAGAATGAAACAAGGACACCCAAAGGCTCTAAAGAAGGAAATCAAAGGGGCCAAATGATGGAGTACTTCATAAGGAGTCTTCATCAACCTTTGATTCACTAATACTCTATTCTGAACATAGCAAGCTGTGTTGACAGCTTCAGCCCAAAAGGTCAGTGGCAATCCTGAGTCAGCCAGCATTGACCTTGTAGCTTCAATGAGGGTCCTGTTCTTTCTCTCCTCCACTCCATTTTGTTCAGGAGTTCTTGGAATGCTGAACTGCCTTTTGATTCCCTTTGACAGATAAAATTCATCAAGTGTGTGATTTCTAAACTCTGTGCCATTTTCACTCCTCACACACTTGACTGGAAGGGAATATTGCTTCTCCATATATAACACAAAGTTCATAATAGCTTTTGCAGCTTCATCTTTAGAGTGCAAGAAGAAATTCAATACAAATCTGGAGTAATCATCCACAATTACAAGACAGTATTTCTTCTTTGCCATGCTCATCACTCTGACAGGACCAAAAAGGTCCATGTGCAAAAGTTGCAAGCAGGCATTGGACTTTGGTTCTTCTATTGGAGGGAATGAGACTTTGTGTTGTTTCCCTTTTAAACAAGCAGTGCAGTTGTCTTCACATTTGAACACCTTCAAAGGCAACCCTCTTACTAAACCATGGTTTATCAGCTGATTCATGTTTTTAAGATTAACATGCCCCAGCCTTCTATGCCATAGAGTAGATTCTTGAGGAGAGGCTTTGGAGAATAGGCAAGGATGGCCTTTTAGATCTATTTTCTTGGAAAGATCTAAGGCATATACTCTTCCTGTCCTGTTGGCCTTCAGGAGAGTATATTCATCCAACACCTTGTCAATCAAACTCAAAACTTTGGATGACAGAATCCGATAGTTCTGGCTTGTGAAAAGGGCAACATGGCCTTTATCACACATTTGACTGACACTCAAGAGATAGTACTTGAGATTCTCCACATGGTTAACATCATCAAACCTTATTTCCCCATTGGAAACAAAGCCTTTGCCGATGATGTAACCTTTTGCATCATTGCCAAAGGAAACAAATCCCTTCTTTCCTTGAGAGTAGTCATTAAGAAGTGAGCTACTTCCTGTTATATGCATGGATCCTCCATTGTCTACATACCAGATGCTTCTTTGGCATGTTTAAGAACCATGCATTCATCACAACAAGTTAGTTAGTTTTTGAGACCGAAACCTTTTTGGTTTTGGGTCTGTTCTCATCAACAGATGTGACACTAACAGGTTTGTTATGTGTGACAGCCTGAGGTGAAGGAGATGGTGTAGAAGTGGAATCCTTTGGCTTGGATTTCCTTTTCTGTGGTTTCATCACAAGAGCATCTAATTGGTTGACTCTACCCATTTGATGTTGAACCATCATAACAAGTTGTGTCTGATTTTGTGATAAAGCCTACAGCTCATCAGACACATTAGTGCTTGCTTGTGATGGATTCCTGTGTTGCACCATCTTCATTTGAGCAACCTCAGTTGTTTCCTGATTAACCCCTTTCTTCTTTTTGGATTTCTTTTTCGACTTAGGGGTTTCAGGTTTTGATGTCGCTGGTACAAACTTGGTTTCAAACTCAGTTTTCATTACATTCATTTTCTCTTTAATTTTCTCCTTTTGTTTGAGTTTGGAGCCTCTTTTGTACCAGCAATCATCAATAAGATGATTGAACAAGCCACATATTTCACATGGCTTCTTCTTCATCTTTAGTTGATCATCTACTGAAGAAGAGGAAACTACTGAAGACTTGTTCTTCAGCAATTTGCTATCAGTACTTGCAGTTTTCTTCCTTTTAGTACTTGCTTTCCTGATATCTTCTTCAGTAGTTTTCAAACCCTTTCTACTTGCAGTTTTATTCCCTTCAGTACTTGCAGTAGTTGGGGTTTGAACTTTAGTTGTTATCACTGGCTCTCCAGTACTTTCAGTACTCTTAGAGATAATACCTGAGTTGATCAACTTTTTGATCATGTGACAGTCAGCATTTGAACCATCAGCTGTTTTAGCATCAGCTGATTGGTTTTGTGAGGAACTAATGCTGACTTCAACCTCTAATGATGTTGTATCAGATAGTAGGTCACATGATGAGAAGGATTGGTTATTGCTTTCTCCATCAGATTCTACTTCTGCTCTGGAAGTAAAATCTGTAGGAGGAGCAGTGTGATTATAACCAATGCCAAACTTCACATTGGAAGTTGATTGCTTACTCAGAAACATTTCAAAACCCTTGCAGGATTGTACCCAGCGATCACACTCTACCTGGGTGACTGCAAGTGTTTCCTTGAGGTCTCTGTACTTCTCTAGAAGTACCTCTTCCCTAGCCTTATCATCTTTGATTTGGTATTTAAGTTTATAAATCTCATCATTTTTATCATTAAGCACAGACTCAAATTCAGCTTTTCTTTTGGAAAGGGTTTGCTCTAGCTCAAGATTTTTATCAATTAAAGCTACATTTGCTTCTCTAATAGATGCAAATGCAGCTATGCAAGATTCAAAACATAGCTTGGCTTTGGCCTAGAAGATACCTGTGATGAAACATTGGAGGATGAACCATCAGTAGACTCCAGGGCCATGAGAGCAAGGTTCCCAAAAGGATGATCACCACCATGTTGACCAGCACCTTGGAACAGTTGTTCATGACCAGACATATCATCTGGTAAACTGCTCCAGTCAACAACTCCTGGGGTGAAGAAGCTGTGTTGTTGAGGTTGGGTTTGATGATGAGATTGGGATGGTTGAGGCTCAAGGAGAGCATGTGGTTGCTGAGAAGTAGGTGCTTGAACTTGACTTGGCTGAGGCATATAGTAGCAGGGTATGGGTATGGCATATGACCCTGAGGCACAAAGTATGCAGGTGATGCCTGACCTGGTGATGGATGACCAGAACTGGTGGAATGTTGCCCTTTGTTCTGTGAGCTATTGCTTGGAAAAGTCACAAAGGGTGCAGAGGAGAAAGATCCAGATGATCTACACTCTCTAGCAAAGTGTCCAAGCCTATGGCACTTGTGACACCTCAACTTGCTCTTGTCAAAACCAACTTTGGTTTTGCCAGAGAGACCAGGAAATTTCCTGCCAGTTCTCTTATAGAACTTTTGAGATCTGATATTTATCATTGCCATTTGACTCAAAATATCCATCTCTTCTAGATTATCATCTGGAATGCCCTTCAAGTCCTCCATCAGAAAGCACAGGTTATCACTGCTACCTCCTGAACTACTATCAACACCAGTAAAAGCATGTTCAGTATTGGTAGAGAAATCAATATGCTCATCATAGGCGCTCTCTGATGTAGCATATTCTGACTCTTGACCTATCAAGGCAGCATTGCCTGATACAAAATCATCAGTGAGCTTGCCAGAGGTGGACAACTTTCTTTTCTGCTCTATCTCTCTCTCTCAAATGTAAGCAGTTTCCCATGAAGTTGGATGAGAGATAGAGTATCCAGATTTGCACTGGAGCGGTGGACAATGGTATAAGTGTCCCATCTCTCAGGCAGGGATCTGAGAAATCGGTTGTTCATCTGGCTATTGGAATACTCTTGTTTAACCATTTTCAGCTCAGAAATAAGACAAGAGAATCGCTCAAACTGTTGAGTCAGTGTCTCACCCTTCCTATGAGAGAATGTCTCATATTGTTGGGCGAGAATTTCTCTAGTATTTTCTAAGACCTCATCGGTTCCTCCGAATTGTTCCTTCAGAGCAACCCAGAGATCATGAGCAGTTTCATGATGCATCAGCCCTGCATAGATTTCATTCGGCAGTGCCATGGCCAGAATTCCATGGGCTTTAGCATCAATTTCGAACAGCTTAAGATCTTCGTCCGAATATTGATCGGGTTTCTTCGGAACCCTCTCATTTGATTCAGGAATGCTCACCATAGGCTTGTATGGTCCATGTACCACTGACTTCCAACAACCAGCACTGTTGATAGACAAGTGATGGAGCATACGACATTGACATATGTTATACTCACTCCTCACAAGCATCGGAGGCTTTGTTGAGGAGCCAGTATTATGAGGATCGTTTGTTGGTGTCGCCATTTCAGATTTCAAGCAAATTCAAGGTAAGCAAAACAAATCCAGCTCAAAACCACGAGAACCTCAAGTAGAATGGCCAGAAGCAGTAGAAACTCAATCTCTATAACTAATTCTTGCAAATTTGCTAATTCGATCAAACGTAGATAGCAAAAGAGCAGTTTCAATGATCAATCGTTAAATCGATCAATGATTAACCAGCTCTGATACCATTTGAAAGGATCTCAGCCTCTAGTTTGATCAATTAGGTTGTATTCGTAGCGGATTTAGCACAAGAATTAGAACAAACAAGCAAGAACACACGAGATTTTGCAATGTAACAGTAAGTTATAGAGAGAGAGGAATTCTGCAAAAAGGTGTTTTCTATTAGATCACACGCTTCGGCAAGGATTACAATTAGGTCATCTTCTTTATATAGGAAGAATGACGTCAGCTGATGTCACTTGATAGTGACATCAAACCGTTATTTTATCAAACTATTGAAACTAACTAAAATACTGAAGATGTCAAACAGCTGACATCTTCTTACAAAAATGCTAAGTGTTAAACTTATTACAACAACTGATAAGAAACTACTGAAAACTATAACGACTGAAGAACATGCTCTTCAGTCGTTTTACAAACTACTGAAATAGAAACTACAACTACTGATAAGAAAAAGTTGAAAGGTAAACCATCACAACAACTGAAGAATACTTCTTCAGCTGTTGTGACAAACTCTGAAGCTTTAGTACTTGTCTTCAGACTTTAACTTCAGATGATTAATCAGCTGATGACTTCAGTAGTTGTCATCAGCTGATGTCTTCAATCTTTGTCTTCAGTCTTTGTACATCAGCTGTTGATCTTCAGTACTTCAGTCTTCAGCTGATATTCTTCAGTACTTGAGTCTTCAGTACTTGAGGCTTCAGTACTTGAGGTCTTCAGTACTTGAGGTCTTCAGTACTTGAGTCTTCAGTACTTGAGTCTTCAGTACTTGCAGTCTTCAGTTGTTGTTCTTTAATACTTTGATCTTCAGCTGTTGAAGTCTTCAGTCTTTGTCAAACAGGTAATGATGCTTTCAGCAGTTGTTGTGATGTCTTGTGAGACTTAGAGGTTTTTTTGATCTGGCTCATTGGTTCTTTTGGTCCAACAATACGTTATCACACATCATACGTACATCTTGATCATAAAGTAATTATTATCTTTTCATCATCGCTCATCATCGTTCGTCATCGTTCATTATCGTACATTTTGTACATTTTATACTTTTATTCATAAACATCATTCATTAACTTCATTAGTTAACGTCAATCATCTTTTTACGGATTTTTCCATAAGCTATACCCCCACGTCATGCAAAATAAGGCGATATTGTGCCAAGTTCTATAAATAAACCCTCACGTCATGCTAAAAAGCCGACACAGTACCGGGGTAAGCAGCATGTATCCCATCTCATCTTGGTCAGTCACAAAGACTAGACCCCTATACGCATACTCAAGGGTTAGCTAAACCGCACACAGTTGAGCAAACGACTACCTCATTGAGTCGTGAACCTCCATCATTTGCTTGCAAAACTTTCCTTCGTTACATTCCACTTTCATCATCGTTATCTTTCACTTCCATTACATAATACTTTACTTATTCCTACATACATATTAAGTAAAGTTACATCATAAAATATATATAGTTTTGAAAACTATCATATTGTAGAAAGATAACACATCACAACATAGTAAATGTCACAACAGGTTATGCAAAAACATTACTTACATCAACATCAACATCCCGCACGAAAACCCAACATCTCGCACAAGAACAATGCATCACTCAAAACCTGCACTTTTAAATATCTAATACCGTGAAAAATCAACATCTCGCGTGATAACAACGCATCACTCAAAGCCTGCATTTTTAAATATCATCATCTTGCACGAAAACGACATGTCGTACGAGAATTCCTTATCGCACGACAACATCCTCTCGTGCGAGAACTACACTTCTCGTGCAAGAACCTTTCTTTCACGCAAAACCTGCAGATTCAAATTTCCTAACGTACAACTTTATCTACTCGCGCGAAAACTGCATATTTCCCGCCCAGTTCTCTAACTTTTCGCATCTAAAGCTGCCTAACGTGCCTAACGTCATAAACATCATCAATCTAGGCATAAACAAGCATTTTCAAATGTAATAGTATACATAATAGCCCCAAAACATGGAAACTTACATAAAAAGTGGACTAGAAACTCACCTCGTGAAGTCTTGACTCAAACACGACCTTCCCGAAGCCTTTAATGAACAAAAACTTAACACTTTGTTTCTTCACTTTCTCTCTCTAAACAGTCATTTTCTCTCTCTAGCAGCAGCACTTTTCGCATAAGTGAGTGCCAGACATGGGTGTTCGCAGCTATTTATACCCCATCTCAACTTTTCGCAGAATTCTCATGCGAAAACATCCTATCGCGCGAGAACTCCTATTTCGCGTAGAAACTTCTTCTACCTTTCTTCTTCTTGAAATTTATGGGCGTTACAAGTCTACCCCCTTATTTAGGTTTCTGTGCCTTTCTTCTTCTTGAAACTTCTTCTGCCTTTCTTTTCGTAGAATTCTCGTGCGAGAACATCCTTTAGCTCCCTTGGTTTCCTAAGTGGACTCTGACCCCTTCCTGTGCATCCACTGTACTCGCACAAGTGGAACCACTTTATTTCTTAGCCTCTTCTCCTTTCGATCAATGATGGCCACGAGTTGCTCCACATAATTGAGTCGTTCATCGACCTCTATGTCCCCAAGTGGCACGATCATATCCTCTTCGGCTAAGCATTTCCTCAGATGAGATACGTGGAATTTCGGGTGAATTCCACTTAACTCATCGGGTAGCTTCAATCGATAGGCTACCTCCCCTACTCGGGCAATGATTTGGAAGGGCCCAATATACCTTGGTCTTAACTTCCCTCACTTTCTGAATCGAATGATCCCTTTCCAAGGCGAGACTTTCAACATAACTCTATCGCCCACCTTGAATTCGATCGGCCTACGCCTTTTATCGGCGTACGACTTTTGCCTATCCTTCACCGCCTTCATAAAGGCCTTGATCTTCTCCAACTTTTCAGTCGTAGCCTCGATCACCTCAAGGCTTCCCAACTCTTCCCGCCTGATCTCGCCCCAGCACACGAGCGTTCTACACCTTCTACTGTATAGCATCTCATAAGGAGGCATACTAATGCTTGTATGAATACTGTTGTTATATGAGAATTCAGCTAATGTTAAATGCTCGTCCCAACTTCCATAAAAATCAATGATGCATGCCCGAAGCATATCTTCCAGCTTCTGAATGGTCCTCTCTGACTGACCATCGGTCTGAGGATGGTAAGCCGTACTGATATGTAACCTCATCCCTATCGCATCGTGGAATCTCTTCCAAAATTTCGATGTAAACCAAGTGTCACGGTTGGACATAATAGACACTTGTACCCTATGATGAGCTATAATCTCCTTAAAAAACAAGTCCATCAATCACTCAGATGAGTGCATCTCGCGGATCGGCAGAAAGTGAGCACACTTCGTTAAACGGTCGACTATCACCCATAAGGCATCGTAGCCCGTTGCCGTGCGCGGCAATTTTGTTATGAAGTCCATGGTGATCTGCTCCCATTTCCACTCGGTTATATCCAAAGGTTGGATTTTCCCGTATGGCTTCTGATGCTCCACCATCACTTGCAAACAAGTAAGGCACTTGCTCACGTACTACGCCACATCGTGCTTCATTCTCGGCCACTAATAATTTTTCTTCATATCCTGATTCATCTTCATGACATCGGGATGAATTGAGTATCGAGTCTTATGGGCCTCATCCATAATCTTTTCTTTTAGGTCCCCATAACGAGGTACGCACATCCGTCCAGATCGGGTTCTAACACCAAGAGTGTTCTCACCCGATTCTGCGCCTAGACCCTTCATACGCTTGGAATTAATCTGATCTCCTTTAAGCGCTTCGTCCTGAAACTCCTTGACCTGTTTCATCACCTCAGTGGTCATAACCAACTAATAAGCCTTCACCCAAATTGACTCGGGTTTCTCCTTTTGGCTAAAGGCATTGGCCATAATGTCGGCCCTACCCAGATGGTAATGGATCTCACAGTCATAATCCTTGATGAGCTCCAACCATCTCCTTTGCCTCATGTTGAGGTCCTTCTACTCGAAGAAGTACTTCAAAATCTTATGGTTGGTGAAGATGGTGCACTTCGTCACGTACAAGTAGTGCCTCCAAATCTTCAACGCGACAACCACAGCCGCTAGCTCTAAATCATGGGTGGGGTAATTAGCCTCATGGATCTTTAAACCTCGGGACGCATAGGCTATAACCTTCCCCCGTTGCATCAACATGCAACCCAACCCCAAATAAGAAGCATCCAAATAGACCACTAAGTCGTCGCTTCCTTCAGGTAAAGTCAAGACAGGAGCTTGCGTCAACCTCGTCTTTAGCTCCTCGAAAGCTTTCTCCTCCTCGGGACCCCATACGAACTTCACCTCCTTACGGGTCAACCTGGTCAACGGAAAAAGCTATCTTGGAGAAGTCTTGGATGAATTTCCTATAATAACCCACCAAACCCAAGAAGCTACGATTCTCGAATGGCGTCTTTGGAGATTTCCATTGCATCATTGCCTCCACTTTCACCGGATCTACCATAATCCCCTCAGGATTCACCACGTGACCCAGAAATTGAACTTTGCGCAACCAGAGCGCGCCCTTGGAGAACTTGGTATATAATTTCTCTCTTTTAATCATCTCCAACACCTCACAAATGTGACCGACATGCTCCTCTTCACTCTTCGAATAAATCAGGATATCATCGATAAACACAATCACATATTTATCCAACATCGGCCAACATACCCGATTCATCAAATCCATAAAAGCAGCTGGTGTGTTAGTTAAAGCAAAGGACAACACGAGAAATTCGTAGTGTCCGTAATGCATACGAAAAGTTGTCTTAGGAATATCCTGCTCCTTCACCTTCAGTTGATGGTAACAAGATCGAAGATCTATCATCAAGAACCAACTGGCACCTTGGACTAATCAAACAAGTCATCGATCCTCGGTAAAGGGTACCGATTCTTCACTGTTGTCACACCCCGGGGCCCAGGTAGGGTGGGACATCACAGATTAGCAACAACATACATGGCAGCGGAAACAAACCAATATAGGAGCTCAAAGGGAGCGAACATCACATGGCATTTAAAGTTTAAAAGACACCGGGCTGGAAACAGATCCAGCCCCAAATGTTTACATAGTTTAACAAAATAGAAATAGTCATTGAATCAAATTGTTCAAGTCATAATTTTGGTCACACAAGCAAATGCCATGGTCTCGAGGGTTGAGTCTAAGTCTTCCATAATAGCTAAGAGTCTTCACGGGTTACCTGAAACATGCTCAAAAGAAAATAGTGTCAACTAAAAAGTTGGTGAATTCAAGTGCTTAAAGTTTCAAAACAATAAAAGGAACTCTTAAAGTCCACATAAAAGGTTTAGAATCAAGTGTGAAAGCTTATGAAAAATCTCATTTGATTTTTAAAGCATCGTTTTTAGTATCAATCATCGTGGGGTATCACGATCAACCCTACACTTGGTCCCCAGTTGGCCTCTTCTAAACTTGTGTTTAACCGGATATTCCTAAAGGAAGGAACCAAGCCTCAAATCAGTGAACCATACCTGCCAGGATGGTTCACCATAGTCTCTTAATCAAAACTTGCTTCATGCCATATTCGATCACTCAGGATCTCAGGGGGGTACCTCCCTGTAGTGGGAGCCACTGTGTGTGGGGGATTCCCCAAATAGGTCTATCCATATAAAACAAGTGGTTCACAAAATAATTAATGATCATGATATAAGTATCAGCAGGTATCCATAAGTCCCACATACAAGCATCAAGTAAAGCACAATCACAGCACATAAAACAACAGGCATGTTTCATCCCATAAACAATAAGCAGTATCACAAATAAAAGTTTCAGTTTAAAAGAGCATGTTTCATCCTAAAAACAGTAAGTAAAAAGGGGGATTACTAGAACTCACCTTAGATATTAAGCAAAGAATCTCCTCGTGTGCCAGGAATATCTCAAGTCTAGCACCCTAACATGAATATATTAAGTGATTAGGTACTGCTCTAAACCTATTTAAGGTATAACAAGAGTGCCTAAGTCTTAGTTTGTCGGGTTCGGCTTTGATTCGATTAGGGTTTGCATAAAAAGTTTCCTTTTATGGAAAGTCATGGTTTCTCATACGATTAAAGGTTTCTTCATTACTAGGTCAAGAATATATGGTAATTATGCTATTAAAGTGACTAAAGGGGTCATTTGAGTCGATTATGAAATTTACCAAAATTTTACAGTTTAGCCCCTAAAGTTTCAAAATTGATAGTTTCTACCCTTAAGTTTGATTTCTTGTATTAGGTGACATTTATAACCAAAAATCAGGTTCATGACCTTACTCTAACTTAATTTTAAGAATATATACCCAAATTTTCAGTTTATGTACTCGGTTTATAAATTACGCGTTTAACGTTACCGGTTACGGTAACCGAAGGGTTTAAAATGGTTACCTATGAGTTTTCATGTTTTTGAGTCTAGGACCAGTAGATAACTTTTTAAATTCATTTTTATAAGTTTCCAAACTTTTTAAATCAAAAAATTTGCCTCTAGTAGTTGGAAGACTCGTTTTTACGTTTAAACCGTTAAAACGCGTTTTTAACCGGGTTTGACCATTTAAAAGCTTGTTTGACCAACCTTTCTACTTTGTAAGTTATTTTATCATTTAACTTAATGAAATAATATGGTTTTTATAATTTCTAACCTTATACTTATTTTTCTTAGATTTTCCTTAAAAACGTCTCTCGGTTAGCACCCGTTTTCACTTAAAAATCCATTTAAAATACCTTTTGACCACTAAAAATTCCCATTGACTCCAGAACACTTTATTAATCCCTAATGAACCTGTAATTATCTTTAAAAAGTTTATAACCCAAGTTTCCTTGTTTTTAAGTGATTTTACCATGTTTTCGGGTCCCGAAAGTGACTAAAATGGGTCTAAACACAACATGTCCTTTATTCCAGAGATTAAACATTATTAACACTCTTAATATTCATAAAAACCTACTGAAATAACAGTCCGAAATCGTAACCTAGTGTTCTACACATCCATGGACTTTAAAATACATAGAAAGTGTCATAATCGACCATTACACATGTGTAAATCATAGTAACTTGAGTTTAAACATTACCAAAACTTCATCTAACTTAGAAATCAGATTTTTGGGGTGTCTAAAACTTATTTTTAAGCAGGTTATGAACCTTGTTTGAGAGGGTTTTCAACAAGTGTCTAAAAGAGGTTGTTACTAGTAGAAAGAGGGGTTTTTCAGGGTGTAATGCATGTTTTTACCACATGTAGGTGGTGTATACTCTTTGAGACTTTAAAAACAGATTGTTAGTAGTCTTAAAACCCATTAATATGCAGGTTACAAGGGGTAAATCGGGTTCTACCCCTTAGAATGAGCATTATATCATGTGATATACCTTCAAGAATGTTGGGAACCCCTCAAGAACAAAGTGATGGTGAGAAGTTTCTGCTACAATAAGAAAAAGATAGGTTTTTAGGTGAAAAATGAAGACAAACTTGAGAAATGACCAAAACCGACACATTGAGCTTACACTTGATGTAACTCGCGATTTGGAAGGTGTGGATGGTCGTGAATGGCTGGAATCTCCTTGGACTTGACTGTAGAAGTCGAACACAAGATGGAAACCACAAGTCTTGCAAGTTTCAAGCTTCAAAACTTCACCAAAAGGTCACCCTACTCGCGGTTTGTTGCTGGCTGATGTTGTTATTGTTGTTGCTCACGGTTTGGAGCTGAAAATGGAGAGAATTTTGAGAGGATTTGGGTGTGGTTCAGCTGAGATTTAAATGAGAAGAGAGAAAAGGAGTATGGAGTGTGTCTTGCAAGAATGAGAAATGCATGTGTGTTGTATGGATGGATGGAGGTGGTGGAGTGTAGTGGTGAGCCAATGCATCCATTGGTGGACAAGGGGGCTGATTTTGTCTTTTGTGGGAGGGGGTTTTTCATTTAAATTTTAATCTAGTATAATATTTAGTAGTATTATTTTGTAGTGTAGTGTATAATTATTAGTTAGTAGATGATGTTAGTTGATATCATGTGTATGATCATTCATGCATGATCCGAAATTTCCAAGTGTGTGTATGTATGCACACTTTTAAATTGTTTCAATTAAGGTTCTAAATTCGAGCTAGGGTGACTAATTAATATTCCCGGGCACTAATTTTCTAAAAGACAAGACTTAAAAATAACTAAATTCACAAAAATCACATAGAATCATAAAAATGGTTCAAATAACAAATGGTGATTCTAATATTATTGATATAATTAAATTGTTTCTATTATTAGTACTCATAAGATGGGAAATGATGCAATTAAATTAGGGTTTAGAATAGTGACCTTGGGACCGGTTGTCACAACCGTCAACTTGTTTAGCTTATGGTAGTCGATGCACATACTCATACTACCATCCTTCTTCTTCACAAACAGGACCGGAGCACTCCATGGAGAGATACTCGGTCGAATAAACCCCTTGTCTAGAAGCTCTTGCGACTGAGACATCAGTTCCTTCATCTTGAACAGAGCTAGGCCATACGGCGCCTTGACAATAGGTTGGGAACCCGGTATCAAATCAATTTGGAACTCGATCTCATGGTCGGATGGCACACCGGATAAATCCTCCGGGAACACTTCCAGGAAGTCAAACACCACCGGTACGTCTGACAGTCGTGGCCCTGCCACGTCCACATCCTTCACGTAGGCCAGATAGGCACCACATCCACGCCTCATACACTTTTATGCCACCATCATCGAAATTACCTTCGGGACCGTATGAACCCTATCACCATAGATCGTCACCACACTCTCGTCAGGCGCAACCAATCTAATCATCTTCCTACGGAACATGATACTTGCCTTGTAGGTTCCTAGCCAATCCATCCCTAGGACTACATCGAATCCACCAAAGGGCAGCACGAACAACCAAGAAGAAAACTTATGAACTTCCAACTATATCTCACACTCCTCTACCATGTCAGAAATCCTGGTAGACTTACCAATGGCAGTTTCTACATCGAAGGGCTCATCAATCTTTCTACTGCTAGCAGGCAACTTATCATAGAGTGAATTAAAAATAAAGCTCCTTCTAGCACCGAAATCAAAACCCACAGAGGCACAAATTTGATTCACTAGGAATGTACCTGAAACAATGTCGGGTCCACCCTAGCCTCCTCCATGGTCATAGTAAATGCTTTGGCTTTGTCTTTGGCCCTCTGTCCCTCTTTCTCCTTCCAATCTTTTTCCTTGCCCTGGAGCTCTCGGCCCTTGACTTCTTGAAGTTTTTGCTCATATGAACTGCCTTGCCATAGTTAAAGCATTTAATCATGCGACAATCCCTCACCATATGGCCCTCTCTCCCACAATGAAAGCAGAGTTTTGATCCCCACTTACATTCTCCTGCATGCTCCTTCCCATATTTCTTGCATGCCTTTCATCCCCCGTCAACGTTTTCAGATCATCAACTCTCATCCTTTTACCACCAACCACAGCACCACTATTATGGAACCGCTTCCCGTTCCCATTGTTCCACTTCCTCTTCATCTCCACCACAGCCACCACCTCTCACTCATCATACAGTCTTCCACCAGATCAACCACCGACCTGAACGTACTTGGCAAGGCGGCGATCAGATGTCTGTGGACATCCTTCAGCAGACCCTGAATATACCTCTTGATCTTTCATGACATGGGCGTCACTTGATCTGGCACCAGCCTTGCCATCTCATTGAATTTCATCGTATACTGATGGTATGTCATGGTTCCCACCTCCAACTGCTAGAACTCCCTCTCAACCTTATCTAACTCCCTTTAAGGACAGAACTCCTCAATCACCAACTTCTTCAGTTATGGCCACCTCATCCTGCCAATGGCCCTACTACCCTCAGCCTGGACAATGCTATCCCACCAGCATAAGTGTTAATACACGATGGTCCTAGTTTATTGTACTTTAATGTTTATGTCTTTCACTTCTTACACAAATGTAATTCAAGAACAATATTGTAATATGAAATGTGTTTGAATGAAATGATATGTGTTTGGATGTTTATTTAACCTTGATTATGTCATATTCTTATAACATTCATTATTACATGCTATATGAAAAATATATATAGGTTTGAGGTTGTTGTGCACAGTTCTGAGTCAACAATGATTCAGAAATGTGTTTGACTTAGTTTTGTGGCTATTCATGCTAATGGACCATGCTTATGGACCAGACGCACGAATGGACCATGCTTATGGACTAGTCACATGACAGAACTAGGTGACTGGATTAGTCGTACGACTAAGACATAAGATTGGCTCAGTCGCACGACTGAACCATTAGTGGAGTTTAGTCGTGCGTATTAATCAATCGCATGACTTAGTCGCACGACTGAACCATGCAAATGGCTCAGCCGTACGACTGAACACTGAAACCTATAAATACCACATAATTTGTGGAAAAACAAAAACACTTCGAATATTATTATAACCTAGCCGTTCAATTCGTCCATCCAACTTCAATGTTCTTTCCTGATCGATCTCTATTCATTCTTAACATTTGTTTAATCGTTAGATTGATCAGGTTGTCGTTCTCACTGATTGGATCACCAATCAAATAGGATTCCGCACTATTTGATCTGGTTTCACGTTGAATCAGTTAGTACTCCGTACGTACACGGTCCTAACAAGTGGTATCAGAGCTTTGGCTCGTGATTCTTCGTGGATTCGATTGGTGTTCTTGTTAAAATCAACGTTTTAATTCAAAAGATCCTTATTTTGATTCAAAAAGTTTTTTGAAGTGTGTTTCAATCAAAAGGGTCAAACTTTTCGACTTACAGTAGATTAGGGTTTGTGAAAAATCGTTTTTGGTGTCAAAGTGTTCAACATTTTCAAATTTTTCATTCACAGCAGCTTCAGTCGCACGATTAGCTCAATCGCACGACTGAATCCCAATCACACATTTCAACTGCACGACTGAACTTAGTCGTATTGTTCATTCACATGACTAAGCTAACTTACACGGTTGAACTCATTCGCATCTCCAATCGCACGATTGAACTTAGTCGTACTATTTAATCGCACATTTGATTCTCTCATATACAAAAGTTTTCATGTTTGATACCATGGACGATTAGAACTCTACGTTTACTACTAGGAAGGACTCACGAATCCAGAATCTACTACTTCTGGAAAATGAGATTGGGAAACATAACAAACCACCAAAACTATTGACTTTGGATGAATACCCACAATGGAAACAACGGTTTGAAATCTATCTGAACAGTGTTGACCCTAACTTCTAGACGCCATTGAGACTGGATATACTATACCAGTTGGTGCTAATAGGGTAAAGCTGACTTTGGGTGGTATGAATGAGGGACAAAAGGTTACACATAATACTGAGAATAAGGTGTATGCGTTATTGACACAGTCAATACCTAAGGATATCTTCCATCAGGTTTTAGAACATAAGCAATCGAAGATGTTATGGGAGGCTCTAGAAAAAAAATATGATTGCAATGCAACCTTGAGGACGCTGAAGGCTAAAGCTCTCAAGAACGAATTTGATAACTTCTCACCCATAGAAAATGAGAGCTTGGATGATATTATTGATAGGTTTTATCATCTGATGAGTGAGCTGCATACACACGGGGTTACTATATCAATGGATGACAAAGTAGCACGCTTTGCAGATGGTCTTGCAGATAAATGGGATTCGTCTGTGTCTAATCTAAGACAGAATGATACTTTCGCTACGTTAGACATAAATGATTTTATCTTGAAGTTAAGGGAAAAGGAACTACGGTTGAAATACAAGTCTAAGAAAGGATCTTACACCCAGAATCCTTCACTCTATAACGTTGCTTCTACCCCAGTTTCATCTGGAGCACCTCTTCAGACAGCGTTTGTTTCCAACATGTCTGGAACTTCTCAAAGTGTCTCTTCGGGAAGTGAATCATCAGGTTCATCTGCAACCCAATATAGTATCCCTGGCTCAAATCCTACTAAGCTAAAGATCGAGAATCTGGGAAATGTTACTGTTAAAGTAGCAAAAGAGCATATGGATCTTCTCACTGCGTTTGTACACTCGTATGATGAGATGGTTGCTGGTAAGATAGGAAATTGTCATCTAGCAGATAAAGACTATGAGTAGGTAGATGAGACAGAGTTAGAAAGAATGGATATCATATGGGCCTTAGCCAATGCTATTAAAAGGGCTAAGAAGTTTGTGAAGAAGACGGGGCAAAATCGGGTTGCCACCAAAGATACAACCTTTGGTTTTGATAAAACCAAAGTTACATGCTTCAACTGCGGTGAAAAGGGTCACTTCAAAAGAGAGTGCGTGAAACCTAAGAAGACTGGAAATGGTAACCCTATCTCATCAATCAACCGTCAGGACAAAGAAAAGAAAGCTGCATCAACAAGTCAGGATTCTAAGGTATTGGTTTCTCAAGGAGATGAAGGATAGGACTGGTCTTTCATGTTTCTGTCTGATGGTGAAGCTAATATGGCACAAGTAGAAGATCTAGATGATGGATCAGCAAGTGAAGGAGATATCATAGCTGACTATGCAGTTCAGAAGTTGAAGAAGCTATGGATACCGTGGATCGCTTGGTTGAAGAAGAATTTACTGGTGCTAGCATGGAATCTCCAGTCATCAAGGAATCTAAGTTTGCATTTATGGCTGACACCTCAAGCTTTCCACAGATAAATTCTAAAGATGAACTTTTTTATAAGCATGCTTGTGCAGAATGTAATAAATTTCGTGAATGCATAGACTTAAAATTTGCTAGGTTGTTAGATCACAATGACAGTCTGGTAAATGATTTGAAATTGTGCACTGAAGCTAATCGAGTTTTAAAAACAAAATGAAAGCAGCTTTAAACAAAAACTTGATTTATTAGGTAAGCAACTTAGGAGAACCAAGGTTGTTGCCTTAAATCAAGCAAATGACATTAAGTTCTATTTATCAACAATAGAGGAAACTAAGAATGAAAAAGCTATTTTGCAAGTTGAAATTGAATTGTTAAATCAAAAACTTCACAGTCTAGCTAGTTCCTCTCACATTGTTCAGAACTTCGTAAAAGAAAGAAACAACGGGGAAGGGCTTGGTTATAAAGTAGTGCCACCACCACATGCGATCCTTTTGAATACAAAATATCGACCTATAAATAATAACCCTATCAAGGATCATGTGGTGACGACCCCTCTAGTCAGTGATCCAGATTCCACAGATAAAACTATGCAATCTATTACTGAACAAAAGGCATCTAGTTCTGGCACTACAGATAGGGTCATCACTAAAAACAGGGATGATGAGAATTGCAATGCTACTCTTGGGTTGGGTTCAAAAGTTCATGTCTTAAAATCTAAAAATTCAGAACCAACTCAGTCCAGAACTACTCAACATTAAAATCTTAACAAAATGAAAGTAAAAAGTAATCAAAATGTCAAACCAATAAAATTTGTCAAAGAAGGTCAGAAACCTAAAGTTAAGAAGAAAGTGACCAGCCCTAGATCCCACTCTCCCCCACACAACAGATATCCCAGACATATTGAGGAGAGATCCTGCTATAGTTGTGGAGAATGAGGACATATTTCTCCTAATTGTCCTTACTATCAGACACCTAGAAGAAAAGTTAAACTTGTTCATGAACACAGACGTGCTCCTAGTGAAGCTGTGTTAACTGAGGTAAAACCTAGCGATGAAAGCAAACCAAAAGTTCAAACTATAAACAAGTCGTATGTTTATCACAAACAGGCCTTACACAAAACTGGTTTGTGGCAAGCAAAATCAACAAGTGTTTCTGAGAGTGAGGATAAGATGAAGAAAAATGTGTCTTCATCTTCCGAAGGACAGTGGGTGGAGTTTGTAATGCATGATGCCTCCGGGAAACCAAAGCAAGTAAAGGCTTAGGTCCCGTTCTTAAGCTGATCATTTCTGTTTTTGTGCAGGTTGTCCGCTACAGCGCTTACTAACACCTGAATTATTGATAGTGGGGCATCCAGACATATGATCGGGAATCTCTCTTCTTTTCAGTGTTAAACAAATTAAAGGGGGACATGTATCTTTTACGGGAAATAAAGGAGGTTATAACACAGCTCAAGGTGAAGTGGGAAATGAGAAGGTAAAGTTCGATAAGGTCAACTACGTTCAACAACTAGAGAACAATTTACTCTCAGTTTCTCAAATCTACGACAAGGGCTTTAAAGTTGTATTCGATAATAAGAATGCTACATTCTGAAGAAGGATTATGTTATCCCTGAGGAGAAAGTTCTAATATCAGCTTCAAGATATAACGATTTGTATGTCTTGGATATGTCAAAAGCCTCAACAACTGAGTCTGCTGCTCAGTGTTTCCTGTCCAAAGCCACCGAGAGGGATTCTATTTCTTGGCACTGGAAAATGGGACACATTAATCCTAGGAAGATGAATCATTTGGTTCAAAATCAACTGGTTGAAGGCGTAACGGTCAAGAACTTTCAGCTTCCAAATTTCTGTATAGCATGCATGAAAGGGAAACAGAAAAAGAAATCTTATAAATCTAAGAAAGTTCACTCTATTGAGATTCACTGGAGTTGTTGCATATGGATCTATTTGGCCCGGTCATTACTAAAAGCATCGCCGGAGATTGGTACTATTTTGTAGTAACTAATGATTATTCAAGATTTTCCTGGGTGATGTTTCTCAAAACAAAGTCAGAGATGTTTGAGTCTTTTAAACAATGGGTTACAACACTGGAGTCTTTTTATAAGCTGAAAGTAAGGAAGATACGTCCAGACAACAGAACTGAATTCAAGAATCAGTGGATGGAAGCTTTTTGTCAAGAGAAAGGGATTGTTCATCAATTCTCTTCTGCCTATACTCCATAGATGAATGGAGTTGTTGAACATAAAAATCAAAGCTTGATTGAAACTGCAAGGACGATGTTGGCTGATTCAAAACTGCATGTTCAATTCTAGAATGAAGCAGTTGCTAATGCATGTTACACTCTCAATAGTATATTAGTTGTCAAACATCATGGTAAAACTTGTTTTGAGTTGCTTCAAAGGCGTAAACTGAACTTGGAGTATTTGGAACCATTTGGAGCTCCTTGCATGTTGCTGAAGAAGACTCAGACTGGCAAGTTTAATGATAAAGCATATGAAGGAATTTTTTTGAGATACAATATACCTGACAAACGAGTTTACAACAACTCTACGGGTCAAGTTGAAGTGTGGTGAAACATAGATGTGCAAAGATACACCACCCCCACCCCCCCCACCCACCCCCCTCACCCCCACTAGAAAAGGTCCATAACTTTTCTTTGATTATGATGGATTTTTCAAGTCCTTCAATCTTCCTCCTGCTTATTCTGATTATGAGGTGGCTGCTCAAATGATGTATGATGTCCTAAATACTCCTAATTTAGACTCAAGCACTCTTGCTCCATTCGATGGTGCTTCTGGGGCTTCAGAGGAAGATCCAGAAGTCAGTGATCACTCCTCAGATGAAAGTACACCTGAAAACGAAGGTGAATTGGCTGAAACCTCTAGGGCAAATGATAAACCAGTCACAGATGAACCAGTGATTCCTAATCTGGAAAATGAAATAGTCGTGCCTACAACTCCAGTCACAAGGATTAGTGTGAATCATCCGCCGGACAACATCATTGGGGATCTTCTCTCTGGGGTTCAGACAAGAAATCAGCTGTACACGCTGATTATACAGCAGTGATGGAAAAGGGATACATACATGATAGGGCATTTAAATGTTTTAACTCGTTACCACTAAACGCTTCTCGATCCAATCTGTCTCCCCTGGCTTCCCAAAACACTCTTGTTTTTCAAGTCGAGCCCAAGTATGTAAGTGATGACTTCAAAGATTAGGCATGGTCAAACGCTATGCAAGAAGAACTTCTGCAATTTAAGAACCTAGGAGTGTGGACACTAGTGGACAGACCAAAGGGTGCAAAAGTAATAGGCACAAAATGGGTTCTTCGTTGTAAGAAAGATTACCAGGGGGTCATTATCATAAACAAGGCACGGTTAGTAGTCCAAGGGTTTAGACAAGTCGAAGGTGTGGACAATAATGAGATATTTGCACCAGTTGCTAGGATGGAAGCTATCAGAATCTTCCTAGCCTATGCATCCTATATGAAAATCAAGGTGTATCAATTGGATGTGAAGAGTTCATTTCTACATGGTGAAATCCGTGAGATAGTATACGTCAGTCAGCCCAAAGGTTTCAAAGATCCTTATCATCGGGACAGAGTTTATAAGTTGAACAAGGCTTTGTATGGTCTACATCAAGCCCCTCGAGCCTGGTATGAGAAACTCTCCATATACCTGCTGAAACATGGATTTCGAAGGGGAGGGATCGACTGCACGTTATTCATCAAAGAAAAAGATGCTAATTTACTGTTGGTTCAGATATACGTGGATGACATAATCTTCGGTTCAAAAAACAAAGCATTATGTAAAGAATTTAAATCTGTGATGAAAGCTGAATTTGATATGAGTGCAATGGGTGAGATGAAGTTCTTTCTAGGGTTACAGGTGGATCGAACACCTAATGGAATCTTTCTACATCAGACCAAATACATGGGAGACATCCTAGGTAGGTTTGATATGGAAAATGTAACGGTTGTTGGTACCCCTCTGGCAACAAACCACGATGTGCACCTGATAAAAATAGGGATTTGGTAGATGCCACCATGTATCACGGAATGATCGGATCACTTATGTATCTCACAGCTTCTCGTCCTGATATCATGTATGCCATGTGTCTTTATTCCAGATATCAGTCAAAACCAAAAGTCAATCATCTGATTGGGGTGAAGTGGATCTTTTGTTATCTGAAGGGTACTCTAACACTCGGGTTGTGGTATCCTCATGATGATGACTTTGAACTTACAGCGTACAGTGACTCAGACTATGGTGGATGCAAGATGAACTACAAGTCGACATCTGCGGGGTGTCAATTTTTGGAAGGCGGTTAGTCACCTGCCAATGTAAGAACCAAACGTCTGTTGCTCTGTCAACATGTGAAGCTGAATACGTTGCAGTTGCAAGTTGCTGCTCTCAAATCATCTGGATTCAACAGCAAATGCGGGACTACGGTTTGCAATTTTCTAACACTTCTATCTTTGTTAATAATTCTGCTGCCATAGCTGTAACTAAAAATCCGGTACAACATCCCAAAACCAAACACATCGTCATTAAATATCACTTCATACGTGATTTTTTTGAAAAGAATTTAATCAATATAATTAAAATTAACACGATTTTCAGTGCGCCGACCTCTATACAAAAGCTTTTGATAAACCGAGATTTTATTATCTTTTAGAGGTTAATGGCGTAAACAAGAAAGAGGATGTAATTGCGGAGGAGTCGGGTTCATAGTCCGTCAGTATGTGTCTTTGTTCTCATTTTTTTCTGTCAAATTTATTTTCATTTTGTTTTTCTTTTCTAATCTTTCTTAGTTTTTCTTATTTATTTTATTTTCTTTTCTTTTCTCTTTTCTCTTAAAAAATTTCAAAAACACAAAAATATTTTCTGTTATAGAATTTTAGGGGGAGAATAGTTAAGTTTTAGTATTTATTACTTAAAAAAGGAGGGGTGGGCAGGTAAGCTGAAAAGCAAAGACTTCAAATCCTAGAAATCGATTCAGTACAATGGAATATGATAGTACACAGGCATCGAATCGTTTGGGACACCAAAAGGATTTTCATTCTTGAAATATTATATTAAAAGTCATAGAAAATTATAAGTCTGAGAGTCAAAGCCTAATAAGTTGAAAAATAATAGTAAGCTACTCTGTTACTGTGGTTACATGGAGAAAGTAGATCTAGGGGTTGCAAGTCCATTATATGATGTGTCGGTAGATTCAACACAATATATTAGTAAACATCATTGGTGAATCACGTAAATTAAATCAATTAACAAGGTATGAATTCTCATCTTATCCCTGGTCTGCACAATCAATAAATTTCCAATAAGGAGTGAGGAGCAAAAAGAAAGCCACAAATGTGTGCGAATGACCAAAACAATGAGCAAAGCACATGACAAATCTAAAACGCAATCAAGTTAATGACAAATATTATTGTTACGTTAAATTTATTCTAAAATTCTCCAACAAGAAGATAGGTTGTGTGCCTCTCTGCTGTGTGATGGCACTGACCTGAGGATAAGCATAACCTATGTATTCTAAGAATTCATTGTTGTTTGCGCCTCTCTGCTCACTGACCTGAGGCCTAGCATCTCTTTGAAAGCTCTTAGAATAGTTTCTTACCATATAAGCGTGGGATCCATAAATACTTGTTGAACCAATACACCTAAATAATCACCAATGTGTGTCAAAAATCTGTGTATGGATTTAAGTGGACAAACATACTGACAATCATCATGGATGCAACTCTAGATGTTCAAAATCAATGTGTGCTATACAACAGCTCTAGCATGATTTCCTGTTAGTGCTTTTGACTCTTAGATGAATGAGATTCTGTGAATTGTAAATATATTGTTCTCTGTTATTGATATAAATGCAAAAAGTCCCAAATGATTGCGTGTTTATGCCTATCTGATTCCATGTGAATCTTTCAAGAAACGATGTTAATGCTTGAAGTTGTTCCGCTCAGGGGGAGAAATCGTTTAATTGAATTTAAAATGTTTTTAACCCTCCTCAAATAAAAATACAAAAATATGTCTTATTTCAGTTTCATTTCAAGTTTTTCCTGTTTTAGTTATGTTTGAATTGAGCCGTTGCCGGACTATGTAACCACACTGAACTCTGTGAATGTACATAATGAACCGAATGCTAACTGTGAAAGGCTTGTTTCTGAAAGATAATAGGATCACGTCTGAGGTGATCGAATGGTTTTCATTTAAAAGGATCACGTCTGAGGTGATCAAACGGTTTTCATTTAAACGGATCACGTCTGAGGTGATCAAATGGTTTTCATTTAAAAGGATCACGTCTGAGGTGATCAAATGGTTTTCATTTAAAAGGATCATGTCTGAGATTATAAATGGTCATAATGTCAATTATCAAAGAGAAGTATGTCAAATAGTGGGCCAAATGAAGTCAAATCCATAAGTATGACCCAATCGCACAATCGGACCATAAGTATGGGCCAATCGCACGATTGGACCATAAGTATGGGCCAGTCACACGATTGGACCATAAGTATGGGCCAATCACACGTTTGGACCTCAAGTATAGCTCAATCGCACGACTGGACCATGAAGATGGCCGAGTCGCACGATTGGCAAACTCGGTATGAACCAATCGTATGATTGGTTGAATGTGTATAGGTCAGTCGTACAACTGAACCTCAGTCGCACGTATGAACCATGCGTATGGCTCCAGTCGCACGACTGAAACTCAAATCAGTATAAAAGGAGGTCAGTCGGTCGTACCCTACACTTTATTTCAAATTCTCTCAAATACCCGGCTACATAGAGGACCCATTTTCTTAATTTTTCTTTGCGAACTCACCTGATTTCTTGTTGCTAACTGATATACGTTCTTCTACAGGTACAGTCAAGATGAAATCAGGATACATGACTACATTAAATCAAACAAAAGTGTCCGAATGATATAAAACTTAAACCAAACCGAATAACTCTAAAATTGGACCTTTAAATGGACTTAAAAGTGAACTTAAAAGATAATAGGTGTAATGACGAGTCTTGGCGCGTCTAATGACTCTAATCTTGACATGAATATGGGTGTTTTGACAAAGATTCAAAATCTCGGACTAGCACAGTATGGATGCGACTGGACATACTGATGAACCTCAATCGCATGTCGAATCATACGCATGATTCAATCGCACGATTGATCAATCGGTGATTCAGTCGCACGACTGGCTCAACCACTTGTCATGGCACACGACTAAGCTCAGTCGGTTGCCCAATCGTACGATTGAGTTCAGTCGTGTGGTTAAATCGTACGATTGAACCAGTATGATATGATCTGTTCAAATTCAAATGTTCTTTCTTGTGAACGGGTCTAACATGTTTTTTGCTTGTGTTGCAGTGAAATGGCTGATAGATGGACTATGAGTACTAAGCACAACATCTGTGCTTATCTCAACACGACTTCTCGGAATGCTGCAGAGTTTGTTGGGATTATAGAGTTCCTACGCTGATCCAGGGTATATCGAGCTATCTCGACTCCCTGCACACCATACCATTCTCTACATCAGGCATTCTTGGAGAATGCCGTAGTTGACAGATCTGTCGAGCCTTTCAGGATCCGGAGCTCCATCTTTGGACAGGACATATATATAGGTGATGACGATTTGAGGAGGATATTGGATTTGGGAGATGACATGGATTATCCCACCAAGCTACATTCCATGATGGTTAGGGGATGCTTTCTACGGATTAAGTACACCGGTGACATCAATGCCGGCATGCTTAATAAAAGCAACATGTGCCCGCCTTTCAAGTATTTGGCACATGTGATTCTGAAGTGCATCGCCTCATGACGTGGTGGTTTTGACGAGATGAGTGATCAGATTCAGAACTCATTTGTTGCGTTAGTGCTGAACCACCCGATTAGTTTTTCCAAGATGTTCTTCAATTACATGAGGGAGAACATCGAGGCCAAGGGGAAGGAGAGTTTTTGAATGTATCCCCGGTTTCTACAGCTGATCCTCAACAAGAAGCTACCTAACCTGCCTAAGCTTATGGATGATGAGGTGTCATTGGAGGATATGGATGACACCACTTTAGGCAGGATGAAGGTATACAGGGGAAAGCAGACTAAGCCCCCAGTGAGAAGGTTGTTCGGCCATCTTGCGAATGTTGATTATGTAGCGCCGGCCAGGAAGAAGTGGCGTCATGATGATAGTGACTCGATGTTGAGCACGTCTTGATTCCTAGTGATGACGAGGATGATGATGATAATGACCAAGATAAGGGTCAAGATGGTGGAGATGAGGGATTGAATCAATCTAGAGCCACTAACATATCTACTATCCAACCACCATCTCAGCAGGGTGGTTCATCAGCTACTGGTGGGTCTGAGCATGCTGCCATCCACCAGGACTTCCAGATTAGTGAGGATATCAGGAACTTTGATCTAGAGGAAGAAGATGATAATTCTGAAGAAGAGCCTCTAGTGAGACAGATCGGTAGCAAGTGGGTAGCTACTGAGAAAGGAAAGGAGGTGGTTGGTACCCACCAGGCTCGGTCAAAGGGTGTCGATACTGAAGAGAGTGATCCATCATATACACCTGACCAGCCCATCAGCCCAGGGGAAGCCCCTATTTCTAAGGGGTCTAAGAGGAAGAGGATGGCCCAACCCTATGGAAAGAACGGGAAACGCCAAAAGATCATCTTGTTAAGTTCTTCCACCACCACTGCCATTACCACCCCCACAGCCACTACCACCATCATAACCACTACCACCGACATACCCACCACCACACTTTCCCCCACATCTTCCTCACCCTCAATACCTAAAACCACACCTCCACAAACCATACCTATCCCCTCACCCATTCAGACCACATCCACAAGCACCCTAACCATCTCCCAAGCCAGAACATCCACCCAAATACCTCCTCTACAGAGCAATACTCTACCCACTGTTGGGTTAGAGGAACAGCTTGCGAGCCTTAACAAGCTAGTTCTCAAGTTGTTGGTGACTAATGATCTTCGGGCTAATCAAATGAGCCAACTGATGGCAGTGAATGCAGCACAGGGTAAGCAAATAGCCAAGCTTACAGAGAAGAACGAAGCTCATGGCGGGCTTTAGTTTCAGCTCACAAAGCCCTTCAAGCTCAAAATGAGCTAGTGCTAGCATCGACAAAGAAGATCGAAGATCTGGATAAGAAGAACAAGAAGATAATGTTAAGGTTGAAAGGTAAGAGGGAGGAGACCTTAAAGATTAAAGGAGATGGAGATGATGGTGACGATGATGATGATTCCAGTGATGACGAATCTGATGATGAGGGTGATGAGGAGGAGGCTGGTGATAGTGGAGAGGAGAAAAAGAAAGGATATGATGAAGATGATAAGCCTGAAGGTGATGCGAATGCATCAGCCTCAAATCAATCTCTAGGGAGAGGCGTACGAAGAAGAATCAAGATCAAGGAGCTTCTTCCTCTACTCCTCAAGCAGATGAGCCTCAAGATAGAGACCAAAGTAATGATTATGAAAGTTTATGTAATTTGGAATCTTTTGTAATTGAATATTGTATTACATTAATTTAAATGATTATAATTTATGTTTAATGCCTTGATGATTCATTAATGTGTGCTTTGTTGATTATTCTATCAAACAGGGGAAACTCAACAGGTCGATGAATACGATGTTGCTCCCCTTCAGCAAATCAAGTCTCAACTTACAATGATTCTTGATTTGCATGGGATTGTTAGACGATCTGTGAGTTTCACTCTAGAAGAGGGGGAGATCATCCACGATCTATCAGATGAACAGCTCGTAGAGATGTTCAGACTGAACTCGGACAAGAAAGTTAAAGATGCTCCTGAAGTGGATGTTGTTAGTGATGAGGAGATACAAGGAGTGGATGAGATGGAGATAGAGGATGTCATGTTAGATGATTATCCTCAATACACAGATACAGATGGAGATGCTCTACCAGAAATAGGTGAAACCTTTATCACTGGTGCATTTGACAAGGTTGAAGAGAAAGCAACTGAGAAAGAAGAGGGAGAAGGTAAAGATCAAGCTGTTGATACTGATGTGGAACTAAGGAAAGCTGAATGGGCTGCATGTTTAGCAGAGATGAAAGCTTAGAGAGAACCTCCAAAGTAAAATGCCTACACCAAGCTGTACAAAGTTAAGAGACATCAGAAGGTGTCGGGCAAGATAATCAGTTGGGCTTATTTTGAGGACTTAGATGTCTATGCTGTGAAAAGAGAGAAAGGGATCAAGTACTACAGATATCCACATGATCTGAAAACTCTCCCAGGATTTAAGTTAAACAGACTAGCATGCCTAGATCTGTTATATGCCAACCCGAGGAAAATGTCAGGATTGTTTAAGATAGCATTAAAGAAGGAATACCACACGAGATGGGTTACCTTCAAACCTCAATAACTGAGGAGGTTTCTTCATAAAACTGAGGTTGACTCGATCTCTGGAAGAAGGAAGGTGGTGTTGAAGTGGAGACCTCCGAGAACAATGTCAAAGATTCTATTGAGGGAGATGCCATAGGATTTCACACCTTACTTTAAGTGGTGGTATTACGATTGGAGGACGGGTGAACCAGTGATTGTGCTTACCCGAGATGGTAAGATTGAGATGATTAGGGTATTCGACCCAATGTGTCTTACTAACTTGTTAGCAGAAGTTGTTTATACTTTATACAAGTGGCCACTGTTCTATGATACATAAGACATTGTACAAGCTCTCTAGTTCCAACATGTTATCAGACTCTGCTTTACATTCGAAATTCATGCAGGAGTCACTAAAGAGGAGAAGTACAAGAAGTTTCAAAAGCATGTAAAGAGTGTAATACAATAGAGTAAACTAGGTCCAAGAGGGAGTTTGTTGATACACGATGGTCCTAGTTTATTGTACTTTAATGTTTATGTCTTTCACTTCTTACACAAATGTAATTCAAGAACAATATTGTAATATGAAATGTGTTTGAATGTAATGATATGTGTTTGGATGTTTATTTAACCTTGATTATATCATATTCTTATAACATTCATTATTACATGCTATATGAACTATATATAGGTTTGAGGTTGTTGTGCACAGTTCTGAGTCAATAATGATTCAGAAATGTGTTTGACTTAGTATTGTGGCAATTCATGCTAATGGACCATGCTTATGGACCAGACGCATGAATGGACCATGCTTATGGACTAGTCACATGACAGAACCAGGTGATTGGATCAGTGGCACGACTAAGACATAAGATTGGCTCAATCGCACGACTGAACCATTTGTGGAGTTCAGTCGTGCATATGAATCGCATGACTTAGTCACATGACTAAACCATGCAAATGGCTCAGTCGTACGATTGAACACTGAAACCTATAAATACCACATAATTCATGGAAAAACAAAAACACTTCGAATATTATTATACCCTAGCCGTCCAGAGCGTTTTAGTTCGTCCATCCAACTTCAAAGTTCATTCCTGGTCGATCTCTACTCATTCTTAACGTTTGTTTAATCGTTAGATTGATCAGGTTGTCGTTCTCACTGATTGGATTGCTAATCAAATAGGATTCCGCACTATTTGATATGGTTTCACGTTGAATCAGTTAGTACTCCATATGTACACGGTCCTAACAATAATTCGAATCCATAAACAAGTAGGTAGAAAACTTTACCTTTCGATCCGCTTGGCACTCGCTAATATCATGTACCGCCTTCATCTCCCTCACCCATCGGTGAGTAGCAGCAGCACTACTATTCCCATCAAACATCAGGGGCTTACACCTCTTAAATGCCCCATAGTTACAGCCTCGTGCAGTTTCCTGCATAGCTTCTCCCTCCTCATCCTCACTTGAGACAACCGTCTTAGCCTCCAGTTGCTCCTTTCCACCTCTCTCGTCATTCCCTCTTTCAGCGGCCGTCTTCCTTTCCTCCTTCTCCTTCTTCTTATCCTTCCTTACAGCTCTAATAACTTCGGTGACCACGGACGGTAGAATTGTCTGCATGACCTGGTGAACCTCCTCTACTACCGCCTCTTTCACTAAGGCCCTCAAGTTAGCACTCTCATCACCGCCTTCCTGGTGATGAATCTCAGGCTCTTCAGGTGCCGTTTCGGTAGCTCTAGCCCTGTTCCTCATGACACACGGTCTAGCGCCACATCCACCACATACTCCACCTCGTGAGGCCTTTGGTGATCTACCACCGGCCATCTCTAAATGCTATAAGATTTAAACACCAACACGATCATTTAAGGTAATAGCTTAGATTATGTCAAGTAAAGTAGGTTCCTAATTACAGTGGCCAATTATGATTAATCACTTACTTTACTTTTCATTCCTTTAGTGTTTCCTATCCTGACTACATCGGTATTCACACCTACTAAAGCACATATTTCACATAACATACGCACCTAATTCCTTTCCATTATTGCATGTAAAACGTCTACATGCAGGCATGTAGCTACTAGGATCGGCATCCCGTTCCCTTTTCATCCCATTCTCAATTTAAGTTTTAGGTCTTGAAAATATTTTACCCAGTTCTCTTAAACTTTGGCTCTGATACCAACTTGTAAGGCCTCGATCCCGGGATGCTTACAGTTGGACATTCATCGCACAAAACATTTAAAACATAACATTTGTAGCGGAATTAAACTTTTCATTAATAACAAAAATCATTTCAAATTATCATATTATTCCTTTTACATCTCAAAATTTATATTAACATGATAATGTTCTTAAAATGTGGATGCAAGTCTTGAAATCATTCCCAGTACCTTATGCATCCATGCTTGCACCTTCTCAGCATCAAACAATTATCTACCAACTATTATGCATACAAAAGTTAGCGTCGTTGAGTGAGTTCTAGTTTTATAAATAAAATAAATTACCTCGTCATCTTATATATACATTATTTACGCTCATACGTTATCACACATCATACGTACATATTGATAATAAAGTAATTATTATCTTTTCATCATCGCTCATCATCGTTCGTCATCGTTCATCGTCATACATTTTGTACACTTTATACTTTTATTCATTAACATCGTTCATTAACTTCATCAGTTAACGTCAATCATCTCTTTACAGATTTTGCCACAAGCTATACCCCCACGTCATGCAAAATAAGCCGATACTGTGCCAATGTTTATAAATAAACCCTCATGTCATGCTAAAAAGCTGACATGGTACCGGGGTAAGCGGCATGTATCCCATCACATCTTGGTCAGTCACAAAGACTAGGCCCCTGTGTGCATACTCAAGGGTTAGCTAAACCGCACACAGTTAAGGAAATGACTACCTCATTGAGTCATGAACCTCCATCATTTGCTTGCAAGACTTTCATTCGTTTGTTACGTTCTACTTTCATCAACGTTATCTTTCACTTCCATTACATAATACTTTACTTATTCATACATACATATTAAGTAAAGTTAAAATATATATAGTTTTGAAAATTATTACATCGTAAAAAGATAACACATCACAACATAGTAAACGTCACAAAGGTTATGCGAAAACATTACTTACATCAACATCAACATCTCACCTGAAAACCTAACATCTCAAGCGAGACCAATGCATCACTCAAACCTGTACTTTTAAATATCTAATCATGTGAAAACTCAACATCTCGCGCGATAACAATACATCACTCAAAACCTGCATTTTTAAATGTCATCATCTTGGGCGAAAACAACATGTCGCGCAAGAACTCCTTTCGCGCGACAACATCTTCTCGTGCAAGAACAATACTTCTCGTGCGAGAACCTTTCTTTCATGCAAAACGTTCCTAACATCATAAACATCATCATTCTAGGCATAAATAAGCATTTTCATGAACTACGTATCTACTCACGCGAGAACTACGTATTTCCCGCCCGGTTCTCTAACTTTTCTCATCTAAGGCTGCCTAACGTGCCTAACGTCATAAACATCATTATTCTAGGCATAAACAAGCATTTTCAAACTTAATAGTATGCATATAGCCCCAAAACATGGAAACTTACTTAAAAAGGTGACTAGAAACGTACCTCGTGAAGTCTTAGGTCAAACATGACCTTCCCGAAGCCTTTAACGAACGAAAAAATAACACTTCGTTTCTTCACTTTTTCTCTCTAAATAGCCGTTTTCTCTCTCTAGCAGTAGCACTTTTCGCATAAGTGAGTGCCAGACATGGGTGTTCACAGCTATTTATACAATTATACCCCAGCTCAACTTTTCGTAGAATTCTCGCGCGAGAAAATCTTGTCGCGCGAGAACATCCTTTTCATGAAGGAACTCCTCTTTCGTGCAAAAACTTCTTCTGCCTTTCTTCTTCTCGAAATTTTCGGGCGTTACAATTTCTGAGCTTGGAAATGAAAGGGTCTAACTATACAGAGTACATCAACCATTTCCCGACTTTGTCTTGACTGGTGCCACACCTAATGATGCCAGAAGCCAAAGGTATAGCCATTTCATCTGGAAATTACATCCTAGGGTTAGAGGCATGGTTCTCCATCTAGGCCCACAACCCTACAAGCTGCAGTGGATTTCACCAGTAGCTTGATTGTCGACCTGGTTAGGGCCGGGGTGACTGAGTATAGGAAAACTGAGGACAAGAAGAAAGCAGATGAAAAGAGGAAGTGGTTTGATGCTAAAAAGGTGGTCGGTAGCAGTAGTAGCTCAAGCTAGAGATCAGGTGAAGGTATAAGGCGTAATGATCATAGTGGAAAGGCTTGGAGGTTGCACTTAGGCATAAGACCCTATTGCAACAAGTGCAAACTACATCATCAAGGGGAGTGCAGCCCGATGTCTTGTTTTAGGTGTAAACGAACTGCTCATCAGATTAAGGATTGTACTTATGAACCTGGAAAGTAATGCTACGAGTGTGAAGATCCAGGACATATGAGGAACAAATGTCCTAAACTAGCAAGAGACAAAGATTCCAGACTTAACAAACCCAAGAGCGTTCATGATGGATCCGACCAGTGCCCGTAAGGAACCCGAGGTGGTTAACGGCACGTTTCTCATAAACAACAATCTTGCTGTTGTTCTATTTGATACTGGAGCAACAGGTAGTTTTGTTTCCACTACCTTAAGGCCTTTGATTGATTTAGAAGCTCGTACCCTAACCGATGCATATACCGTAGAACTAGACGACGGTAACTTAATAGAAACTCATGAAATCATCAAAGACTGCACTATAGAACTAAAGGGTAACCCATTTAAGATAGACTTGATGCCTATAATGTTAGGAGGTTTTGATGTAGTCGTGGAATGGATTGGTTAGCTAAAAATAAGGCTGAAATCATGTGTGATGAACGTGTTGGGAATTCTAACCTTAGAAGAAATTGAAGATTTCAAGTTTGTTGAAGTTGAAGTTTTGAAGAACAATAGCAATAAAATATTAGTCTAGGGTTTATTTTGTAATTATTGTAATCTCTAGATTAGTATATATTGTAACATATGTCTTCCTTGTAAAGGGTGACTAATTCACCACTTGTTAGGGTGAATTAGGTTTTATCACCAACAACAATATATCATCATCCCTCATGGATGATGATTTCAACATTATATCATCATTCTTATCAATGATGATTTCAACAATATATCAAAAAAACAACAAGCATTATACATGTATGTGTTCATCATCATTGTGTTCTTCATCATGTTAATCATATTTATATAGTTTAGCATCTAATCATTCGATTCTTGTTATCATCAATATGAATCCTAAGATCCAAGCTCATGTTCACGTTCAAATCATGAACTCACAATTGGTATCAGAGCCGGAGTTGATGGATTCATATTGATTTTGATAAGATTTCATGGTTAGATTGCTAAAATTATAGAAGATCTGAAGAAAGCAATTTCATCAAAAATCCATTCAACAATACAAGATCCGATGCACACAATGCAAGAAATCGAAGAACAAGAGCTGCGAATGCGGCTACCGAAGGTGGCCTTAGCTACCGAATCAGGGCTGCCGAATAAAGATGGCTGCCGAACCGAATTAGGGCTGCCTTAATTAGGGTTGCACGAATGAAGGGGAAGCCGTAGGAGGCCTTCCTCGGCCGAACTAGGGTTTGCAACCTATGGTTGCAAATGGGCTTGTGAACAACTTTGAGTTTGTTTCGTGGACTTGTCATTAAAACAAGAATAGGTGGACTCGACTTAATTGTTTGGGCCACAAACATAAAAACAAGAAAAGGTGTGTCAGATTTAATTAATTGGGCCTCCTACATCAAAAACAACAATTGAACATGGGCTCAAGTGTTGAAGATTGGGCTTATGTACAACAAAACAAAATTGGGCTTCGTATTCGGGCTCTCATCAACAAAAACAATAGTGACATCAAGTTACAAAATATAGTTGTTCTAAAGCTTTGAAGACATCGCTTCCGCATCAACAACAACATTCTTAGCATTGAACTATCCAACAAGAACAAGATCAAGCTTCAACTCACATTGGAAATCTACAATTTAGGGGGAGTATTGTTGGGAATTCTAACCTTAGAAGAAATTGAAGATTTCAAGTTTGTTGAAGTTGAAGTTTTGAAGAACAATAGCAATAAAATATTAGTCTAGGGTTTATTTTGTAATTATTGTAATCTCTAGATTAGTATATATTGTAACATATGTCATCCTTGTAAAGGGTGGCTAATTCACCACTTGTTAGGGTGAATTAGGTTTTATCACCAACAACAATATATCATCATCCCTCATGGATGATGATTTCAACATTATATAATCATTCTTATCAATGATGTTTTCAATAATATATCAAAAAAACAACAAGCATTATACATTTATGTGTTCATCATCATTGTGTTCTTCATCATGTTCATCATATTTATATAGTTTAGCATCTAATCATTCGATTCTTGTTATCATCAATATGAATCCTAAGATCCAAGCTCATGTTCACGTTCAAATCATGAACTCACAGAACGTTTACTTAAGATACCTTTAAACGACGGGAAGACACTGATTGTTCCCGGTGAAAGGAGTGACACACTATGTCCTATGATATCCCACCTAAAGGCTACAAAGAGTCTCAAGAAGGGATGCTCAGCTTTCATAGTCTATGTGATAAAAACTAAAGAAGAAAATAAAATTGAAGATATACAGATGGTGTCCGAGTACATGGAAGTATTTCCCGAAGATCTACCCAGACTCCCTCTAACTAGACAGGTCGAGTTCCAAATCGATCTAGTGCATGGTGCTGCACCAGTGACCAAGGCACCTTACCGACTCGCTCCACCCAAGATAAAGGAGTTAATGCTACAAATCCAAGAATTACTGGACAAAGGATTTATACGGCCAAACGTTTCTCCGTAGGGTACTCATGTGCTATTTGTTAAAAAGAAGGATGGAACCCTACGAATGTGCATCGATTACCGGGGTTTGAACAAACTCACAATAAAGAACCATTATCCTCTTTCGATGACCTATTTGACCAACTCCAAGGAGCCAACTATTTTTCCAAATAGATTTTAGATCGGGATACCATCAGTTGAATATAAGGGAAGAAGACATACCCAAGATAGCCTTTATAACTAGATATGGACACTATGAGTACTTAGTCATGCCCTTTGGACTGACTAACGCACCTGCGGCATTCATGGATCTCATGAACCGAGTATGCCGCCCATATCTAGACAAGTTTGTGATCGTATTTTTATGACATCTTGATATACTCCCGTAGCAAGGAAGAGCATGAGAAGCATCGTAGACTGATTCTTGAATTACTCAAGAACGAGCAATTTTACGTGAAGTTTTCTAAATGCAAGCTTTGGATGCGTGAAATCCAGTTCCTAAGACATGTAGTGAATAAAGAAGGTATTCAAGTTGATCAAGCAAAAGTAGAAGCCATTAAGAACTAGAAAATCACTGAAACTCCTACAGAGATAAGACAATTTCTTGGTTTGGCTGGATACTATCGTAGGTTTATCAAAGACTTCTCGCGAACTATGCAGCCACTGACCACGCTAACCAAGAAGAACGTAGTTTACATATAGGGAGATGATCAGAACAGAGCATTAAAATTGCTCAAGGAAAATCTATGCAGCGCACCTATCCTTACCCTACTAGAAGGTGTTGAAGATTTCGTCATTTATTTTGACGCCTCGTGTCAAGTGCTGGGATGTGTGTTAATGTAACAAGATAAGGTGATTGCTTATGCGTCTTGATTGTTAAATGAGCATGAAAGAAACTACACTACTCACGATCTAGAACTGGGTGTCGTCGTATTTGCACTCAAAATGTGGAGACACTACCACTATGGCACTAGGCGCATCATCTATACTAACCACAAAAGCCTACAACATATTCTTGATCAAAAAATGTTAAACATACACCAACAAAGATGGGTGGAGCTGTTAAGCGATTCTGAATATGAGATTCACTACCATCCCGACAAGGCAAATGTAGTGGTCGATACCTTGAGTAGAAAGGAAAGAGAAAAACCCCTTTGTGTACGTGCTTTGAGGCTGAGCGTGTATACTAGCCTTGTCACTAGATTAAAAGACGTGCAGAAAGAAGCCTTTAAAGAGGACAAGCTAGCTGAGGAGATGTTAACGGGAGTGGAAAAGCGTTTAGAAGTGGACAATGAAGTTTTATACAAGTGTGAAAGAAGGACGTGGGTACCTAAGTACGTTGGAATTAGAGATACAGTCCTAGACGAAGCCCACAAATCCAGTATTTCAGTTCATCCAGGAAGTGATAAGATGTATCAAGACTTAAGGATACTTTTTTGGTGGCCCGAATTAAGAAGTCTATTGCCACCTATGTAGGGAAATGTCTGATGTGCACGATGATAAAGGTCGAAAACCAGAAACCATCAGGAACCCTACAATAACCCGAGATCCCATAATGGAAATGGGATAACATCACAATGGATTTTGTCACGAAGTTACCAAGGACGTTTCACGGTCATGATGCTATTTGGGTAATCGGGGTAGGCTTACCAAGTCAGCTCACTTCTTACCAATACAAGAGGACTACGATTTGTCGAAGTTAGCCAAAGTATACATAAACGAAATAGTGACCAGGCATGGAGTGCGACTCTCGATTATCCCAGACCGCGATAGTCGCTTCACTTTGCGATTTTGGAAATCTCTCCAACAGGCTTTGGGCACCCGTCTTGACTTAAGCACCATTTACCACCCTCAAACCGACAGGCAAAGTGAAAGGACCATTCAGACTTTAGAAAACATGCTAAGAGCTTGCGTAATTGACTTCGGTGGAAATTGGGATACTCACCTTCCCCTAGTGGAGTTTTCCTATAATAATACTTACCATGCAAGTATAAAAGCAGCTCTGTATGAAGCCCTATATAGTAGAAAATATTAGTCAACATTAAGCTAGAATGAGGTTGGTGATAGCCAAGTAATGGGACCCGATATCATGATGGAAACCATGGACAAGGTATTCAAAATTAAAGAACGATTGAGAGAAGCCAGAGATCGTCAAAAGAAATACGAGGACAGAAGGGAAAAGCCCCTGGAATTCCAAGTTGGTGATAGAGTGATGTTAAAAGTCACACCTTGGAAGGGCATAACCAGATTTGGCAAAAGAGGCAAGCTAAGTCCTAGATACATTGGACCATTTAAAATCTGTCAAGAGTTGGCCCGGTGGCATCTCAATTAAGGCTACCTCAAGAGTTAAGCTGTATACATAACACTTTCCATATGTCTAACCTAAAATAGTGCTTAACAAACAAAACATTGGAATTACCACTGAAGGAAGCCAGAATTAATAACAAGTTGAAGTTCGTAGAGGCACCCATAGAGATTAATGATCGATTAGTCAAGAGACTTAGGCGAAGTCCTATACCAAAGGTCAAAGTAAGATGGAACTCTAGGCGAGGACCCAAGTTCACTTGGGAAGGAGAAGACGAGATGAGAAAGAAGTATTCGCACCTCTTTAAGCCCACCAGTTCAGAATTTAATCAAAGTTAAAATTTCGGGACGAAATTTCCCAAATGGCGGGAGAATGTAACAACCAACCCCTAGGTCCTAATTTTAAACCCTAAATTAATCTAGCATCATATTAATGATTTACATGCTTAATTGCCTTAGATGTTATTAACACAGTATTGCATTAGTCTAGATTGTATTAGGTGATTTTAGAAAATGTGAGGAACTAGCATAAATATATAATGAATTAAAATTTATTCAAAACAAATATATAAGTGTGTGTGCCTACACACTTTCAGTCGTGTATATACATAAACATATATATAAACCCAATTAATACTTGTAAAATTATAACTACTAAAATCACCTATAACTTTTAAATACAAATTTTATAAAAAAATTAAAAAACACACCCACCACCACCTCTCAGCACCCCCATACCCACCAATCACCCACCTCCCTTGTTTCTACCAAAACCACCTACACACTCCACCCTCTCCCTTTCCCCCATAACATGCGACCCACATTTCATCTTTCGACCTCTTCTCCCTCACTCTCTCTCTCTCTCTTGAAAATTTCCAGCCAAACATACAAACATATCTGCATTTTCTTCTTTATTCTAGCAAGATTTCCAAAGAACATCACTACTCCATAATCGACCAAGTGCAAAACGTGCAAGAAGGTAGCATTTGGTGAACTTTTGAGCAAAGAATCTTGAAAGAATATGAAGATACAGTCCTATTTCATGAACCATCAGCTAATTTAGCCTTATAACCGTCTCAAAAACATGGAACATCCAAAGTGTAAGCACCATTGTACCCGAATGAAGTTAAATCTTGAGTTTTTCACCTTTATTCTACTAAAAGTCTCACTTTTCTTGTTCCAACAGAAACTTGATTCCATATTCTCATTTTTGTCGCACTCATAACTTCAATTAAGGTATATATTAAGAAAAATCCGTGAATCTAGGGTTGGTGCACAAGGTTTCACCCGAAAACCCTCTTTTTCGTGTGTTTTAGCACCAAAAACCAAACTGTTTTGAAACGCTTTCAACAAAAGTTCAATACCTGCTTTAACATAGTGTATGAACTATATTATAACCTTTTTGGAAAGTTACAAAAAGATATGATGATGATTATGCACGAAAATTAGCGATCACACATATGTAAAGTGATGAAAAACACCCTTTAAAGGCATCAATGATGTGTTGTTTGAAAAATGCATTAACTTATGTATTTTTCTAGTTGTTTGGTGATGTTAAATGTGTAGAAACTTGTGTTGTTGCTGAAAATGTAAAAAGAATGGGAAAAATAGACCTAATAGGCTTATTTGGTGACCCGAAATGTGAAAATAATTCAAGAAATTGGTCAAAACATGAAAACCTTAAAACTTAATTTGTTTTAGGCCTTAAAGATGGTATTTTAGTGGTAAAAATCATATTTTATGAATTATGAAAGTAATATGTAATTTTATGAATTCAAATTTGCAAATATAAGTCTAACCGGGTAACTTTTAGGTAAAATTTAAAACTAAACTAACAAGCTTGAAACCCCTCAAACCCACCTTATTTCAGTAATTTGGAAGTGTCAAAAAGGTATTGTTGTGAAAAGATGAATGAAAATGGATTCGGTCGGTCGATTCTGGTTAAAAACGAGTCTTAACGGTTTAATGTAAAAAAAGAAGTTTTTTGCTTAAATAACCCAAAAACCTCTTCTAAAACAGATTATGATCTTTTTTATAATTCCTTAAAAAGTAATACTTGGGTATCACAATTTTAAATTAAAATATTTAAAAACTAGACGTTTAAAAGTGTTAGTTTTACCATAACCGGTAACAAAAATTTGTGTTTTAAATTTCACCAATTAAATTTAGAAAATTTGGAGTTTAAACAGGCCCAAATAAGTTATAAAAATCTTAAGAAATTAATAAGCGTCATATTGGGTCAAGAATTGCAAAGAAAGCAAACTTTAGGGTAGAAATTGTAAATTTTGAAACTTGAGATCAAAGTGTAAAATCCATAAATTTGACTAAAATTTCAGTTAAAATACAACTAAAAACTTATATTAAACTTATTGTTACATTAACAAATTCATAAGAAACATAAAACTTGTTATTGATGTTTGAAAATCCTAATTTTCCTAAAAAGAAAACTTTTTGATACAAATCCTGAAGGAATGAAACTAAATGAAATTTTAACCATATAAAACACCTAGTTACACCTATGAAGACCCTAGAACATATAGCTTATTACTTGAATCTTGATGCTAGGGTGATAGAATTGAATCGTTTGTCTGTGCGCGAAGAACTGTTGCTTAACCTTAAGGTTAGTTTTAGACTTTTAGTGATCCCTTTTTGGTACTGTTTTGGGATGGAACATGTTGTTCTTGAACTGAACCTATTTTATAATACTATTATGAGATGCTTTTATGTTTTGGTATATGTTGTGACCTGCTATACTTTTGTGTTACGATCATTAATTCTTTTATGAACCGCTTGTTTTATATAGGTAGATCTACTTGGGGAATCCCCCACACACAATGCCTTCTGTCATAAACCAATGACACTATAGGAACGGTACCACACTGAGATCTTACGGAGTCATTTGTGTCATGTAACAGGTTTTTATAA
>CM044005.1:77714170-77759170 GCA_024085815.1 Flaveria linearis
ATGTAATAAAATACCCAAATTACCCTTGATTACTTATTTTTTCTACACTTTAATCTTAGCTGTTAATTAGATAATTAGAAGGCTAGGATTACTTCTTAGCATACTTAGGCAAAAATTAATTTGTAGGGGAACCTCCCTCTGTATATACATATATATATATATGTATGTATGTATATATATATACATATATATATGTATGTATGTATGTATATATACATATATACATATATACATATATATATACATATATATATATATATATGTGTGTGTGTGTGTGTGTGTGTGTGTATATATACATATATATATACACACATATATACACACACATATATATATACACATACATATATATACATATATATAAACATATATATATACATATATATACATATATATATACATATATATATATATTTACACATATATATACATATATACATATATATACATATATATATACATATATATATACATATATATATACATATATATATACATATATAAATACATATATATATATATATATGAAAATAAGAAAGAAAGAGGAGAAAATCTAAACATGAGGTCAAAATGCCCAAGATATGAAGCAACAAAAGTGTGAGAATTTTATGATATGATTTCTATTAGAGGATAGAAATTGATAAACACAACATTTAGCATGTTTAAATTGGATGTCGTTACCCGTTAGCCACTCTAAATCCCTATTCTATCCCACTTTAAACTTTAGCCTAACATTACAATTTTATGAAAACCTCTTGATTTATGTATTGTATTGTGTTAATTGATGGCTATATGATTAGTATAAGAGCTTACGATGAAAGTGTACATTCTTGGTTTGAGAGTTCCAGATATACTAGTATATAATCACTAGTCCACAAAACAAATCGAGAAGAGTGTTCATTGTGAGGAATGTGAATGCATGAATGTTTGAAGTGGAATGTGAATTTATGCCATCTAAAGATTCTAAGCCTAGAACATAATTGATATTGCATGTTGGGTTGTGATCTTACATGATAAAAGTTTAAAACTATATATGCCTTGGGACCTTAACTTATACAAAATTATGATAAGTTAGCATGTTTGATTAATAAAGGTAAAATGTTGCAAGCAAGTTTGTTTGAGGACAAACAAATAGTTAAGTGTGGAGATGTAATCGAGTGACAATAATTCAAGATTTTTGATCTAATTATGTGATTTTACATCGTTATTAGTATAGAATGGGATTACTTTCTTTGTGTTTTGATTTGTAGGGATTGGACTTAAAAGGAGGCTTATTTTGGTGAATAAGAAGCCAAACATGAAACTACAAGGACTGAAGATGTAAGCATCAAAAGTTACAAAAAAGGCACAAATTTAGGTGTACCGGCATATGATACGCCGGATATGGACGTATAATACGTCGGTCGGTGTATAGGCTGCGTATTTGTGGGCGTATTTGACAAAAAATATAGAAAGTTGGGCGTAGGAAGGCTGAAGGGAGCGTATGATACGCCGACCCTGGGCGTATCATACACCGGTCACAAACAAACCCCCGGATTTTACGGATCTTGAAGATTATTTAAACACAACCAACCCCAATTCATAGAGGAACTTTGCCCAGCCAAAATCTTGCAAATTCTAGATGATTTTGGATGCTTTCAAGCTTCTTAAAACATCCATAATCATCATTGATCATCATCAAAACAAGATTGAAGATTCAACGAAGACTATGAGTGGCTAGTTCTTCTTTGATTGCTTTCGGGAGTACAATTCTTGTCAGGTGAGACAACTGGTATGCTTTGATTAGGTTTTGGTATTGAACAATGAATTATTGAATTAAGTTTTATGTTTTGATTAACTTAAAAGGTATACTTGTAAACAAAGTTGTTTGTTTGATTATCAGTTTTCTGTTTCCATGCATCGTGAGCTAATTAAGAAAAGTAGATAACGTGATATAGGTAAATTGGAACATTATGAAAGAACGAATCTTAAAAGATTTTTCCTTTGTTGTCACTTTAATCAAAAGTTGAAATCTTGAAATCATGTTCTTACAAACCCTAATTCAAAAGTACCAATTATTGATCTTGTAGAATTAGAAACCCGGGAGTGATTGTTTCTTATTATTTAATCAAATTCGTTTCAAAGTTGTTGCTTTTTGTAATTGTGTTCTTAATTTCATCCAAAGTTCCAATCTTTAATTATAAAGTTCGTGTCTTTACATTAATTAAGTTGCAATCGTTAAACACTTTCCATATATTCCCTGAGTAGACGACCTTACTTACCCTTACACAATAGAGGTAGATAAGAGCGGTTATTTAACTTATTTTTGATCGAGTCTCGACGTGGAAACTAATATGAGCCACCAATGCGTATGATAAACACTTAGTCTCTTTGAACTTGTTGGACCAAAAGAACCAATGAGCCAAGATCAGGAAAACCTCTAAGTCCCACATGTCATCACAACAACTGCTGAAGACCTTCATCAGCAGTTTGACAAAGTCTGAAGAATCAATAGCTGAAGATCAAAGATCTGAAGTACAACAGCTGAAGATCCCAAAATGCTGAAGATAAGTACTGAAGTCTGAAGTACTGAAGCATACAAGTACTGAAGACTTCAAGTACTAAAGACAAGTGCTGAAGATCAAAAGCTGAAGAACTAAAGAACTGAAGATCTACTACTGATGCACAAAGTCTAAAGACAAAAGACTGAAGACATCAGCTGATGACATCTACTGAAGTCATCAGCTGATGAAACATCTGAAGACCAAAGTCTTAAGACAAGTGCTGAAGACTCAGAGTTTGTCACAACAGCTGAAGAAGTCTTCTTCAGTTGTTGTGTTGATTTTTCCTTTCAGTTGTTTTGTTTTTCTTTTTAGTAGTTTGTACAACAGCTGAAGAGTTTGTTCTTCAGCTGTTATAGTTCAGTAGTTATAAACGACTGAAGAGTTTGTTCTTCAGTCGTTGTAGGCTTTAATAGTTTCCTTTTTCAGTACTTGTAATAGGTAAGATTTTGTAAGAAGATGTCAGCTGTTGACATCTTCAGTAGTTTTATGTTCTATCAGTAGTTTGTTAATAATCGGTTGATGTCACTGTCAAGTGACATCATCATTCGTCCTTTGCCGTCTATAAAAGGACGGTGAGCCATATTGTATTAGGTACCGAAACGTGCGAAGTTATAGAAAATATCCTTTTGCAGAACTTTTCTCTCTCTCTCTATGTTTGTACTTTTACATGCAAAATCTTTTGTGTTCTTGCTGTAATCGCTAATTATTGTGCTAAATCCGCTGCTAAATCGCTGCGAGGCTGAGATCCTGTCAAATGGTATAAGAGCTGGTTAATCATTGATCGATTTCACTATTGATCATTTGAAACTGCTCTTTTGATCTCTACGTTTGATCGAATTAGCGATTTGCAAGAATTAGCTATAGAGAGTGAGATTCTGCTGTTTCTGGCCAAAAACTTGAGGTTCTCTGGTGGTTTCGAGCTACATTTGTTTTGCTTAAACTTGTTTTGACTAAAATCTGAGATGACGACACCAACTAACGATCCTCACAATACTGGTTCCTCAACCAAGCCTCCGATGCTTGTGAGGAATGAGTATAACATATGGCAACGTCGTATGCTTCACCACTTGTCTGTCAACAGTGCTGGTTGTTGGAAGTCAGTGGTGCATGGACCATACAAGCCTATGGTGAGCGTCCCTGAATCAAATAAACAGGTTCCGAAGAAACCTGAACAATATTCGGACGAAGATCTTAAGCTGTTCGAGATTGATGCTAGAGCCCATGGAATTTTAGCTATGGCTATTCCAAATGAGATTTATTCAGGGCTTTTGCATCATGAAACTGCTCATGACCTATGGGTTGCTCTGAAGGAACAATTCGGAGGAACCGATTCGGTCTTAGCAAATACTAGGGAAATCCTCGCCCAACAATATGAGACATTCTCTCATAGGAAGGGTGAGACTCTGACTCAGCAGTTTGAGCGGTTCTCTTGTTTGATTTCTGAGTTGAAGATGGTCAAACAAGAGTACTCTAACAGCCAGATGAACAACAGATTCCTCAGATCACTGCCTGAGAGATGGGACACTTATACTATTGTCCTACGCTCCAGTGCAGATCTGGATACTCTATCTCTCACCCAACTTCATGGGAAACTGCTCACATTTAAGAGAGAGATAGAGCAAAAGAGGAAGTTGTCCACCTCTGGCAAGCTCACTGATGACTTTGTCCATGGCAATGCTACCTTGATAAGTCAGGAGTCAGAATATGCTGCATCAGAGAGTTCTTATGATGAGCATATTGATTTCTCTACCAACTCTAAACAAGCTTTTGTTGGTGTTAGTAGTAGTTCAGGAGGCAGTAGTGATAATCTGTGTTCTCTGATGGAGGACTTGAAGGGCATTCCAGATGATGATCTGGAAGAGATGGATATTTTGAACCAAATGGCAATGATAAATATCAGATCTCAAAAGTTCTACAAGAGAACTGGAAGGAAATTCCCTGGTCTCTCTGGCAAAACCAAAGTTGGTTTCGACAAGAGCAAGTTGAGGTGTCACAAGTGCCAAAGGCTTGGACACTTTGCTAGAGAGTGTAGATCATCTGGATCTAACTCCTATGCACCCTTTGTGACTTTTCCAAGCAATAGCTCACAGCACATAGGGCAACATTCCTCCAGTTCTGGCCATCCATCACAAGCACAGGCATCACCTGCTTATTTTGTGCCTCAGGGTCATATGCCATACCCATACCCCTGCTACTATGTGCCTCAACCCAGTCAAACTCAAGCACCTTCTGCTCAGCCACCACATGCTCTTCCTGAGCCTCAATCTTCCTAATCTCATCATCAAACACAACCTCAACAACACAGCTTCTTCACCCCAGGAGTTGTTGACTGGATTAGTCTGCCAGATGATCTATCTGGTCAGGAACAACTACTCCAAGGTGCTGGTCAACATGGTGGTGATAATCCATTTGGAAATCTTGCTCTGATGGCCCTTGAGTCTGCTTAGGGGTCATCATCCAAGGCCTCATCGCAGGTATCCTCTGAGGCTAAAGCCAAGCTTTGTTCTGAATCATGCATAGCAGCATTTGCTTTTATTAGAGAAGCAAATGTAGCTTTAATAGATAAAAATCTTGAGCTAGAGCACACCATTTCCAAAAAGAAAGCTGAATTTGAGGCTGCACTAAATGAGAAAAATGATGAGATTTACAAGCTTAAATGCCAAATAAAAGATGATAAAGCTAGGGAAGATGTACTTCTAGAGAAGTACAGAGACCTCAAGGAAACTCTTGCAACCACCCAAGTAGAGTGTGATCGATGGGTGCAATCATGCAAGGGTTTTGAAATGCTTCTTAGCAAGCAATCAGCTTCCAATGTGAAGTTTGGCATTGGTTATAATCACACTGCTCCTCCAACAGATTTTACTTCAAGAGCAGAAGTGGAATCTGATGGAAAGAGTAATAACCAATCCTTCTCATCATGTGACCTACTATCTTCTGATTCAGCATCATCAGAGATAGAAGTCAGCATTAACTCCTGCCAAAACCAATCAGCTGATGCTACAACAGCTGATGGTTCAAATGCTGACTGTCACATGATCAAAAAGTTGATCAACTCAGGTGTTGTCTCTAGAAGTACTGAAAGTACTGGAGATCAAGTGATAACATCTAAAGTTCAAACCTCAACTACTGTCAGCACTAAAGAGAAGAAAACTAACAGTAGAAAAGGTTTGAAGACAGCTAAAGAGGATGTCAGGAAAGCAGGTACTACTAGGAAGAAAACTGCTAGTACTGATAGCAAACAACTGAAGAACAAGTCTTCAGCAGTTTCATCCTCTTCAGTTGATGATCAACATAAGATGAAGAAGAAGCCATGTGAGATATGTGGCTTGTTCAATCATCTTACTGATGATTGCTGGTACAAAAGGGTTCCAAACTCAAACAAAAGGAGAAAATTAATGAGGACATAAATAAAATGAAGAATGAGTTTGAGACCAAGTTTGTACTAGCAACATCCAAGCCTGAAATCCCTAAGCCCAAAGCTAAATCTAAAAAGAAGGTATGGGTTACTCAGGCAACAGCTGAGGTTGCTCAAAAGAAGATGGTGCAACATAGGAATCCATCATCAGCAAGTCCCAATGTGTCTGAAGAGCTGAAAGCTTTATCACAAAGTCAGACACAACTGGTGATGATGGTTCAGCATCTAATGGGAAGAGTCAACCATTTAGATGCTCCTGTGTTGAAACCACAGAAAAGGAAGTCCAAGCCAAAGGGTTCCTCTTCTGCACCATCTCCTTCACCTCAGGCTGTCACACATAACACACCTGTTAGTGTTGCACCTGTAGTTGAGAACAGACCCAAAACCAAACAGGTTTGGGTCTCTAAAACTAACTAACATATGGTTATGATTGCATGGTTCTTCAACATGCCAAAGAAGCATCTGGTATGTAGACAGTGGAGGATCTATGCACATGACAGGAAGCAGCTCCCTTCTTAATGACTACTCTTAAGGAAAGAAGGGATTTGTCTCCTTGGCAATGATGCAAAGGGTTACATCATCGGAAAAGGCTTTGTTTCCAATGGGGAAATAAGGTTTGATGATGTTAACTATGTGGAGAATCTCAAGTACAATCTCTTGAGTGTCAGTCAAATGTGTGACAAAGGCCATGTTGCCCTTTTCACAAGCCAGAACTGTCGGATTCTGTCATACAAAATTCTGAGTTTGATTGACAAGGTGTTGGATGAATATACTCTCCTGAAGGCCAATAGGACAGGAAGAGTGTATGCCTTATATCTTTCCAAAAAGATAGATCTAAAAGGCCATCCTTGCCTATTCTCCAAGGCCTCTCCTCAAGAGTCTACTCTATGGCATAGAAGGCCGGGGCATGTTAATTTCAAGAACATGAATCAGCTGATAAGCCATAGTTTAGTAAGAGGATTGCCCTTGAAGGAGATCAAGTGCGAAGATGACTGCACTGCTTGCTTAAAAGGAAAACAACACAAAGTTTCATTCCCTTCAATAGAAGAACCAAAGTCCACTGCCTGCTTGTAGCTCCTGCACATGGATCTCTTTGGTCCTGTCAGAGTGATGAGCATGGCAAAGAAGAAATACTGCCTGGTAATTGTGGATGATTATTCCAGGTTTGTATGGACTTTCTTCTTGCACTCTAAGGATGAAGCAGCCAAGACTATCATGAACTTTGTGTTATTTGTAGAAAAGCAGTATTCCCTGCAGGTCAAGTGTGTGAGGAGTGACAATGGAACAGAGTTTAGAAACCACACACTTGATGACTTCTACCTGTCCAAGGGAATTAAAAGGCAGTTTAGTATTCCTAGAACTCCTGAGCAGAATGGAGTGGTTGAGAGAAAGAACAGGACTCCCATTGAAGCTGCAAGGTCAATGCTGGCTGACTCAGGGCTGCCACTGACCTTTTGGGCTGAAGCTGTCAATACAGCTTGCTATGTACAGAATAGAGCTTTAGTGAATAAGAGGTTGATGAAGACTCCTTATGAAGTTCTTCATCATTTGGCCCCTCTGATTTCATTCTTTAGAGCCTTTGGGTGTCCATGTTTCATTCTCAACACTAGCAACCCACTCCAGAAGTTTGCTAGTAAGGTGGATGCAGGGTATTTTGTTGGTTATTCATCAACTTGCAAGGCATACAGAGTCTTCAACTGCCGGACAAAGGTGGTTGAAGAAACTCTGCATGTTAAGTTCAATTAATCTCCAAAGGACAAGATTCCACAAAACCCTGTGGAGTTGTTTGATCTGGACATACTGCAATATGTTCCTTATCAACCTCCAGCTGTTGAGCCTGTCAATAGTTCTCCACCTGGTGGTACTGATGATGATGTAGTCAGTACTCACCTCTTCAGGTTTAGTGACAACCTGCCTGAGTCCACTAACCCTGATGCCCCTGTAGCCTCAGCAGCTCCATCCACAACAAATGCTGATGAGATTTCTGCTTGCTCTACTTCATTTGAGCTGCCATCTTCTACATGGTTTCAGGAATCTCCATCACCATCTGTGGCTGCTGATGGGTCTACAAACACTTGCACAGATATTATAGTCTATCAAGAGCTGAAGAATCACCCCACATCTCAAATCATTGGTGATATCGATGCTGGAGTTTCAACCAGGAATCAATTGTCCAACTTCTGCTTCTATGCTCTCTTCATCAGTCAGCAAGAGCCAAAGAACTATCATGTTGCTTTAAGAGACAATGGATGGGTGGAAGCTATGCAGCTTGAGCTTCTTCAGTTCAAGAAACAGCAAGTGTGGGAGCTTGTTCTATTACCCCAAGGTAAGTGTGCAATAGGCACCAAATGGGTATTTAGGAACAAAACAGATGAGAAGGGCCAAATAGTTAAGAACAAGGCCAGGCTGGTTGTCCAGGGGTTTGCACAAGAGGAAGGCATCGATTATGATGAGACCTTTGCCCCTGTAGCCAGATTGGAGGCTATCAGACTGTTCTTAGCTTATGCTGCCTTTCACAGTCTTAAGGTCTATCAAATGGATGTCAAAAGTGCCTTTTTATATGGTAAAATAAAAGAAGAAGTTTATGTGTGTCAACCACAGGCTTTGAGGACAATAAACATCCTGATTGGGTGTACAAGCTTGATAAGGCTCTTTATGGGCTGAAGCAAGCTCCTAGAGCCTGGTATGAGACACTATCAACCTTTCTTCTACAGAATAAGTTCACTAGAGGCACCATTGATAAAACCTTATTCATCAAGACTGTGGGACAGCATAAGCTCCTTGTTCAAATCTATGTAGATGACATCATCTTTGCATCCTCTGATCTAAAGTTGTGTGATGAATTTACAATTCTCATGAAGCAAAAGTTTGAAATGAGTGCTATGGGGGAATTACAGTTCTTTCTAGGTTTACAAATCAAACAAAGGGATGATGGAATCTTCATCCATCAATCCAAATACACAAAGGAGTTGTTGAATAAGTTTGATTTACAAACCTATAAGCCCTGTTCTACTCCCATGAGCAGCATCACACAATTAGATGTAGATCAGAAAGGTAAAGCGGTTGATGAAACCCTTTACAGATATATGATTGGGTCCTTGATGTACCTTACAGCTTCTAGACCAGACATCATGTTTGCAACATGTGCCTGTGCTAGATTTCAGGCTGCACCTAAAGAATCCCATTTGATTGCAGTCAAAAGGATCTTTAGATATCTGCAAGGTACCCAATCACTAGGTCTTTGGTATTCAACTGGGCATTCTTGCAAATTAGTTGATTTCTCTGATAGTGACTATGCAGGATGCAAAGTCACCAGAAAATCCACTTCTGGTGGTTGCCAATTCCTAGGCAATTGTTTAGTTTCTTGGCAGAGTAAGAAACAAACATCAATTGCTACATCCACTGCTGAAGCTGAGTACATTGCTGCTGCAAGTTGTACATCTTAGATACTCTGGCTTCAGAACCAACTCTTGGATTATGGCATTACAGAGACTAAGACTCCATTACTAATGGATAGTGCTTCAGCTCTTTGTATTGTTAAAAATCCAGTCCAGCACTCTAGGACCAAACACATAGAGATCAGACATCATTTTATTAGGGATTGTTATGAAAAAGGTCTGATTGATCCAAAGTTTGTGCCTAGTGCTAATGAGCTTGCAGACATTTTCACTAAGCCTTTAGATAGTGCCACATTCCAAAACCTGGTACTAAGGCTTGGTATGCTGCAGCTAGAATAATTTGACCAATGCTGATGCTCTCAGATTCATAAAGTACTGATGAGCATTAGTATGCAAAGGGTCAAATATAAGTACTGATGAGTAATTTAGTCTTCAGCATTTTCATAACTACTGAAGACTAAAATGCTTCAAAGTACTGATGTACATTATTTGTTGAAAACAACTGATGTAGTGAGGTGGATTACAACTACTGATGTATTATTTTCAAACAAATAAGTACTGAAGAACAAATTTTGCTCACAAGTACTGATGTGTAATCTTACACACAAGTACTGAAGACAAAAATTTGTTCACCAGCTCTGAAGAGTATTTCATCAGCACTTGTGAACATCTGATCACAAGAGCTGAAGGCATAAATATTCACAAGAGCTGAAGGGTCAATGAAACATCTGAAAGTCAGCCAAAGAGCTGATGAGTAAATGTGGAGGTCAGCATGAAACAACTGATTTGACGGAAACAGCTGATGAGTAATTTTACTTTTCAGCTGATGCCAACAGCTGCTGTTTCATACACAAATAACTGAAGGACAAAACCATGTCTTTAGTAGTTTCACAACTACTAATAACTAACACCAAGTCCTTAGTTGTTTACAACAACTGAAGCAATACCATGCCTTCAGTAGTTCACAACTACTGATGTCAGTAGTTCACAACTACTGAAGGCTAACACCAAGTCTTCAGTTGTTACAACGTCTGAAGATGAAAACTAGGTCTTCAGTAGTTTATAACTGCTGAAGACTGACAACAAGTCTTCAGCCGTTTACAACATCTGAAGGACAAAACCAAGGTTTCAGTAGTTTCAACTACTGAAGACTAACACCAAGTCCTCAGATGTTACAACCACTGAAGGTTAAAACCACATCATCAGTCGTTTCAACCACTGATGATTAACACCAAAACCTTCAGTAGTTTTCTTTCAGCCTTTGTCATTCCCTATAAATACCCCACCTTCAGAGCTTTTAATTCTCACTTGACCTAACTTTTCAAAAAACCTTTGAACTTCCCATACACCATTAATGGCGTCCATGCAACTCAAACCTCGACACAACTGTGTCGCCCATCTCATAAAATCACCATTCTGGGCCAAATTTCACAATGCCGTCGATCTCATGAACGACTCTCCATACCAAACGGCATTTCTTCTAAACCCTACAATCTACACCGACTCCCTATCGGAGTTCTGGATGAACATCACCGTCCAAACCGGAGAGAACGATGGCGAGGTCTCTCTCCGGTCCTCCGTCAACAACCACCCAGTGGTTATCACTCCAGCTATTATTCAACAAACTCTAAAGCTGGATGATGCCACCTTCCCAACCTCTTACCCCAAAGGCGCCCTTGATCTATCCTTCATAGCCAACGACTATCAGGGTGACCTATCTGCCTCCACCTTGTTGAAGAAACACTTCCCAGATCCCCAACGTCTCATCTTCCACATGGTGAATGTGTGTCTGGCCCCCAAAACATCTTCATGGGACCAGATGTCAACAAGGTGGCAACAGGTATTATTTTCTATCTTTGAGAAACAACCCCTTAACTTTACTAAACTTATATTTTTGGAACTCAAAGACATGGCCGCTAAACTGTTTCAAACCGATGGATTTTATATCCTAGGTTCATTATGGCCATGATAGAAGACCAGCTTCATGCTGAGGAACTTGTTGGCACTGGGGTCCCTGCCATGGCTGTTCTAGCTGAGGTATACTCCAGGCACAACACCGACCAATCACTCAAACAGGCTGGCCGGCTGCGAAAACCCACGCAGCAGGAACCCACAGCCTCCACCTCCAAATCAAAAGTCCCCACCAAGCCAAAAACCAAAAAGAAGCCAACAAAGGCTACTCAGGGAAATGAGTCCCCTGAGGATGCCCCTGCAACACAAAGGCAGGAAGTGGCTGCTGGTCAGATTCTCCCAGCAGTCACCACGACTCCACCCACCACAACCGCACAGGCTTCCTCTCAACAGGAGCCTGATGCAACCACTTCTGGGGCAGCCACAAATCTGGAATCTATCTCACTTGAGAAGATTGCCATTGAAACGCATATTCCTCCCCATGTGCACTCTGCTTCAAGCCCATCACCCACTGAAACCGCCCCACAAAGCCCTACACTCATAATCGCCAAAGTGTTGACTCACCTGAGCACTCCACCCTCTCCCCAGAAACCAATTACAACTGGGGAAACTCCAACCGAAGAAAGGGTGGACACAAGTACTGGTGGGAGCCCACTACACAGAGAATCACACGTCCAATCTCCCAGTGTGGCTAGGGAGCTAGGACATTCTGGTGAGGCTGCCACTTCCTCTGCATCAACATCTGAGCAGGGTGAAGCTGGTACCATAAATAAGACCTCACCAGAGGCAACTGCCGATGATGGATACAATCCGGAGGCTGGAAGTCCCCAGTACCAATACCAAGGGGCACATGTAACTTCTGAGCCACACTCAGAGCATGTATATCCTGACACAGTCAGGAGGTCAGGTGATTCAATTCACACTGATGATGACCTGTGCTTCTTCTATGATATAGTTGCATAAAACACTATCCTAGAGGATGAGGTAAGCAGACTCAAAGAGCTGCTTGCCAAAATGTCTCAGGATAGAAGTCCATCTGCCACCATTGACCCACAGATGGCACCTTCACCTGAAGGTCTCATAAACACTCAACCACTCCCACAAACTCGGCCACCTGCCCTTGCTTCTGGCACTAGCTCTCAGGACCAGAACCCTCCTGAGCAGCTAGATGCTATCATCCAGAAATCCCTGCCTCTCATCACACCTATAATCACAGAAATTGTAATGAAAACCATTGATGAGAGGCTTTCCACACATATACAACCCATGGTGGAGGTTGCTGTAGCCAAGGCGCTTGCTGATAGTCAAACCCCAACCAATGCACCCAAAAAGGGGGAGACATCAGTGCAAGCTAAGAGGAAGAGGGGAGAGGAGGAGTTAGAAGTAGGAAGAGAGGAGGTAATTGAGAGGGAGAAGGCTGAGGAGACTGTTAGGGTGAAGGGGAAGGAGAAGGTGAGGGAGGAGACTGAGCGGATAGAAGTGGCTGAAATCCAAAAGGATTTCAGTGTCACTTATCAAAAGAAGAGAGGAGAGAAGGAGGGAGAGAAGGAGGGAGAAAAGGTAGAAAAGAGGGACTCTGATCTAGCAGTCCTTGTCAAGGAGGCTGATGCTGAGCATAGCCGATCAATGGACTCTGTCATTGGTTAGCTGTTCAGGCAAGGCTTTGACATGGACACTGCCATGCTAGATCAGGAGATTAGAAAAATGGAAATGAAAGAGATAGACTACTGATGGACCACTTATAGCCAAGAGGAAAGAAAGAGACTCGAGGCTATGAGTCGGTTCATTTCGAAGTATCTGGGCAGACAAGTCCTTGATGTCAAGGCTTGGACCAGGGACAGAATCTTGGCTATGGCCACCAAGATCTGTTCAGCTGGTGATTTACGAAGGGGCTGGTCGCTAAGGCCCTATCAGAAGCCGGTGCTGGGAACAGGACCCTGCTAGTAAAACAGACCAAACCTTCCCTTATCTCAAAATTGCTAGCAGTGCCTGCCAACATTCCCACACCAACAACCCAAACACAACCCACAAAACCAACCCCTTCACCATCAAAACCCACAGCCGATGATCCACCCTTGCAGAAGAAAAGAAGGGTGTTGAGGCTGCAAGAAGAAGAAGAAGATGAGGATGAGGAGGATAGACTGCCTCTTTCTGCAGTCATCCCTCTACCTAAAGCCAAACCTCAAACCATTACTCCCACATCACAGATGGATACTGTGAGGGTTAAGTTAGAAGAAGAGGAGCAGCAGAGATTACATGATGAAGAGATGCTGAAAAGCATTGACAAATCCTATGATGCTTCTACTTCTATTATGAACATGAAGAAGGAAGCCCTGAGACTATTCACTATTAAGCAAACCTTTCAATATGATAAAGATAGAGTGAGAACTTGGCCTGATCCTAGGGTGGCTCACAGGATAATTAAGAAAGAGATTCCTGTGAGATACAAGAGCCAACTTAAGAGAATCGTAGATGAAGTGATCTCTGTGGCTCTTGTAATAACACCCTGGGAAATTGTGGAGGAGTTCGAAAAGGCCTATAGAGCCAACCAATCACCCCAAACAATGTTGGATAATAGGGTGGTTAGGAAAGGGTTGGTCTATAAGAGGTTTGAGAACTTCCACAAGGATGAGCTCAATCTGCTTTTAGAAGGCAAACATCCAGATGAATTCTCCTATAGGCAGGTCACAACCATTGAGCTCAAAAATGGTAAACAGGCCAAGTTTGTCTCAGAGCTGTACGGCCGTGAAGGATTGTTTGAAGGTGCGGCTGAAGACTTAACCAAAGAAGAACAAATGATATTCCTTCAAGCCTACACCAGAGAATCCTACAGGCTCGTACGTGGGAGGTAAGTCTCATGGATGGGACAACAGCCCTGTGTCCAGTTCCCCAAAACAGGGCTCCCATCCATACTCAGCCAATCAAATCTCAGAGACTACTTCCCATGCCAGTGTTTATCAGGGTCAACTTCTGATCTGATCCAGAAGGAAATAGACCAATATTTCTGCTAACAATAAGTGGGACAACAAATAAATTAGAGGTTTTGGCTGCATTGGTTCAGGGGGAGTTTGTTGGACCAAAAGAACCAATGAGCCAAGATCAGGAAAACCTCTAAGTCCCACATGTCATCACAACAACTGCTGAAGACCTTCATCAGCAGTTTGACAAAGTCTGAAGAATCAACAGCTGAAGATCAAAGATCTAAAGTACAACAGCTGAAGATCCCAAAGTGCTGAAGATAAGTACTGAAGTCTGAAGTACTAAAGCATACAAGTACTGAAGACTTCAAGTACTGAAGACAAGTGCTGAAGATCAAAAGCTGAAGAACTGAAGAACTGAAGATCTACTACTGATGCACAAAGTTTGAAGACAAAAGACTGAAGACATCAGCTGATGACATCTACTGAAGTCATCAGTTGATGAAACATCTGAAGACCAAAGTCTGAAGACAAGTGCTGAAGACTCAGAGTTTGTCACAACAGCTGAAGAAGTCTTCTTCAGTTGTTGTGTTGATTTTTCCTTTCAGTTGTTTTGTTTTTCTTTTCAGTAGTTTGTACAATAGCTTAAGAGTTTGTTCTTCAGCTGTTATAGTTCAGTAGTTATAAACGACTGAAGAGTTTGTTCTTCAGTCGTTGTAGGCTTTCAGTAGTTTCCTTTTTCAGTACTTGTAATAGGTAAGATTTTGTAAGAAGATGTTAGCTGTTGACATCTTCAGTAGTTTTATGTTCTACCAGTAGTTTGTTAATAATCGGTTGATGTCACTGTCAAGTAACATCATCATTCGTCCTTTGCCGTCTATAAAAGGACGGTGATCCATATTGTATTAGGTGCCGAAACGTGCGAAGTTATAGAAAATATCCTTTTGCAGAACTTTTCTCTCTCTCTATGTTTGTACTTTTAAATGCAAAATCTTTTGTGTTCTTGCTGTAATCGCTAATTATTATGCTAAATCCGCTGCAAAAACAATCTAATTAATCAAACTAAGAGGCTGAGATCCTGTCAGAACTTTAGAAATAAACACGGATAAGTTATGCCAATGCGAGCACTCATTGTGGGTGACCAATACTTGGTCATTATGATAAGTATAACAAATACAGTATAGAAACCAATATGGGCAACTAAACTAATACGGGTGAACTGACTTCCTATACATTTTTCTACTTAATGTTTCTAGGCCTAAACCAAGTTGAGCATGACCGTAATTCATAGATATAGTCCTCAAATGGCTAGGGCTCATAACTAGGACACACCATGTATGCAAAATCATCATAGATCTCATTTATGAAATAGCGTTTTCGTAAAAATGTCACCTTTATCATAGAAAACATAGGTTTACCAAATGTTTAGCATAATAACATATATATCAGCCCTAAAAAGATGAAAATCATATAAAAGAGGAGGAGCTATAACTCACCTTATCAAGCCTTCAAACAAATCCCTATTAGCGAAGGTAGAACTCGAGATGTACACAGATACACATATAAAGATTTAAAATTTACACACAAAAACACATAGAAATCATCTTAGGAGCTTAGATCTAGCTTATATCTATGATAAATCTTGATAAAAATCATACCTCGTTGCACCTCTTCTCTGTCTTTAAAATTCTGGAGCTTTCCTTTTTTAAAACAAATGGAAGTTGGTTGCATGCAAATGAGGAAAGGAGCGGCCCTCCCCCTTTTATACCCACTTTATGAAACTTTTCTTATTTTACCTAACTTGATCCTTACACTTATATAAATTCTCATGTTTATTCCTTTTTCCTTTCTTTTAAGATTTTTAGGTGTTACATCTTAACAGACCGCTACGAGGGCACTTCACCTGACCTCGAGTTCCTTCCCTTGGCGGATCGCTATGGCCTCCCATAAGACCCATCACGGTCCGCTATGGTTCATTAATCATAAATTTAAAGGAAGTTTTCTATTTCAAATTATCTCATTCATAGTTCTAGCCTATTTATACGCATGACAACCCATCCATTAGTCGAGAGGTCACATGATGAGGGTATTTCTTACCCATGATCTCTTCCTGTCCTCATGTAAACTCAGGACCTCTCTTCGCACTCCATTTCACTTTAATGATTAAGACTTGCTTCCTCCCTATTCTCTTCTCCTAACTCTCTAAAATTCCAGTCAGCTCCTTTATAAAATATAATCAGTCATCCACCTGAATTTCTTCTAGTGGAGTCTTTAATGTCTCACCCGACAAGCACTTTTTAAGGTTTAACACGTGGAATACCAAATGCACTCAACTTAACTCCTCAAGAAGTTCTAACTTATATAGTACCACACCTATACGTTTGTTAATCTCAAAGGTTCCAATATGATTAAGACTTAGTTTACCTCGATTCTTAAAACAATTAGGGCCCTACCATGGCGACACCTTTAAAATTACGTTGTTCTCTACTCGAAACAAATGGACAGCCAGAGCACACCATACATACATGACCATGAAATCCATCATGATTATTTTCTACTTCCATATGAGAATATCCAAAGGTTGTAGCATCCCTAAAGGTTTTTGATGTTTGGCCTTTACTTGGAGTTAAGTCATGCACCTTTCTACATAGGCGACAGTAACCTTTTTTATTCCCGGCCACCAATAATAGTCCTTCAAAGTTTGATACATTTTTTCTACTCCAGGATGAATCAAGTATTTTGATTTGTGTGCCTCTTCCGGTATTAATTTCCTCAAATGTCTAAAGTGTTGCACCCAAACTTGACTACCCATGTGAAGCAATCCACCACTTCTCGTAGTTAACTGTTTCACCATTCCGACCATTTCCTCATTTCCCAAATTCTCCTCAAGTAGTGCTTATGTTTGGGCTTTTCTTAATTCATCTATCAGGCTTACTTAGACGTCTAGATGTATAGCACATAATTGAATTGGTTTTTCTTGTTCCTTTCAGCTTAAGGCATTGATGACCACATTCGCCTTGATAGGATGATACCGAAGCTCAAAGTCATAATCAGCAAGCACTTCCATCCATCTTTGTAGTCGTATATTGACAGGATCTCAGCCTCTCGTGTTGATCAATTAGATTATGTTTGCAGCGGATTTAGCTCATTAATTAGCAATTAAAGCAAGAACATAAAAGATATTTCAAATTAAAGCATGAACATAGAGAGAAGAGTTTCTGCAAAACAATAAATGTTCTATTGGTTCGCACGTTTCGGCAATTAAAACAGTATGGTTACCCATCCTTTTATAGGCGGCAAAAGGATGGGCGTGATGTCCTTTTTCTGACATCACTGAATATTCAAATTACAATTGACAAAACATAAAACTACTGAAGATGTCAACAACTGACATCTTCTTACAAAAGTTCCTAAGTACTGACAAAAGTAAACTACTGAAACTATAACAGCTGAAGAACATTCTCTTCAGCTGTTGTACAACTACTGACACAAAATAAACTTCGGAAAAGGAAAAACCACCACAACAACTGAAGAGGACTTCTTCAGTTGTTGAGACAAACTCTGTCTTCAGTACTTGGTCTTCAGACTTGGCTTCGGAAGATGAAACTTCGGAAGATGTTACTTCGGAAGATGTAACAACTGATGACTTCAGTAGATATCATCAGTTGTTGTCTTCAGTCTTTTTCTTCAGACTTTGCTTCGGAAGATAGAACAGCTTCGGAAGATGTAACAACTGATGATCTCAGTAGATATCATAGTTGTTGTCTTCAGTCTTTGTCTTCAGACTTTGTGCTTCGGAAGATCTTCAGTTCTTTAGATCTTCAGCCTTTTGATATCTTCAGCTGATGATCTTCAGTTCTTTGATCTTCAGAATTTGTTCTTCAGACTTCATCATCTCAGCAGAGAGCTGGCACTAAGATGCTCTCGAGCCTGACATTCAGGCAAGAGAACACAATAGCTGATGAGAGTCTTCAGTTCCTCTCTGACCTTCCGGCAAGAGAACACAATAGCTGATGAGAGTCTTCACTTGTTGTTGTAGTGGCATGTGGGACTTAGAGGTTTTCCTGATCTTGGCTCATTGGTTCTTTTGGTCCAACAAACTCCCCCTGAACCAATGCAGCCAAAACCTCTAATTATTGGATGTCCCACTTATTGGTGGCATAAAGATTGGTCTATTTCCTCCTAGATCAGATTAGGAGTTGACCCAGATAAGCACTGGCCGGAGAGGTAGTCTCAAGTGTTTGTTTGGCTAAGTATGGATGGGAGCTCTGTCTTGGGGAATTGGACACAGAGCTGTTCCCCCATCCATGAGATCTACCTCCCATGTACAAGCCGGTAGGATTCTTGGGTGTAGGCCTGAAGGAAGATCATTTGTTCTTCTTTGGACAGGTCTTCAGGCACACCATCAAATAATCCTTCCCGACCGTACAGCTCTGAGATGAACTTGACCTGTCTTCCATTTTTGAGCTCAAGTGTTGTGGTTTGCCTGTATGCAAACTCATCAGGATGTTTACCCTCCAACAACAGATTGAGCTCGTTCCTATGGAAATTCTCAAGCCTCTTATAGACCAGACCCTTCCTGACCACCCAATTATCTAGCATTGAAAAGGGTGATCGGCCGGCTCTATAGGCTTTCTCGAATTCCTCTACTATTTCCCAGGGTGTTATTACAAAAGCCACAGAGATCACTTCATCTACGATTCTCTTTAGTTGGCTTTTGTATCTCACAGGCATGTCCTTTTTGACTATCCTGTGAGACACCCTTGGGTCAGGCCAAGTTCTCACCTTATCCCTTTCATATTGATAGGTTTGTTTCAAGGTGAATAATCTCAGAGCTTCTTTCTGCATATTTATTATAGAGGTCGAAGCAGCATAACATTTGTCAATGCTTTTCAGCATTTCCTCATCATGTCGCTTTTGCTGCTCCTCCTCTTCTAACTTAGCCCTCACAGTGTCCTGCTGTGAGGTGGGAGTGATGGTTTGTGATTTGGCTTTGGGTAAAGGTATAACTGCTGAAATAGGCAAGCTATCCTCCTCATCCTCCTCTTCTTCTTGCAGCCTCAACACCCTTCTCTTCTTCATCAAGGGTGGATCATTGGCTGTGGGTTTTGGTGGTGAAGGGGTTGGTTTTGTGGGTTGTGGTTTGGTGGTTGGTGTGGGAATGTTGGCAGGCACCGCTAGCAGCCTGGAGATAAGGGCTGGTTTGGTTAGCTTTACTAGCAGTGTCCTGTTCCCAACACCGGCTTCAGATAGGGCCTCAGCGACCAGTCCCTTGGTAAAATCACCAGCTGAACAGATCTTGGTGGTTATTGCCAAGAGTCTGTCCCTGGTCCATGCCTTAACATCAAGGACTGGTCTGCCCAGGTACTTCGAAGTGAACCTACTCATAGCCTCAAGTTTTTGTCTTTCCTCTTGGCTAAGAGTAGTCCATCGGTACTCAATCTCCCTCTTCTCCATATTCCTGATCTCTTGATCTAGCAAGGCAGTGTCCTTGTCAAAGCCTTACCTGAACAGCTGTTCAATGACTTTGTTCATTGAACGGGTATGTTCAGCATCAGCCTCCTTGACAAGGGCTGCTAGATCAGGATCAGCCACCTTCTTTCCCTCTCCCTTATTCTTATCAGTGACACTGAAATCCTTTTGGATGTCAGTCACTTTTATTGGCTCTACCTCCCTCTCTTTCCTCTTCCCCTTCTCCCTCACCTTCCCAGTCTCCTCAACCAACTCCCTCTCAACCACCACCTCTTTCTCTGCCTCTCCCTCTTCCTCACCCCTCTTCCTCTTGGCTTGCACTGATGTCTCCCCCTTTTTGGGTGCATTGGTTGGGGTTTGACTATCAGCAAGCGCCTTAGAAACGGCAACCTCCACCAAGGGTTGTATGTATGTGGGAAGCCTCTCATCAAGGGTCTGAATTACTATATTTTGAAGTATGGGTGTGATGAGAGGTAGGGATTTCTGGAAGATAGCATCCAGCTGCTCAGGGGGGTTCTGACCCTGAGAGCTAGTGCCAGAAGCAGGGGCTGGTGGCCGAGTTTGTGGGGTTGGCTCAGTGTTTGTGAGACCTTCGGGTGAAGGTGCCATCTGTTGGGTAGTGGTGGCAGATGGACTTCTATCCTGAGTCATCTGAGCAAGCAGCTCTTTGAGTCTGCTTATCTCATCCTCTAGGATAGTGTTTTGAGCGACTACATCATAGAAGAAGCTCAAGTCATCATCAGCATGAGCTGAATCACCTGACCTCCTGACAGTGTCAGGATGTACATGTCCTGAGTGTGGCTCAGTAATGACATGTGCCCCTTGTTCATGGTACTGGGGACTTCTAGCCTCCGGATTGGATCCATCATCGGCCATTGCCTCTGGTGAGGTCTTAGTGATGTTACCAGCTTCACCCTGCTCAGATGTTGATGCAGAGGAAGTGGCAGCCTCACCAGATTGTTCTATCTCCCTAACCACACTGGGAGATTGAACGGATTCTCTGTGCTGTGGGCTCCCATCGGCACTTGTACCCACCCCCTCTTCGGTTGGAGTCTCCCCAGGTGTAATAGGTTTCTGGGGAGAGGGTTGTGGAGTGCTCAGATCGGTCAGCACTTTGGCTATTGCCAATGTTAGGCTTAGTGGGGCGGTCTCATCAGGAGAAGGGCTAGAAGCAGTGTGCACATGGGGAGGACTGTGCTCTTCAATGGTAGTCTTCTCAAGTGAGATAGACCCCAGTAATGTGGTTGCCCCTATATTGGCTACATCAGGCTCCTGTTGAGAGGAAGCCTGTGCGGTTGTGGTGGGTGGAGTCGTGGTACCTGCTGGGAGAATCGAACCAGCCGGCACATCCTGCCTTTGTGTTGCAGGGGCATCCTCAGGGGACTCATCTCCCTGAGTAGCCTTTGTGACCTTCTTTTTGGCTTTTGGCTTGGTGGGGACTTTGGATTTTGAGGTGGAGGCTGTGGGTTCCTGCTGCGTGGGTTTTCGCAGCCGGCCAGCCTGTTTGAGTGTGTGGTCAGTGTTGTGCCTGGAGTATACCTCGGCTAGAACAGCCATGGCAGGGACCCCAGTGCCAACTAGTCCCTCAGCCTGAAGCTGGTATTCGATCATGGCCATTATGAACCGTGGATATAAGTTCCAACGGTTTGAAAGTGGTTTTGTGGCCATGTCCTTGAGTTCCAAAAATAAAATATCAGTAAAATTTAGTGGTTGTTTCTCAAGGATAGAATACAATACCTGTTGCCACCTTGTTGACATCTGGTCCCATGAGGAGGTTTTGGGAGCCAGACAAACATTTACCATGTGGAAGATCAATCGTTGAGGGTCAGGGAAATGTTTCTTCAACAAGGTAGAGGCTGATAGGTTACCCTGGTAGTCGTTGGATGTGAATGATAGATCCAGGGTACCTTTGGGGTAGGAGGTTGGGTAGGTGGCATCTTCCAGCTTTAGGGTTTGGCGTATAGTAGCTGAATTGATAACCACGGTATGGCCGTTGACGGAGGACCGGAGAGAGACCTCGCCATCATGCTCTCCAGTGTGGACGGTCACATTTGTCCAAAACTCCGTCAAGGAGTCGGTGTATATGGTGGGGTTGATGAGAAATGCCGTTTTGTATGGGGAGTCGTGCATGAGATCGACGGCATTGTGAAACTTGGGCCATAATGGCGATTTAGTGAGATGTGCGACACAGTTGTGTCTAGGCTTTATGTGCAAGGACGCCATTAATGGTGTGTGTGGGAATTTCAGAGGGTTTGGTAAGATTAGGGCAAGTGAAGTAAATGCTCTGAAAGTAAGATATTTATAGGGTAGGCTAAAGGTTGAAAGAAAACTACTGAAGGTTTTGGTGTTAGTCATCAGTTGTTATAACACCTGATGACGTGGTTTTAACCTTCAGTGTTTGTAACTTCCGAGGACTTGGTATTAGTCTTCAGTAGTTGAAACTACTGAGACCTTGGTTTTGTCCTTCGGAAGTTGTAAACGTCGGAAGAATTACTATCTTCAGTAGTTATGAACTACTGATAACCTAGTAGTCTTCTTCAGACGTTGTAACAACTGAAGACTTGGTGTTAGCCTTCAGTAGTTGTGAACTACTGAGATCAGTAGTTGTGAACTACTAAAGACATGGTTTTGTCCTTCAGTTGTTTGGATATGAAACAGCAGCTGTTGGTATCAGCTGATGTGAAATTTCTCATCAGCTGTTTCCGTCAAATCAGTTGTTTCATACTGGCCTCCACATTTACTCATCAGCTCCTTTTGGCTGACTTTCAGATGTTTCATTGACCCTTCAGCTCTGGAGAATATTTGCCTTCAGCTCTTGTGATCAGATGTTCACAAGTGCTGATGAAATAGTCTTCCGAGCTGGTGAACAAATTTTGCAGTACTTGTGTAAGATTACACATCAGTACTTGTGAACAAAATTCGTTCTTCAGTACTTATTTATTGAAAATCATACATCAGTAGTTGTAATCCACCTCACTACATCAGTTGTTTACAATAAATTAAGTACATCAGTACTTTGAGTTATTTTAGTCTTCAGTAGTTGTGAAAGAGCTGAAGACTAAATTACTCATCAGTACTTGTATTTGACCTTTGCTCTTCAGTAGTTGTGAGTTTGAGAGCATCAGCATAGGTCAAATCAATCAAGCTGCAGCATACCAAGCCTTAGTACCAAATTTTGAAATGTGGTACTATCTAATGGCTTAGTAAAAATGTCTGCAAGCTCATCAGCACTAGGTACAAACTTAGGATCAATCAGACCTTTCTCATAACAATCCCTAATAAAATGATGTCTGATTTCAATATGTTTGGTCCTAGAGTGCTGGACTGGATTCTTAACAATACAAAGAGCTGAAGCACTGTCCATTAATAATGGAGTCTTAGTCTCAGTAATGCCATAATCCAGAAGTTGGTTCTGAAGCCAGAGTATTTGAGAGGTACAACTTGCAGCAGCAATATACTCAGCTTCAGCAGTTGATGTAGCAATTGATGTTTGTTTCTTACTCTGCCAAGAAACTAAACAATTGCCTAGGAATTGGCAACCACCAGAAGTGGATTTTCTGGTGACTTTGCATCCTGCATAGTCACTATCAGAGAAAGCAACTAATTTGCATGAATGCCCAGCTGAATACCAAAGTCCTAGTGATTGGGTACCTTGCAGATATCTAAAGATCCTTTTGACTGCAATCAAATGGGATTCTTTAGGTGCAGCCTGAAATCTAGCACAAGCACATGTTGAAAACATGATGTCTGGTCTAGAAGCTGTAAGGTACATCAAGGACCCAATCATACATCTGTAAAGGGTTTCATCAACCGCTTTACCTTTCTGATCAACATCTAGTTGTGTGATGCTGCTCATGGGAGTAGAACAGGGCTTACAGGATTGTAAATCAAACTTATTTAGCAACTCTTTGGTGTACTTGGACTGATGGATGAAGATTCCATCATCCAGTTGTTTGATTTGCAAGCCCAGAAAGTACTGTAATTCTCCCATAGCACTCATTTCAAATCTCAGCTTCATAAGCTTTGTAAATTCATCACACAACTTTGGATCAGAGGATGCAAAGATGATATCATCAACATAAATCTGAACAAGGAGCTTATGTTGTCCCACAGTCTTGATGAATAAGGTTTTATCAATGGTGCCTCTAGTGAACTTGTTCTCTAGAAGAAAGGTTGAGAGTGTCTCATACCAGGCTCTAGGTGCTTGCTTCAGCCCATAAAGAGCCTTATCAAGCTTGTACACCCAATCAGGATGTTTATTGTCCTCAAAGCCTGGTGGTTGACACACATAAACCTCTTCTTTGATTTTTCCATATAGGAAGGCACTTTTGACATCCATTTGATAAACCTTGAGACTGTGAAAGGCAGCATAAGCTAAGAACAGTCTAATTGCTTCTAGTCTGGCCACAGGTGCAAAGGTCTCATCATAATCGATTCCTTCCTCCTGTGCAAACCCTTGAACAACCAGTCTGGCCTTGTTCTTGACAATTTGGCCCTTCTCATCTGTTTTGTTCCTGAATACCCACTTGGTGCCTATAGCACACTTACCTTTGGGTAATGGAACAAGCTCCCACACTTGTTGTTTCTTAAATTGAAGTAGCTCAAGCTGCATAGCTTCCACCCATCCATTGTCTCTTAAAGCAATATGATAGTTCTTTGGTTCTTGCTGACTGATGAAGAGAGCATAGAAGCAGAAGTTGGACAATTGATTCCTGGTTGAAACTCCAGCATGGATATCACCAATGATTTGCGAAGTGGGGTGATTCTTGAGCTCTTGATAGACTATGATATCTGTGCAAGTGTTTGTAGACCCATCAGCAGCAACAGATGGTGATGGAGATTCCTGAAACCATGTAGAGGATGGCAGCTCAAATGAAGTAGAGCAAGCAGAAATCTCATCAGCATTTGTAGTGGATGGAGCTGCTGAGGCTACAGGAGCATCAGGTTCAGTGGAATTAGGCAGGTTGTCACTGAACTTGAAGAGGTGAGTACTGACTTCATCATCTTCAGTACCACCAGGTGGAGATCTGTTGACAGGCTCAAAAGATGGAGGTTGATAAGGAACATATTGCAGTATGTCCAGATCAAACAGCTCCACAGGGTTTTGTGGAATCTTGTCCTTTGGAGATTCATTGAACTTAACATGCAAAGTTTCTTCAACCCCTTTGGTTCTACAGTTGAAGACTCTGTATGCTTTGCAAGTTGATGAATAACCAACAAAGTACCCTGCATCCACCTTACTAGCAAACTTATGGAGTGGGTTGCTAGTGTTGAGAATGAAACAAGGACACCCAAAGGCTCTAAAGAATGAAATAAGAGGGGCCAAATGATGAAGAACTTCATAGGGAGTCTTCATCAACCTCTTATTTACTAAGGCTCTATTCTGTACATAGCAAGCTGTATTGACAGCTTCAGCCCAAAAGGTCAGTGGCAGCCCTGAGTCAGCCAACATTGACCTTGCTGCTTCAATGAGGGTCCTGTTCTTTCTCTCCACCACTCCATTCTGTTCAGGAGTTCTTGGAATGCTAAACTGCCTTCTAATTCCCTTGGACAGGTAGAAGTCATCAAGTGTGTGGTTTCTAAATTCTGTTCCATTGTCACTCCTCACACACTTGACCTGTAGGGAATACTGCTTTTCTACTTGTAACACAAAGTTCATTATTGTCTTTGCTGCTTCATCCTTGGAGTGCAAGAAGAAAGTCCATACAAACCTGGAGTAATCATCCACAATTACCAGGCAGTATTTCTTCTTTGCCATGCTCATTACTCTGACAGGACCAAAGAGATCCATGTGCAGAAGTTGTAAGCAGGCAGTGGACTTAGGTTCTTCTATTGAAGGGAATGAAACTTTGTGTTGTTTTCCTTTCAAGCAAGCAGTGCAGTCATCTTCACACTTGAACTCCTTCAGAGGCAATCCTCTTACTAAACCATGGCTTATAAGCTGATTCATGTTCTTGAAATTAACATGACCCAGCCTTCTATGCCAAAGTGTAGACTCTTGAGGAGATGCCTTGGAGAATAGGCAAGGATGGCCTTTTAGATCCATCTTTTTGGAAAGATCTAAGGCATACACTCTTCCTGTCCTGTTGGCCTTCAGGAGAGTGTGTTCATCCAATGCCTTGTCAATCAAACTTAGAACTTTGGATGACAGAATCCTACAGTTCTGGCTTGTGAAAAGGGCAACATGGCCTTTGTCACACATTTGACTGACACTCAAGAGGTTGTACTTGAGATTCTCCACATGGTTAACATCATCAAACCTTATTTCCCCGTTGGAAACAAAGCCTTTTCCGATGATGTAACCCTTTGCATCATTGCCAAAAGAAACAAATCCCTTCTTTCCTTGAGAGTAGTCATTAAGAAGGGAGCTGCTTCCAGTCATATGCATGGATCCTCCACTGTCTACATACCAGATGCTTCTATGGCATGTTGAAGAACCCTGCAAACACAACCATGTGTTAGTTAGTCTTGGAGACCCAAACCTGCTTGGCTTTGGGTCTGTTCTCAGCTACAGGTGTAGCACTAACAGGTGTGTTGTGAGTAACAGCTTGAGGTGAAGAAGATGGTACAGAAGAGGAACCCTTTGGCTTGGACTTCCTTTTCTGTGGTTTCAACACAGGAGCATCTAAGTGGTTGACTCTTCCCACTAGCTGCTGAACCATCATCACCAATTGTGTCTGATTCTGTGATAGGGCTTTCAGCTCTTCAGACATATTGGAGTTTGTTGATGATGAGTTCCTATGTTGTACCATCTTTTTCTGAGCAACCTCAGCTGTTGCCTGAGTAATCCCTACCTTCTTGGATTTAACTTTGGCCCTAGGGATTTCAGGCTTGGATGTTGCCAGTACAAACTTGGTTTCAAACTCATTCTTCATTTTATTTATGCTCTCAGTAATTTGCTCCTTCTGTTTGAGTTTGGAACCTCTTTTGTACCAGCAATCATCAGTAAGATGATTGAACAAGCCACATATCTCACAGGGCTTTTTCTTCATCTTATGCTGACCATCAGCTGAAGAGGATTTAACTGCTGAAGACTTGTTCTTCAGCTGTTTGTCATCAGTACTAGCAGTTTTCTTCCTAGTGACTGCTTTCCTGGTATCCTCTCTAGCTGTCTTCAAACCTTTCCTACTGTTAGTTTTCTTCTCTTTAGTGCTAACAGTATTTGAGGTTTGAACTTCAGATGTTGTCACTTGCTCTCCAGTACCTTCAGTACTTCTAGTGACAACTCCTGAGTTGATCAGCTTTTTGGTCATGTGATAGTCTATCTCTGATGATGCTGATTCAGAGGATAGTAAGTCACATGATGAGAAGGATTGGTTATTGCTCTCCCCATCAGATTCAACTTCTGCTCTTGAAATGAAATCTGTGGGAGGAGCAGTGTGATTATAACCAATGCCAAACTTCACATTGGAAGCTGTTTGCTTGCTAAGAAGCATTTCAAAACCCTTGCAAGATTGCACCCATCGATCACACTCAACTTGGGTGGTTGCAAGAGTTTCCTTGAGGTCCTTGTACTTTTCTAGAAGTACATCTTCCCTAGCTTTACTATCTTTGATTTGGCAGTTGAGCTTGTAAATCTCATCATTTTTATCTTTTAGAACAACCTCAAAATCAGCTTTTCTTTTGGAAATAGTGTGCTCAAGCTCAAGATTTTTATCTATTAAAGCTACATTTGCTTCTCTAATAGAAGCAAATGCTGCTATGCATGACTCTGAACAAAGCTTGGCTTTTGCCTCAGTGGATACCTGAGATGAGGCATTGGATGATGACCCTTCAGCAGAATCAAGGGCCATCAGAGCAAGATTTCCAAAAGGTTGATCACCACCATGTTGACCAGCACCTTGGAGTAGTGGTTCCTGACCAGATAGCTCTTCTGGTAGACTACTCCAGTCAACAGCAGTTGGGGTGAAAAAGCTTTGTTGTTGAGGTTGTGTGTGGTGATGAGATTGGGAAGAATGAGGCTCTGGAAGAGCATGAGGTGGTTGAGCCGGGGGTACTTGAGGTTGACCAGGCTGAGGCATGTAGTAACAGGGGTAAGGATAAGGCATATGACCCTGTGGCACAAAATAAGCAGGTGGTGCTTGTGCTTGAGATGGAAGGGGAGAACTGTAGGAAGGTTGCCCTTTGTGCTGTGAGCTATTGCTGGGAAAAGTCACAAAGGGTGCAGATGAGTTAGATCCAGATGATCTACACTCTCTTGCAAAGTGTCCAAGCCTTTGGCACTTGTGACACCTCAACTTGCTCTTGTCAAAACCAACTTTGGTTTTGCCAGAGAGTCCTGGGAATTTCCTACCAGTTCTTTTGTAGAACTTCTGAGATCGGATATTTATCATTGCCATTTGGTTCAAAATATCCATCTCTTCCAGATCATCATCTGGAATGCCCTTCAAATCCTCCATCAGAAAACACAAATTGTCACCACCACCTCCTGAACTACTAACACCAACAAAAGCTTGTTCTGAGTTTGTAGAGAAATCAATATGCTCATCATAAGAACTTTCTGATGAAGCATATTCTGACTCATGACTTATCAAGGCAGTATTACCTTGGACAAAGTCATCAGCAAGTTTGCCAGAAGATGACAACTTCCTCTTTTGCTCTACCTCTCTCTCAAAAGTGAGTAGTTTCCCATGAAGTTGGGTGAGAGATAGAGTGTCAAGGTCAGCACTAGAGCGTAGGACAATGGTATATGTGTCCCATCTCTCAGGCAATGACCTGAGGAACCTGTTGTTCATCTGGCTTTTGGAGTACTCTTGTTTAACCATCTTCAGCTCAGAGATTAAACAAGAGAACCGCTCAAACTGCTGGGTCAGAGTCTCACCCTTTCTATATGAGAAAGTCTCATATTGTTGGGCAAGGATTTCCCTATTGTTTGCTAAGACCGAATCAGTTCCTCCAAATTGTTCCTTTAGAGCAACCCATAGGTCATGAGCAGACTCATGATGCAAGAGCCCTGAATATATCTCGTTTGGAATGGCCATGGCTAAAATTCCATGGGCTCTAGCATCAATTTCAAACAGCTTTAGATCTTCGTCCGAATACTGTTCAGGTTTCTTCGCAACCTGTTCATTAGATTCCGGGACGTTCACCATAGGCTTGTATGGCCCATGCACCACTGACTTCCAACAACCAGCACTGTTGACAGCCAAGTGGTGCAGCATACGTCTTTGCCATATGTTATACTCGTTCCTAACCAGCATCGGAGGCTTGGTTGCGGAACCAGTATTGTGAGGATCATTAGTTGGTGTTGTCATCTCAGGTTTTAGTCAAAAACAAGTTTAAACCAGACAAATATGACTCAAAACCACCGAAAGACCTCAAGATTTTGGCCGGAAACAGCAGAAACTCACTCTCTATGACTAACTCTTGCAAATTGCTAATTCGATCAAACTGAGAGATCAAAAGAGCAGTTTCAAATGATCAATGGTAAGATCGATCAATGATTAACCTGCTCTGATACCATTTGACAGGATCTCAGCCTCTCGTGTTGATCAATTAGATTATGTTTGCAGCGGATTTAGCTCATTAATTAGCAATTAAAGCAAGAACATAAAAGATATTTCAAATTAAAGCATGAACATAGAGAGAAGAGTTTCTGCAAAACAATAAATGTTCTATTGGTTCGCACGTTTCGGCAATTAAAACAGTATGGTTACCCATCCTTTTATAGGCGGCAAAAGGATGGGCGTGATGTCCTTTTTCTGACATCACTGAATATTCAAATTACAATTGACAAAACATAAAACTACTGAAGATGTCAACAACTGACATCTTCTTACAAAAGTTCCTAAGTACTGACAAAAGTAAACTACTGAAACTATAACAGCTGAAGAACATTCTCTTCAGCTGTTGTACAACTACTGACACAAAATAAACTTCGGAAAAGGAAAAACCACCACAACAACTGAAGAGGACTTCTTCAGTTGTTGAGACAAACTCTGTCTTCAGTACTTGGTCTTCAGACTTGGCTTCGGAAGATGAAACTTCGGAAGATGTTACTTCGGAAGATGTAACAACTGATGACTTCAGTAGATATCATCAGTTGTTGTCTTCAGTCTTTTTCTTCAGACTTTGCTTCGGAAGATAGAACAGCTTCGGAAGATGTAACAACTGATGATCTCAGTAGATATCATCAGTTGTTGTCTTCAGTCTTTGTCTTCAGACTTTGTGCTTCGGAAGATCTTCAGTTCTTTAGATCTTCAGCCTTTTGATATCTTCAGCTGATGATCTTCAGTTCTTTGATCTTCAGAATTTGTTCTTCAGACTTCATCATCTCAGCAGAGAGCTGGCACTAAGATGCTCTCGAGCCTGACATTCAGGCAAGAGAACACAATAGCTGATGAGAGTCTTCAGTCCCTCTCTGACCTTCCGGCAAGAGAACACAATAGCTGATGAGAGTCTTCACTTGTTGTTGTAGTGGCATGTGGGACTTAGAGGTTTTCCTGATCTTGGCTCATTGGTTCTTTTGGTCCAACATATATTGAGTTCTTTCTATTTAAATATATGTTTTAGTCTCTTATGATCTGAATAAACGACAAACTTCGTACCACAAAGGTAATGTTGTTGGATCTTTAATGAAAAAACAACCACACCTAATTCCAAATCATGTGTAGCATAATTTCCCTCATGCCTCTTTAGTTGTGTTGATGTGTATGCCATCATGTGGTTCCTTTTCATCAATACACATCCCAACGTATTTATCAAAGCATAACAATAAATCACATAAGTCACAATTCCTTTCTGGTATAGCGATAATGGGCACATTTATTAGTTTCTATTTTAGTATGCCAAACACTTTTTCTTGTTTGCGGCCTCAGCTTAATTTCACACTTTTCTGAGTGAGAGAAGTAAGCGAGGTAGCAATCTTAGAGAAATCCTAAATGAATCAACTGTAGTATCCTACCAACATGAGAAATCTATCAATCTCAGTCAGATATTTAAGAGCTTCCCATCTCATTACTGCTTCCACCTTTGCCAGAGGCACTTGAGTTTACTTTCTCACTTTGCCACATTTCCTTTTGTATGCATATTACTTGATAAATAATGAATGCTACAAACAGCACGGGAATTGGAGCTACTTGACATTAAGAGACCGGCATCCACGGACTTCAGTAAGGACGCCTTACAAATGTCGGCACCATTGGCGTACTTAGAACTGGGGCGGGCTGCTCACCCTAAACTTTTTTTTCTAGTGTAATATACTTGAAAATCCCAACTCTCCCGTATTAAAACTTTGTAATCACCCCCTTTAAACTTTTGAAACTAAAGAAGAACAAGATTGTTTTAAATACATTGTTACAGGTAGAACTACAACAGGGTTTGTAGGGTCCATTGACCCTACGACAATCATGCAGACCATATTTTCTCACTAATTGGGGTATATAACATTGTAAACTTTTAGTACTTTCAACCTTAAATAATCAAGTAATTTAAAAAAAGAAAAAATATATTTATCAAGAAAAATGTTTTTAACAATAAAACAAACTAAATTAATATTAATTTCAAGATATTAGAGATTAAATTAAAAGTATATTTACTATCAATGTTAATAAAAAATTTTGGGACTGATTTAACGATTAGTATAATTACTACAATATATTATATATCAACACTTTTATAAGAATAATTGTTTCAAACGTCACATTTCACATTACTTGTGTGGGTGTAATTGCTTCAATACTGATTTTGATAAATATTGAAATACAAGAGTTTGAGAATTCTTTTGAGGAAAACTTTACATAATAATAAGCAAGTTTTAGCAATGTTTCAATTAAGTCACTTATATTTTTATTTATTTCAATCAGGTCACTAAAGTTTTAAAAGTGTTTTAATTAGGTCACTGATATTTTTATTTGTTTCATTCTGGTTATTAAAGTTTTAGAAGTGTTATAATTAGATTACTTATATTTTTATTATTGCTTTAACTAGTTTGCAATTTTTTTTAAAATAATTTAATTATTTATAAATATTGTTAATTTTTTAGAAATTTTAGTTTTTTAAAAAAATTTGCAACTTATGAATGACCTAACTAAAACAATACTGAAACTTTAGTGACGTGATTGGGAAAAAAAATTTACGATTGACCTGATTAGAATAAAAAAATTTATGAGTGACCTAATTAAAATAATTATAATTACAATTTTACAAAGTTACCCCTTGTTTTAATGTTAATTTTGACAATGAACCAGATCGACACCTAAAATTTCCTCCCCGTCATGAAAAGTTTTTCTGGGTCTGTTATTGGTCGGCACTGACTGTGCCTCATTCTTCAATAGTCATGTATAGCTACAAACTTCCAATTCTTCGGTGATTTCTTCATGTTTTCTTTGTTTATCGCCAAGAAGCCATCTACACCTGTAAATTCAAATGCAAATAATATAAGTATTGTATCAAGTAACTTTGCTAGTAAAAACATTAATTCTCCTGTTTTTAATATCATTACTTTTTATGTCTGTGGTCTTATTATGTATTTTGGTTGTATTTCCGGCCACTGTTGGGTTTTTGGTGCATTAATGAAATTTAGCTTTGCAAAAGAAAATGTAAAAACATTAAAAGCTAGGATTAATATGTGTATTCATTAATATAACACGTGACAGTTTTATTTGCGTATTTTGAAAATATCCTTAGAGCATTTATAGTAGGTTTTTTATTTTTATATGAATGTATGTTCTATATTATGAGTGATGGTTATGAATAGTTGTGAAAGAATATTTACTGGGGTTGTCCCGTGTTTTCTTATATTTGCGAATACACAGCACAACTCCTATAAATATGATAAAACATTATAAACCCCATAAAATTTTTAATATTTTTTAAAGTGATTACAAGTGGCTAATAGAGAAAAGTTAATAATAAAGATATAAAAAATATTATTTAATAAAAAAAAGAGAAAGAAATAGTATTTTAATATAAATATGAGCATGAAAATTAGGATAGAGAAACTAGTGTAAATGTTATTAGATCATCAAAGAAGGTTCTCAATATTTATATGAGTTTGTTTTTTATATTTTAATGAATGGTTGTTAATAGTGATGAGTAGATAATAGAAAAAAATTACTGTTTATTTATATATTTGTAAAATCATTACTCAATAATCATAAAAATAGGAATGAGAAGGCTGATCTGAATGCTCTTAGCAATTAGCATTGGTTCATGATGCTACAAAATAATTGTGAAGTTTTTTGAACTTTTGGCGCCATTATTATACACTTCAAACTTTGGGTAAAATAATGCAAATTCATTGGATAACTAATCGACCTTGTTTTCCTCCAAAGCATATCCCTTTCTCACTTTCTCACTCTGCCACCCTTTCCCTTCTCTTCCGCCATTAAATAATCCCAACCACCATCCTCCGATCACCGGACAACATGAATCTCCGGCGACCCATCTGTATCATCATCATCATCATCATCATCCACCTCTTAACCCTATCACAACCCCTAAATTCTTTCCCTTTTCGCAAAAAGACTCACGAAATCAAAGGACCCATCAAAACCCTCGTCGTTTTGGTCATGGAAAACCGCTCATTCGATCACATGTTCGGTTGGATCAAGAAAACCCGACCCGACATCGACGGCCTCACCGGCCAAGAGTACAACCACGTCAACGCCTCCGACCCGGCGTCCGCCAAAGTCTACGTCTCCGACGACGCCGTTTTCGTCGACTCCGACCCGGGTCACTCGATTCAAGCTATCCGAGAACAGATATTCGGGTCGAATGAGACGGATTCGGATCCCGCACCGATGAGTGGGTTCGTTCAGCAGGCGAATTCAATGGGTGTTGATGGGTTGAACCGAACTGTCATGAGCGGGTTCAAACCAGAGCTTTTACCCACGTATACTGCATTGGTTAACGAATTCGCTGTGTTCGACCGGTGGTTCGCTTCGGTTCCTGCTTCGACTCAGCCGAATCGGTTGTACGTTCACTCTGCAACTTCTCATGGAGCTTCAAGTAACGTAAGGAAGGATCTGATCAATGGGTTCCCTCAGAAGACGATCTTTGATTCGTTGGATGAAAACGGTCTCACATTTGGGATTTACTATCAGAACATACCTGCAACTCTGTTCTTTAAGAGCTTGAGGAAGCTTAAGTTCATCACTAGCTTTCATGAGTATGATTTGAAGTTCAAGTATCATGCTAAAAAGGGTAAATTGCCTAACTATGTGGTGGTGGAGCAGAGGTACTTTGATGTGAATGTGTTTCCGGCGAACGATGATCATCCTTCTCATGATGTTGCGGTGGGTCAGGCGTTTGTTAAGGAGGTTTATGAGACGTTGAGGGCTAGTCCTCAGTGGAATCAACTGGCTTTGCTGATTACTTATGATGAGCATGGTGGGTTCTATGATCATGTGCCTACGCCTGTTGACCATGTTCCTAACCCTGATGGGATCGTTGGGCCTGAACCGTATTACTTTCGGTTTGATCGGTTAGGGGTGCGGGTTCCTACGCTGTTGGTTTCGCCTTGGGTTGACAAGGGCACAGGTTAGGCTTTTTTTTGTGATTTTGAGTTGCATACAAGAGTTTGATTGGTTTAGTTGAATATTTGTTTAATGAACTTCAAATTCAAGATTGCATGATTGTTTAGTTGTTGAAACTAAATCAAGTTCAAAAATCAAAAGCTGTTGCCTTTGGGTTCTTGTTCACTGGAAATTGGTCTTATTTTGATTAGTGTAGTGATTTAAGGTTATGAAAATATGTTCCAATGCAAGGTCCTCTCTTTGTTGGCACAAATTGACTTTTCAATGGGTCAAAGGATTTCATAATCAACTTTATTTAGAAACAGAGTCCATCTTCTTTATTCACTCGAAATTAGTCTCGTTATGATTAGTGATCTGAAGTTATGCAAGTATGTTCCAATTCAAGGTCCTCTCTTTGTTGGCACTAATTGACATTTTTAAGGTTCAGACGAGTCCAATTTTGACTTGCTTGAAAATAGAGTTTGTGTTCATGTTCACTGGAAATTAGTCTTATTATAAGTTATAACTAGTGATCTGAAACTATGCAAGGATGCTTCAATGCAAAATCGTCTCTTTCTAGGCACTAATTGACTATTAAGTGTCAACCAAATTAACGTTTGACTTTCTATGAAAACAAAGTCCACGTTTCTCTTCTTTGGAAATTTGTCTCCTAATGATTAATTGATTAGTGATTTGATGTAATGCAAGTTTGCTTTAATGAAAGTTCCTATCCTTGCTGGCACTAATTGACATTTATAAGTGTCAAATGACTCCACATTTGACTTTTTAAGTGTCAAACAAGTTTTTTTTACATTGAAGATGCAACATATATATGGGCAGCTGGAGTTTTACTCTTATTGCTTATGCAGTGATCCATGAACCGAGTGGACCAACACCGTATTCCCAGTTTGAACATTCATCTCTGTCAGCAACTGTAAAGAAACTCTTCAATTTAGATTCTGACTTCTTGACCAAACGGGATGAGTGGGCTGGCACCTTTGAGAGTTACTTTAACCTTCATGATACTCCACGTGACGATTGTCCAGGTGTGAGTCAACTTCTTTAATGATTGAATTTTAGACTTGGTTACTTTTTATGCGGTTCGCTCTTTCTAAATCAAGATTCAAACTTTTTTAAAACTTATTTCTTTTACGCAGAGAAACTTCCTGAAATCAAGATCTCATTGAGGCCAAGAGGGCCGAAAGAAGATATGAGACTCACTGAGTTCCAGGTCGAGTTAATTCAGCTCGCCTCACAGCTTAATGGTGATTATATTCTAAACACATACCCGAATATTGGAAACTATATGACGGTTGGTGAAGCCCACCATTATGCACAAGATGCAGTGAAGCGGTTTCTGGAGGCTGGAAGAGCTGCCATAAGAGCTGGTGCTAATGAATCTACCATTGTTACAATGAGACCTGCTCTCAGTAGCAGATCTTCACAAAGATGAATTCAATGCTATTAAAAGTTTTATAACTGTTAGTTGTGTATATACAAGTTTGCAACTTTTCCGTATGTATAGATTTCCAACATTATGATAGTATGGGTTGATTTATATACGTTTCCCCATTTTATACTCGTTTATTAAGATATTCATCGAGTTAAACCGAGGCGTATGGATTGAATTTGCACGAGTCACCGGCTTATTAGAGTGGTTAATGACACAACCATTTAAGATACGGACATAGGACCTATGAATTTCGTAGTGTGTTGAAAGACTAAGATCTATGCAGAATTGGCTAAAATAGTTAGGTGAACCTCACTTGTAAATCACACGCTAATCATGCGAGTCATAGTAAACCATGAGAATCACTGTCAGTATCAGAATTAGAATCATTGAGTTAATTACTTCGTAGATTCAGCCTTCAGGTTACCAAAGGCCACGTGGTCTAACGGTATGGAGCTGATGGTTTGGGCATGGATTCTTTTAAGTCATAGGGGACGTTTGGTTCGCGGAATCTATTGGAATTGGATTTTTGAATTGGAGTTGGAAGAAATTGTATTTCGAATTCAATACTTTTCAAAGGATTTGGAATTCAATGGAATGAAATCTATAAAGAGAATTTAAATTCCAAATGTATTTTAGTGACAAAACACTTATAAGGTAATTGGAATTTATCATCCATTGCAAACAGTCACCACCTCCATGACCATTGATCATTGCCGCTACATACCACCAACTCCATGACCATTGATCATTGCCGCTACATACCACCAACTGTCGTCGACAATCGAGCGCGACCACTAACCGCGCCCAATCGATCACGCCCGTTGTCGAGAACCGCCGGTCTCCGTCAAGCGTCTCTAAACCGACGCGGTTCAGTAGCGGTGGTCGGGGGTCATGGGCATCGGCGTCGTGGGGTCGCCGGTTGTGTGCGTCGGGATCGGGCGGCGGCGGCAGACAGCGTCGAAGACGGGCTCGGCGGTTGGGGCGGCAGGGGTTAGGGTCGTAGGTGGTCGGGGTTGGTGGCGGGCGGGGTCGGCGGACAGGGTCGGCGGTCGGCGGTGGCGTCAGCGGCGGTGGTTGACAGTCATGGGCGTCGACGGCGAGCGGGTTCGACGCGAACGGTGGCGTCGGCAGTGGTCGAAGGTCGACGGCGTCAGCATGGGTCGTCGATTGGATATGGGCGGGGTTGTAGGTGAGGGAGGTGGGGGTCACTTGAATTTGAAATCCTTAAAAAGTTTGAAGGATTTTGAAATCCTTTGTTTGAATGAATTTGAAGGAATGAATTCCAATTTCAATTAAAATTACTTTCGCAACCAAACAAGTTAATAATGAAAATTAAATTTCAATTGCAACGAATACCAATCAAGCAAATACAATGGCTATGGAATTCCAATTCCATCAAATTCATTAAATTTTTACATCCCAAATGCCCCCTAGGTTTTTTTAGGTTTTAAATTCAAACTTGACTTCAAGAGGTTTTTCCATAGTGGCGGGGAATAATTCAAACCTGAAGCATCAAAATTAGTATGAACAATTGATATTTCATCTTAGAAAAGCTCATTCGATATTTTAGGTAATTTCAAACGGGTTACAAGAAAAGTAGCTACATGTTGTTTGACAATTTCAAGTCACTTTCCAAAACAGTATCCGAATTAAGTTTAGTTAGTCAGACTTTATTTTAGCAATTACCGACCTATTTATGACACGAATAAACATATTTAATAAAAAAAATTTCTAATTTTGTATATTTTTAAAAATATTTAAAACAAGATGATAGACTTTATGTTGTTTTAGGTAATTCCAAACATTTTACAAGAAAAGTAGCTCCATGTTATTTAACAATGTCAAGTTACCTTTCAAAACAGTATCCGAATTAAGTTGAGTTAGACAGACTTTATTTTAGCAATTACCCATCAATTTATGACACGAATAAACATATTTAATAAAAAAAATTAATGTTTTATATTTTTAAAAATAATTACAATCAAGATGCTAAACTTCATGTTGTTTTAGATAATTCCAAACAGGTTACAAGAAAATCAGCTACATGTTGTTTGACAATGTCAAGTCACTTTCCCAAAACAACATCCGAATTAAGTTGAGTTAGTCAGACTTTATTTAGCAATTACCGACCTATTTATAACACGAATAAACCTATTTAATAAAACAAATTATTTTTTAATTTTTTACATTATTAAAAATAATTAAAATCAAAATGCTAGACTTCACTATTGCACATTCTTGGTTCATAAAAACATAAAAAAAATTATAGAATTAATATATAGACAGTTAAACAAGTGTTTTGCATGTTTGATACGTAAGCTACGCGCTTCATCTTTAATCTGTTAAACACGATAAAACCTATTTTGTCAGCCCTACTTATACTTGCATCTTTCAAGATTTAAACCCTCCAACCTTTTGAATAAAAAAATGATACCTTACCACTCCTCTTGGGAACGGTTTAGTCGGATTACTAAGTAGCTTCAGGTTGTTTGACAGGGTAAAGTCACTATTCAAATTCTGAAATGATTGTTAAGCAATGATAGCAGACTGTCTAGAAGTAATTTGATAGGCGAGATACTACGTTGGGTGATCTTTTGCCATCCGGGTTGCGTTCTCACTCGAGGTTTGTTAGAATGGGAACAAAATCACAAGAGGATAATGGACCACCCCAAGAAAGTGATCATAATGAGGGACCATCCCAAAAGAGGGATCACAATGATCGGACGCTAAAGGAAACCAATGGACCGATCAAACGATGAGGAGATTGCCAGGCTAGATATGTCAAGCCAAGGCGGTTATGCTTACAATAATTACATGAGGCTTCAGGATCAATCTTGATTATATCAAGTGGTCCTTATGATCTGCATATGTTATCATAATGGTTTCTTGTATTTGACATTCATAACAATGTTTAAACTAAAATCACATAAAATATACATCATTGCAACTTGAATCTTCAGGATTTACATATGATCAAAAAGAAAAATAAGAATCTCATATAGTTCAGAAAAAGGGGACCAAACCAGGATGTACACCTCCAAAACATCCAATTTGTAATTTATCTACATATTAAACGCTAATCTTATACTTAATTAGTTTCTAACCTCTTATCTTTAGATGAGAATCGCCTGGGTCAGATAGGGCACTTGGCATTATAAGTGGCAACTTTTCTATGTACATAAACAACCTCTTCTTGTTTTCTTTAGAGATTTCACTCATATCGACAGTTTCTCCAGCTTCAACGCAAACCCAGAGGTCGCTTACGTTCACTTCTTTTAGACTGTCCCTGCAGAACGGGCACGATCGCGATCTCTCATGCCTATGAACAAAATGTTTGAACAAGAATTCAGTTTTGTGACATGAAAACAAAATTTCCATTTTACATAAGATTAAGGGGTTTGAAGGAGTGTTTTGAAACTGATTGTGCGATATTAAATAATCAGAATAAGATAACCAAAGCACATTTTGGTGTTTGGAGGCGTTCATTTTGTGGGATCGTGTGCGTGGGATTGATGGAACCAGAAATTGGATTTTGTGTTATGTTTACTTACCAATCCTGAAAGCACTTCAAGCATAAAGAATGGCTGCAGTTCGGTAACACCACTTTGCTATTCGTCTCCATGCATATTCCACATTCGGTTTCCCTTTCAACATCGAAATTTGAGAGTTTACCCTTATCGCAGCAATCTTTATTAGTGTATCTCTTTGAGCATATTTCCTTTTGTTTCCTTTCTTCCAAATCGGTTATCCCGCTTTGGAGTTGCAATATAGAAGGAAACAGAACATCTGATCATGTAAAACCCACAATTATAGCACATTATGAACCACATTTCAAACTACTTACTCATTAATTCATTGAAATTTTGGGATTTTGACTCACCGTAGAATTGATTGATGCTTGCTTTCCTTTCTTGAATGCACATAGTAGTTTTCCCATCAGCAAATGTCTGTTTAAGCCAACATTTTGCCACAAATTAGCAATCCATCAAGAACATAACAAATATAACACAAGTGAAAACCAGTAATTTGGGTATATATATGTTTCGAGACATACCATATAAATGAAAATGCGAAGCAACCCAAGGGCTCCCGCGATTTTACAATCTGTCCAAGGAAACAGAAAGCAAAACAAATCAACAGCTGGACTGAAAGACAGTCTCATTTGAAGGCAAGCCCCATCGTTGTCACGAGCAGAACTCAAAGCCCTGCGATAACACAAACAGAAACTCAATGACAGAATTCAATCAAATGCATCAAGATTCAACATACCCAACAAATGTCACACCCAAATCAAGAAATTCAAATAAAATATATGATCAAAGGATAAACTCCCATCAATATTTCTAATCATTAAATCCGTAGAACTGTTCATAATCACAAGTCAGAAATTTGGAATACTGTCTGTAAATTAAAGCAGCTTCATGAAAATGAAAACTTGAAGAATATTGTGGGTACTGCTAAACACCCTCAATACTTTACAAATTGCAATATTAAATTGATTGAGGATGAACCCTAATTCCCAATATCATACACTTATCTGGTTACCCTAATTACACTCGAATCATGGTAAATACCCAAAAATTAAAGAACAAAACCACATTTTTTCACAGAATCAAAGATCAATAGCTGCAACAATCAAACAGAAACTAAGATCATACGTTTAATAAAACACTCCTCGCATAGTTTCAAAACCAAAAATCGAAAAACAAGCAGCGAAATCCACGCACGGGTTCCAAAACTTTCAAACAGTAAATCACAAGTAAGAACAGGGGGAAATGGGTGATGATTGAAGTAAGATACTTACAGAGTATTCGCATGTTGAATATCAGCTTCAAGAGACTTGAGCGAATCCTTGAAAATCTTCCCAATTACCATGATCTTCTTCAGAGTACCCACAAACTTCAACTTTCATCAAACACCCAGATCAAATTACAGTCAAAATCGATGAACAAAAGCCCCAATTTAAGAGAATCTGCTTCGATAAACGAGAAATGAGATCGCTTTTTGTGCTTAATTTGGTCACTCGAAGTGCCGATTAACTAGACAGAAGAACATATTTTGAGCAATTTTGAATTGGGTAATCGCTTTTTGAAATGAATTATCTTGGGTACGACCGATATTTTTAAATTATTTTGTTTTTATTTAAAGGTTTGTGTTTATCCACAATAGACACCAACAAATATCTTATTGGGTCTCTGTTTTGGGGACCATAAAGAACTTTGTATTGTGTGATGAGTTGCAAGTTGCAACTTTCATCCTTTTAAATTCGGATTTTGATCCAAAACGTCATTATCTTTATCTTTATGTGAATATACATGACATAGCCTTTTCTTTACATGGTATTGTGTGTATTAGGAGGATAGGTGTCTATTCTCGTCAATAGTGTGGGTTCAGAAATTTTGAGTGAAGGCGGGTTTATAAACCTGAAAACTTTAAATCAAGATGGTCATGCAATAAGACGTTAAAATGAGATTTCTTTAGTATGTGTGGTGGTGCGAGGGGGGGGGGGTTGGGTTATTTAATAAAAAATATTTCTATAAAATACTAATAGACTTCAAATCTCTCATCTTTGATATTCTTTTTGAAAGCAATAAACATAAAATGTGTGTTGTATTTTGCATAAGAGATCTTAAAACACTATGTAGGTGTGTAGGTTCATATCACTTGTATTCATTTGGGATCCTAAACTAAGTCCAATCCTAATAGCTAGTTTTATTACATTTAGTGATAAAGAGATTTTCAGCATTAGTCTATATAAGCAATAAACAACAAGGTGATCAAATTTTTAATCAACCTATTTAAACGCATTTAATTATTAATTTAATACATTTATATCATACTAATTACCAATGTTATTGTGCATTATGATTTGTACCTTATGTTTTGTAGATTGTATCGTATTTTATTTTTTTCTAATTTTTTTTTTACTTTTAACCCTATAGTTTTTAACCTTACATTTAACACTAACACATTTTTTTTATTTTCAACTTTAATCTTGTTTACTTTTATTCTTTTATAATTTTTCATTTTACGTCTTGGAATAAACTTTTCGCGTTAACATACTGCGACATGTGTATGTTGTTCAACATTTTTACATCTATTTTTTTGTTTAACGGCGGTGTTGTGTTTTACGTTTCGTTCTAAATTACACACATTAAAACACCGTACCACACGTGCATAGGTAAACATTTTTACATCTATATTTGTTTCTATTTTATTTCTTTTATTTTACGAGTTGTTCTGGTGTTGAAGGTTCTAGCAACGATGTATATTGATCCTACTTAGCACGGTTTTACGCCTCACCGCAATGCGTGGGGCTTGAATGCTAGTTTTAGTATAATTATCAAAGTTCGTATAGTATTGAAGTATAAATCCTATACCTTTAACTATACACACAACACACCTCTATTTTTATAAGGGAAATTTTAGGCGCACCGCCTTTTCTTGGAGAAAACCGACTCAAGCGGTCACGGTGAGGGCTCCCCGTGACCGTTTGGTCAGGTGTGAGACCTAACTGTCACGGTTTGCCCTAACCGTGACAGTTATATCTCGGGATCCGTAGTCAATGATTAGGTATGTAATTAATGGGGAATTGGGTATGTAATGGGGAATTGATTGTGCGCAGGGGGGGCTATATGTCACGGTTTGGCCAAACCGTGACATATTGCTTTTATTTTTTTTATTTTTTTAAGCATTAAACATTGTTTTTTATTTTAATTTTATCACTGTAAACTTGAGAATGAAAAGGCGGGAAACACCGTTCAATCGGAGTTTGATTTCGTGTATCTTCCGATTGATTTGAAGTTGGTATCTATCTGAATAATATTATTATTAATTTTTATGGTGTAAATACTACATGTCTATATATATATATAAGCTAAGTTTTGACGTTGATATATACGTACAGGTATGGTTTAAATGCCGGATATGCGTTTGTGAACTTTACAATATCTGAAGCAGCTTGTAAGTTTCATACGTCGGTTAAAGGAAAACATTGGGATTTGTTTCAAAGCAAAAAGATTGCGGATGTTTCGTGCTAGAATCCAGGTACTTTATTGCTTTTAGTTTTATTAACGTACTCATCATACACCACTGGTTAAATGTAAACATTTAACGTCACTAGTCCAAAAAGAAGCAAAAGAGGTGATTTTTTAACCGCCCGTATCTTTAAAAAATTAGATCCGCACCTTATATAACTTTTTGTACTATCGCCTTTTAAACAGCTATTGCATGCAGTGTAAACTGCAGTATACTTAACGTAAAGAAAGGGTGTGGTTAATTAGTTGGTATATATTCATGCATTGGTAGGGTAAAGATGCACTTGTGAGGAACTTTGAAAGGATGAGGCTTTGCAGTCCGTCATGGGACTACTTGCCGGTGTGGTTCGAGCCACCGAGAGATGGGTGCACGTTGGGTTCGTCATCATCACCGATGAAGATGCAAACGATTGGGGAAATTAGCAGTAGGTACAAGTGTAGTGGTAGGTGACTGACTGACCTTAGTCATTAGCTAGTAGAAGTAGTGTGAGAAGGATGGTTGGGGGGAGAGGTAGGGTTGTGGCACTAGGATCTTGCACCATGGTCCGGTGGTGTGGTCTACCTTTTTCTAACATCATCATGGTTTATTAGTCTGTACAAATGATGATTGATTATCGATTACTAGTTTCACCGTCACATCATTTCTATCTTTTCATTCCTTTTTTGTTTATTTAAATATTTTATTTAATCGTAATATACGTGTTTGTGTTTTGTGTTTATTATTAATTTATCATATTACAAGTAATTTTTGTGTTTAATTATTTTTTAAACAAGTTGGTTGTTATTTTATCACATGGTTAACCTAATCGTAAAAATCAGTTGTTATCAAACATATACAATTAACATTATCAACATTGCAATATAAAACAAACAAACAAAGAAACACAACCAAACAAACACAACCAAATATACAAATCATCATAACTGAAACTGCACAATATATATATACAACAAGTTTTTACATACAAAAAGAAATAAAATACAAACAAAATATCTATCTAATCCATCATCCCCGGATCGCTACCCTGACCAGACCCGCTCGTGCCAGATGGGCCAGCACCGTCATGGTCTAACCGCCTCGGTGGCTATGACAACAACGGCGTACCCGAGGCGGCATAGTCCGCGACCATGTGCTGGATGACCCAGTCCATCATATCATGCAGCCTCATGGTCGTATCCTGCAGCCTCGCGGTCGTATCCACCAGCGTCGCGGTCGTATCCTCCAGCCTCGCGACCCTGTCTCGTGTGTCCTGAATCATATCAAGAACATGAGCAGGCAATCGCATGGCGTGGTACACGCGCTGAGGATGCTGGGGCGGGTCCTGGTCGTGCGGCGGGGGAATGGGTTGATCTTCCCCGCCACCAAGGGCCTCGTGGGCGTCCTGAAGGTGGACCTCAGCCCCCGCCAGCTCGGGTGGGTCCACCAATGGCTCGGGCACCCATGGCACGACCTCATGGTATCTGGTGAGCAGGTGCCACGTGCCGTCGGGGAACCTCCGAACTATCCTCATCCCAGTGGCGGTGGTCCGGCCGGCCACGCGCACAGGAGTCGGTGGTAGCGGGAGCTGGGACAAGGCATGCGCGTAGCCCAGGCCTCGAGCGATCCGGGAAATGATGTTCCCGCCCACCAACGCCCCTCGCGGCTGCCTGTGATAATAACTAGCAAAATAATCAGCAAGGGTGTGCGCGAGGTGGCAGTGTCGGTGTGTGAGTACACACCGAAGAAAAAAAAGGTCGGCGGCGTTGACCCTGTCGGTCCCCGCCCCACGACCAGCGACAGACGTGGCGATGAGTCGGTGAATGTATCTATACAGAGGGTCTCGTATATGAGAGGACCTCGTATCACCGCCGTATGGTCCGTCGCCTCTCGCAGGCCACCAGACCTGATCGGAGTCGTCGGCCCCGCGGATCACGACGGTGGTGTACATCGGCTGTCGGGTCTCCTCCTCCGTGTAAAGGCCGCTGACGACAGCGAACCGCCTAAGTGACATGCGGTGGAGGACCCCGAACAACCGGAAAGCAACCTCCACGGGCGCACGACCGTCCGCTATATCGTCCTCGTCCAGCACCGTAAGTCCCTGCTCACGTGGACGGAACGTGAATGTGAAGTAGAACTCCATGGTGAGCTCTCGATGGGCATCGTCGGTCATCCGGAACAGCTGCTCCCACGGGCCGTCCTCGCCGACGATCTCCAAAAACCGGTCGCGCTCTCCAACGAGCTGTAAGAAGTCATCCGACAGGACGGTCCCGGTGCTGGCATACGTGCTCTCAGGGTGCTGAACCGCTCGTACGGTGTAGGCCCCTACTCGAACTGCAGCGTCGGGCAGTCATCAATGCCGGGGATAAAAGCATCGTCGGCATCCATATCTGCGAAAAAAAACGTATTTATCATTATTT
>CM044005.1:77764170-77774170 GCA_024085815.1 Flaveria linearis
TTTTTTTTTTTGGATTTTTCTGACACTTTAAGACTCAAAACTCAAAAACTAACACTAACAAACTCATTTCCATCTCCACACTTAAAACTTGCATTGTCCTCAATGCAGAGACAAAAATACACTAAAACAAATAAATAAAAAAACATAAAAGGATAAAAGGAACGTGTTCACCTGTTAGCAAAGCAACAATTCTTCCAAACCGTTCCCACTAGCTATATAGCATTCCATTCACAGGTAGCACCCTCATGCCTCGGATCATCCTTCATACTCCAGCCAACAGCTCCAAATTCACCCGAATGGAGATTGAGTACGGGTGGTACGTATCCAAACCTACATAACCAAAACAAAAGCACAACCCGAGCAGCATAACACTGACACAAAAATACTCAAAATACTGACTCAAACAAATAAAATAAAAGACTTAACAAAATAAAAAAAATAAGACAAAGCAAACAAGCAAATAATATACAATACTCTACACATGGATCCTCCTAAAGATCTATAACTCTAGCAAAAATCATGGAGGATCAAATAGATCCCATGTAATAGCCCCACCATCAATCACAGTAGAACCTCTCAAAGGCACTAGCCTATCCCAACACTTCTCTCTAATGAATGCATCCTCCTAATCTAAACTAGACTCAGACTCTAGAGTGGGTTGATCAGACCTAGGCTTACTAAACGCAGAAACATCCCACACTTAGGTTTTTCTATGGGTGTAGGGTTCACTATCTCAGGAGGTCTATCAGCTATCAGTGCCTCTAACTCAATAAGGTCTCTCTCAGCATCAAACTCACCCTCCCTAACATACTCAGGCAGACCATCTAACTCTCCAGCAAACTCAAGCTCCCAAGACTCAGACTCCTTAGACTTCTCAGTTACCTCACTCTCACTAGAACTAATGGAGCTTACAACTTCCTTAACACTACTCGGACTCCTAATGGAGCCAGTCACATGGAATGTGACTACCTCATCTCCTAAGTGAAGTGCAATGGTGCCCTTAAAGACATCAATATTGGCCTTAGCCGTACGAAGGAAAGGACGTCCAAGAATGATAGGCACATTCGCATCAGCCTCCATGTCTAGAACAACAAAATCCACGGGGAAGACAAATCTATCAATCTTAACAAGCAAGTTCTCTATGATTCCCAGAGGATACTTAACATAACTATCAGCAAGAGAGAGTGTCATGCGCGTCGGTGTAAGTTCACCTAGGCCTAGCTTCTCATAAATCGAATAAGGCATCAAATTAATGCTAGCACCTAGATCAGCTAATGCGTGGTTGTGAATATTGCTACCAAAGAGACACGGGATGGTGAAGACTCCCGGATCAGACAGCTTCTCTGGAAGCTTGTTCATCACCATTGCAGAACACTCACTAGTAAGATCAACATTAGAAAGTTCTCCAAGCTTTGCTTTGTTCTTGAGGATGTCATTCAAGAACTTAGCATACTTGGGCATGCATTGGAGAACCTCTATGAATGGAAGATTTATCTTGATCTGCTTGAACAAATCAAGAAAGTACCCATACTCCTTAGAATATTTCTGATGGCGGACACGATCAGGATATGGGACTCTAGAAAGATCTATCTCAGGGCTGGGTCTAAAAATGGGTGGGCGATCCCTAATAGTTGTGGACCCTAGGACCTTCTATCTCTACTTCCTCTTCTCTCCCCCAACATCTTCTACCTTTCTATCAGGTGACTCTACCTCCCCTAACTGCTTACCCGATCTAGTGGTAATTGCCTTAACATGTGCATGCGGGTTTTGTGTACTAGAACTAGATGAAAAAGTACATGGGGGTTTCTCGTCTATCCTCCTAGCAAGGTCAAGTACTGTTCTCTAGAGATCCTGAAAAGCTGACTGTTGGTTTTTTAGAATAAGATCATGTTCATCAAGAGTTTTCTGGGTAGCCTGGTCTTTAACAACTAATTGAGTTAATTTATTTCATTTAAGTTCTTCTGATTATCAATCTGACCCTGCCCCTGGTTGTAATTTTGAGCAGACTGGAAACCAGGGGGATTACCGGAAGATCTGTAGTTCTGACTTTGGTTACTTCTCCAACCCGAATTATAAGAATTATTAAAATTGTTCGATGGACCACTTACATACTCTACGCTCTCCATATTCATCTGTGGACACTCGACTGTATCATGACCTCCCCTACAAAGCTCACACCTATACAACTGCATCTTTACCGCCTTCACCTCCCTAGACAAACTCTCAATAGCAGCAGCTAAACTAGTATCCATGGTGACATGGTGAACACCTCGAGTGGTCGAGGGGTGACTAGTAACATGAATGGAATTCCTGTTGACCGCTCGCTGCTCATGATCAGTCTGAGCAAAGCTCTCGAAGAGATCATTGCATCCGGCTACATCCTTCTTCCCATAAGATGTCCTCCTGCGGAGGTGTCAAATCTAGCACGAGTCTCGTAAGTCAAACCATTGTAGAATTTCTCTACAAGAGCCCATTCAGTCAAGCCATGATTGGAGCATCTGCTAAGCAGATTCTGAAATCGCTCCCAAGCAAGATAATATGGTTCATCAGGCTCCATTATGAAAGAATGGATTGATCACGGAGACGGGAAGCTTTTGCGGGCGGGAAATATTTATTCAGAAATTTATCTCTAAGAACAGCCCACATGGTGAAAGTACCAGGAGGATGTGAATCGAGCCAGGTGGAAGCTCGTCCACAAAGAGAAAAGGGAAACAAGAGAAGGAATTTGGCATCTTCACTAGCCCCTTGGAGATTAAACGTACCAAGAATACGAGACAATCGGGAGATGTGAGCTGGCGCATCCTCATCATCACGACCATGAAATTGACATGTATTTGTGATGGCGGTCATGATGTATGAAGGGATTTGCCACGTGTTTTCATTAGTGATGTTCGGGACAGTGATGGGGGAGTTGACTCCCGTGAAGCCTTCGGTGGCTCGCTCGTGAATGGTGTGGTGGGCCATGTGGAATGGGGTGGGTGGTGGACTAACGGGTGATGATGGTGGAGTGGCGGGTGGAGAATGGATTTTAAGTGTTTTAAGTGTGGAGATGGATTGACTTAGAAGACTTAACCTCAAACTTAAGTGCACTAAGATCTAATTGAACAGGTGGTGGACCTCGTGACCTAAGATGGGGCATAAACTAAACAAAAAGAAAAACAAGAGAAATAACCTAGACCTAAAGACACAGAAAAAGCACGAAAATAGCAAGAAGAAAGTTAATTAACACAATTGCCAAGAGTCCCCGGCAACGGCGCCAAAAACTTGATGTGAGATTAGTAGTTTAATAAAAATGACTTAAATTAAACCTAATTAAACACCTAGTTAAACTATAGAATCTCTAAAACTTAAACTACTGACAGGCAAGTGAACCTATCACTCTAGCAAAGCTTAAGTAAGTCCGGATATCGAACCCACGAGACTCTGTTAACTATGTTAATTAACCTAAGACTCTTACTACTAATGAAATTATTAATTGAAGGGGGGTTACTAAAAATAGAAAGATGCTAAAATTAGAAACTAAGGAAAACACGAACAAAGAATAGGAAAGAACTTGGAATAGGAGAGGAATGAGTTACCTAGGCTCAGAATCCTGTTTGCCAAACTCTGGTTCTTCTATGGATTTGGTATGAATGATGGAACTGGGACCTAATGGTTTTCACTACTAGGGAATCTAAAGATTCTTTGACCCTTCTCAAAGACAACACTTAAAACCCTAATAGCTAATGATGATCACCAGATTATGTGGACAACCTCACAGTCACTCCAAAGATTGCTAAAAGACCCTATAGTTGACTTACCTCACAGCAAAGACAACTCAAAGCAACCTAAAACACTAAAGGGTAGGTTTATATCAGATCCACAAGTTTAAACTGACAAAATAAAATAAAACAGTTAAACAAGATACGCTCACACGTTATCTAAACCTAACCTGTTATGTAACTAGATCAGTTTATTAATTCTCACTTTACAGCTATTGAATTAAGCATGCACATTCAAAATCAATTCAGGTTCCAATTTAGTTCCTACAGTCTAGTGATCAGTTAAACTGCAAATTAGTTAATTACTCACGTAAATTAACCTACTTGATATCTAATATGATAAGACAACCACAATAATACCAATGGAACGTCAAATTGCAACCATAACCAATATCAAATACACACTAGCAACTTGCTTCAATGATATAAACCCAACAAATAGCAATCAATTCATCATAAAATTACCAAAATCCATAAAAGAATCAAAATTCATCAAACAATCATCATCAAACCTAGGTAACTACTAATGGTTTAGCCAAGAAACATCAATAAACAACCATAACAATCTGAATTCAGAAGATTTAACATAGTTTGTGATAAGAAAAGTGTAGATAACAAGACCCGAGTTGTAGAACACGCGCAAACGTTATCCTAACGTCTTCAAATCTTAATCCCGACTCGTTTCCACGTCCAAAATAGCTCCAAACAACCTTCAAGGTCACCCTAATTCGTTCTTCCTTTGTTCCCAGCCGTTTTCCTTCAATTCTGACCTAAAAACTACTTAAAAACGAATTTTACGAGTTGGGCCACGTAATGGTCTCTTCGAGTGGCGCGCACAGCTAAGAAAGGCTGTGCGCGTGGCGCGAAAAGGCACCAGACGTAAAACAAAGTTGATTTTTGGATTCCTCATCTCGAGAACCATCAAATCTATATATTATGGGTCCCGTAACTCATTTTCTAGCTCCCGATATGATCGTTTTACTAATTTACTTCCATGGTGTTTTCCCGTGTGCTCGTTTCTTCATTCTTTTTGCTCGTTTTCCACTCCGTTGCACACGAACACCTATCAAAACATAAAATAAACAAAATTAAATGAAATCTAATAAAACTAAACATAATTAGACTCAAAATGACTCAAAACAAAGACCCAAAAACTATGTAAACTACATTATATCAAATATCCCCACACTTATTTTTTTTCGTCCCTGAAAAAGCATGCAATGAAATCAGAACCAAGAAATCATTTCAAACAAACTTTATTAACTCACCCAAAATAAAAAAAATAAACATAAATACATACGGGATTTAGTTTAGTTAACAGTGAGGTCTAGTTCATTGTTTCCAATATACCCTAACACTTACAAATCAGGTCCATTTTCATGTTTTTGTTTTTAAGTTTCAAATAAAAGAACTAGATACATCTAAAGGATCTCACACTCAGAAGCCTACAGGTCACCAGCTCTACTAATTTGCACAATGGAAGGCACAGGTTAACCATTTTGGTTCACCTAACCGCTATAACCTGAAAAACTAGCAATCCTAATAGAAACTTGTAGTCACGATGGAATATTTTTTTTTGGTGGAATGAATTGTTTTGAGCTTTTTAGGTGACATATAATTTATTTAAGTGACATTGTACAGTTCAATTTTAATTTATTTACACTGGCCCCAGAGGTGTTACAAACTAAAGTCACTATCCCCGGTAAATAACACATAGGAACCAACCCTTGCATTTTTATACAACAAGCTCATTTTTTTATGAAATTGATGGAGGCGCCACCTACTCTCGAATTTATTTTCATAAAAAGATAGCAGTGTGCCATGTTTGTGAGGAATAAGTTTCTATTAAAATGCTAGTTAATCAACCTATAGGGGTGCCAATTTACAATTCCTAAAGAACTAGATTTTTCCCATTACTTCTAAGATGAAAACCCACAAGACAACCTAGTTCAGTTAGTTAGATTAATTTACACACTAAAGGACCCTTCAATGCAAGCTGGGTTAACCAGATAACTCACAAGTCAACAAACTATCCCATTTATTACATAATTTTTTTTTCATTTTTCATTTTTTTTTGGCATTCAACACACATCTAAAAATAAAACGCCAGTTTTTCTATCATTTTCCATATATTGCATACTAATTTCAAAGACATTTTCAAAAAAAAAAATTGAAATTTTTTCAAATTTTTCGATTATTTTTTTTTTTTTGGATTTTTCTGACACTTTAAGACTCAAAAACTCAAAAACTAACACTAACAAACTCATTTCCATCTCCACACTTAAAACTTGCATTGTCCTCAATGCAGAGACAAAAATACACTAAAACAAATAAATAAAAAAACATAAAAGGATAAAAGGAACGTGTTCACCTGTTAGCAAAGCAACAATTCTTCCAAACCGTTCCCACTAGCTATATAGCATTCCATTCACAGGTAGCACCCTCATGCCTCGGATCATCCTTCATACTCCAGCCAACAGCTCCAAATTCACCCGAATGGAGATTGAGTACGGGTGGTACGTATCCAAACCTACATAACCAAAACAAAAGCACAACCCGAGCAGCATAACACTGACACAAAAATACTCAAAATACTGACTCAAACAAATAAAATAAAAGACTTAACAAAATAAAAAAAATAAGACAAAGCAAACAAGCAAATAATATACAATACTCTACACATGGGATCCTCCTAAAGATCTATAACTCTAGCAAAAATCATGGAGGATCAAATAGATCCCATGTAATAGCCCCACCATCAATCACAGTAGAACCTCTCAAAGGCACTAGCCTATCCCAACACTTCTCTCTAATGAATGCATCCTCCTAATCTAAACTAGACTCAGACTCTAGAGTGGGTTGATCAGACCTAGGCTTACTAAACGCAGAAACATCCCCACACTTAGGTTTTTCTATGGGTGTAGGGTTCACTATCTCAGGAGGTCTATCAGCTATCAGTGCCTCTAACTCAATAAGGTCTCTCTCAGCATCAAACTCACCCTCCCTAACATACTCAGGCAGACCATCTAACTCTCCAGCAAACTCAAGCTCCCAAGACTCAGACTCCTTAGACTTCTCAGTTACCTCACTCTCACTAGAACTAATGGAGCTTACAACTTCCTTAACACTACTCGGACTCCTAATGGAGCCAGTCACATGGAATGTGACTACCTCATCTCCTAAATGAAGTGCAATGGTGCCCTTAAAGACATCAATATTGGCCTTAGCCGTACGAAGGAAAGGACGTCCAAGAATGATAGGCACATTCGCATCAGCCTCCATGTCTAGAACAACAAAATCCACGGGGAAGACAAATCTATCAATCTTAACAAGCAAGTTCTCTATGATTCCCAGAGGATACTTAACATAACTATCAGCAAGAGAGAGTGTCATGCGCGTCGGTGTAAGTTCACCTAGGCCTAGCTTCTCATAAATCGAATAAGGCATCAAATTAATGCTAGCACCTAGATCAGCTAATGCGTGGTTGTGAATATTGCTACCAAAGAGACACGGGATGGTGAAGACTCCCGGATCAGACAGCTTCTCTGGAAGCTTGTTCATCACCATTGCAGAACACTCACCAGTAAGATCAACATTAGAAAGTTCTCCAAGCTTTGCTTTGTTCTTGAGGATGTCATTCAAGAACTTAGCATACTTGGGCATGCATTGGAGAACCTCTATGAATGGAAGATTTATCTTGATCTGCTTGAACAAATCAAGAAAGTACCCATACTCCTTAGAATATTTCTGATGGCGGACACGATCAGGATATGGGACTCTAGAAAGATCTATCTCAGGGCTGGGTCTAAAAATGGGTGGGCGATCCCTAATAGTGCTCTGGACCCTAGGACCTTCTATCTCTACTTCCTCTTCTCTCTCCCCAACATCTTCTACCTTTCTATCAGGTGACTCTACCTCCCCTAACTGCTTACCCGATCTAGTGGTAATTGCCTTAACATGTGCATGCGGGTTTTGTGTACTAGAACTAGATGAAAAAGTACATGGGGGTTTCTCGTCTATCCTCCTAGCAAGGTCAAGTACTGTTCTCTGGAGATCCTGAAAAGCTGACTGTTGGTTTTTTAGAATAAGATCATGTTCATCAAGAGTTTTCTGGGTAGCCTGGTCTTTAACAACTAATTGAGTTAAAAGTTCTTTTATTTCATTTAAGTTCTTCTGATTATCAATCTGACCCTGCCCCTGGTTGTAATTTTGAGCAGACTGGAAACCAGGGGGATTACCGGAAGATCTGTAGTTCTGACTTTGGTTACTTCTCCAACCCGAATTATAAGAATTATTAAAATTGTTCGATGGACCACTTACATACTCTACGCTCTCCATATTCATCTGTGGACACTCGACTGTATCATGACCTCCCCTACAAAGCTCACACCTATACAACTGCATCTTTACCGCCTTCACCTCCCTAGACAAACTCTCAATAGCAGCAGCTAAACTAGTATCCATGGTGACATGGTGAACACCTCGAGTGGTCGAGGGGTGACTAGTAACATGAATGGAATTCCTGTTGACCGCTCGCTGCTCATGATCAGTCTGAGCAAAGCTCTCGAAGAGATCATTGCATCCGGCTACATCCTTCTTCCCCATAAGATGTCCTCCTGCGGAGGTGTCAAATCTAGCACGAGTCTCGTAAGTCAAACCATTGTAGAATTTCTCTACAAGAGCCCATTCAGTCAAGCCATGATTGGAGCATCTGCTAAGCAGATTCTGAAATCGCTCCCAAGCAAGATAATATGGTTCATCAGGCTCCATTATGAAAGAATGGATCTGATCACGGAGACGGGAAGCTTTTGCGGGCGGGAAATATTTATTCAGAAATTTATCTCTAAGAACAGCCCACATGGTGAAAGTACCAGGAGGATGTGAATCGAGCCAGGTGGAAGCTCGTCCACAAAGAGAAAAGGGAAACAAGAGAAGGAATTTGGCATCTTCACTAGCCCCTTGGAGATTAAACGTACCAAGAATACGAGACAATCGGGAGATGTGAGCTGGCGCATCCTCATCATCACGACCATGAAATTGACATGTATTTGTGATGGCGGTCATGATGTATGAAGGGATTTGCCACGTGTTTTCATTAGTGATGTTCGGGACAGTGATGGGGGAGTTGACTCCCGTGAAGCCTTCGGTGGCTCGCTCGTGAATGGTGTGGTGGGCCATGTGGAATGGGGTGGGTGGTGGACTAACGGGTGATGATGGTGGAGTGGCGGGTGGAGAATGGATTTTAAGTGTTTTAAGTGTGGAGATGGATTGACTTAGAAGACTTAACCTCAAACTTAAGTGCACTAAGATCTAATTGAACAGGTGGTGGACCTCGTGACCTAAGATGGGGCATAAACTAAACAAAAAGAAAAACAAGAGAAATAACCTAGACCTAAAGACACAGAAAAAGCACGAAAATAGCAAGAAGAAAGTTAATTAACACAATTGCCAAGAGTCCCCGGCAACGGCGCCAAAAACTTGATGTGAGATTAGTAGTTTAATAAAAATGACTTAAATTAAACCTAATTAAACACCTAGTTAAACTATAGAATCTCTAAAACTTAAACTACTGACAGGCAAGTGAACCTATCACTCTAGCAAAGCTTAAGTAAGTCCGGATATCGAACCCACGAGACTCTGTTAACTATGTTAATTAACCTAAGACTCTTACTACTAATGAAATTATTAATTGAAGGGGGGTTACTAAAAATAGAAAGATGCTAAAATTAGAAACTAAGGAAAACACGAACAAAGAATAGGAAAGAACTTGGAATAGGAGAGGAATGAGTTACCTAGGCTCAGAATCCTGTTTGCCAAACTCTGGTTCTTCTATGGATTTGGTATGAATGATGGAACTGGGACCTAATGGTTTTCACTACTAGGGAATCTAAAGATTCTTTGACCCTTCTCAAAGACAACACTTAAAACCCTAATAGCTAATGATGATCACCAGATTATGTGGACAACCTCACAGTCACTCCAAAGATTGCTAAAAGACCCTATAGTTGACTTACCTCACAGCAAAGACAACTCAAAGCAACCTAAAACACTAAAGGGTAGGTTTATATCAGATCCACAAGTTTAAACTGACAAAATAAAATAAAACAGTTAAACAAGATACGCTCACACGTTATCTAAACCTAACCTGTTATGTAACTAGATCAGTTTATTAATTCTCACTTTACAGCTATTGAATTAAGCATGCACATTCAAAATCAATTCAGGTTCCAATTTAGTTC